>MNCI01033889.1:85314-210793 GCA_015680685.1 Gnetum montanum | reverse complement strand
AATAGGATTGTCTTGAAGATATTGCTTGTTTGAGCCTTGGAAGTTTGAACAATTCATAGATATTGAATTTGGAATAGCTTTATTGCGAATTTTTTACTCGTGTCATTCTACCTTATTTAAATATTTGAGATCTACACAAATCTAATTTCTTTTCTTTTCTGCTTATTTCCATCGAATCTTGCTCTATTTCTAGTTTTCTTGTGGAACTATTTCTTTCTCTGGGGAAAATTAGGAGTAGATTGCGGAGTTGTGCTCAAATGTTTTTGCAAAATTTTATTTGTTACAAGCAGGTATTATAAGGACCTTGTAGACTAGGCAGTTGAACAAAATAGAAAATTTTCAACAACTCACAGTACTTGGCAAAGTTGGCTGAATCTCTTTAAAGTAAGTCATTTGTAGTTCACACACAATAAAATTGTCACATTTCTCACAACCACACGCCGCAACAGCACACACACATACTCACATTAACTACTGAGTTATTTGGAGGTATCTCGGCCTTGGTGTTGCCAGAGACCAACAGGCACCTAAATCCTGTTTGCGGACACTCGTTGGTGGTCGCGTCCCAAACGGTCGCCAACACATTGAAAGTCAACATTTGCAAGAAAGATAGCTAACAATAGAACTAAGAATAGAAGGTATAGGTGTAGTTATCTAGTGAGGCCAAGAAAGTTCACACCAAATCAATACATGAGAAGAAGAAAACCTAAGGCTAGAAAGTCTAAGATCGTTAGCTGATACAATTGCAGGGAACAAGGACATTATGCTTTATCACTGTTTAAAAAATAATAATAAGACACAACCAAAGCTAAAATAATTTTTCCAAGAATATGAAAATGAGTGGGAACCTATTAAAAGTGCTGAACAACTTGAAGAATGTCTTCAAAATGAAGCAAAGATATATCGACTTTAATTTGTAGATGACACAAAATCCAAATTAGAGATTTAGGAGAGGAGGACTTTATTGCATTTAAAATTACATAAGATGATTGGATTTTAGAATCCAAAAGTGAATATCAAAGTGAAGATTGGAATTCTAAAGATTTAGCCAAGCTGGTAGCCTTTATGAATGAAGGAAAAGGAAGTCAAACTTTAGCCAAGGAAGAAGAATTCTCATCAACTAGCAACTTTAGTAACCCATTTTCCATGTAGATTATAAGAGACGTAGGTGAAAGAAGAAGTGGTATTTGGGAAAATGATGAAACTAAGAAAACTTTAAATTTTTAATCTAAACATCTACCTTTGTTATCATAAGAAAACCAATAAAATAAACCTTGCCAAGAGGAGTAATGCACTAGATAAAGAAGACAATCTCTAAGGTATCTTTATTGCTCATCCTTATTAAAATAGTTATATATTGCAAAGTAAAATGGAGGAAGTTCATTGCATTCATAGATATAGGAGCCACATTGAATTTTTCACGTCAAAGGATCATGGAAAATTAGGTAGAGTTAGCAAGGCCATTTAAAATTGATACTATGAATGGAATGAGGCATTTAAATAAGTTTGCACTAGACATCCTAATAAGAATAAGTGAAACTTTAATAGGAGAAATAGATTTTGTCGAGATTATTAATGGAGGATTTGAAATTTTCCTAGGAAAAAATTTTATGGGACATTTTTCTTCATATACCATGGGAAAGAAATTAATTATGATGACAGGTAAAGATAGAAAGCTTACAGTTCCTAAAATTCCATCAAAATTGGGTAAATCTCAATTTGAACAAATAGGGTTCTACATAGACAATCATTCTCTCTCTTAGATAATGATGAATGAGGCTATCCAAGAAGGAAAAAGATCTAAATAATGATAAGTCCAAAAAATGCTAAATTATTAAGGAATGAGGATAAATGCAATAGAAGAATTGTATATGCTACTGAAGAAATGCTACTATGAACACCCTTTGGAATTTTGGTCAAATGATAGTCCTATAGCCTACATTTCCATAATGCATCCAATTCTAGCCTTGAGAAAATAATTCATATAAAATGACAAGATGAAATCAAAGTTAAAAATCAAGTCGTAGAATTTGTAAAAAAAGGGATTGGTAAGACTGTCAACCTCTAGTTATATTGTGCTTATTTTGTTGTAAGGAATCATGTGAAAATCAAAAGAGGAAAAGGTAGAATGGTAATCAACTATATCACTCTAAATTCCATAATAGTATATATAAAATGACCTATCCCAAATAAAGAATAGCTAATACATCAAGTTGCTTCAAAGAAGGTATTCAACAAATTTGATTGCAAATTCGATTATCATCAAATCAAAATCACCAATGAGGATATCCATAAAATCACTTTTACCACTCCTGGCAGATTATATGAATGGTTAGTAATACCTTTTAGTTTAAAGAAATCTCTTGCTCAATTTCATTGTAGAATGGATACTGCTTTTGGAAGAAATGAAGGCATTTATAGCAAGTTATATAGATGACTTTCTCATCTATTTAGATTCAATAGAAGAACATTTTGACCACCTAAAGGAATTTGTAGAACTCTGTTTGAAGCATGAAATAGGGTTATTAGCAAACTCAAAAACATTTCAAATTTGTTAGAATGAAGTTGAATTTTTAGGCATGATAATTAGAGATGGAAAGATTCATATGCAGCTGCATGTTTTTCAAAATATTTCTAATTTTCCAAATCAATTAGAATCTAAAGAAGAGTATATGATATTTTTGGGTTTCATAAATTATGTAGTAAGGAGTATTGCTCATCTATTTGATAGGACAACTCAAATAAGAAAATGCAAGAATTCTAGTCCATTATAATGGATAAAAGAATCTACTAAACAAGTTAAGAGGCTAAAACAAGAATGTCAGCATTTTCCACCATTAGAGGCAATCTTCAAAGGTAATTTTGTGTTAAACATAGATGGAAGTTATGATGAATGGGAAGCTATGTTGTTAAAAAAGGGAGGTTTTAGAGAGGATGAAAAAGTATGTGCATATGCCTTTGGTTGTTTTGCTAAAAATGAATTAAATTATTAGATAGCCAAAAAGAAGATTTTAGCAACTGTAAAATGTGTTGAAAATTTCCATGCCTGTCTAATAGAAAAGTCATTTATCCTTAGAACAGATTCATAAAATCTAGCCACTCTTATGAATTGAAGAATAATTGCCTCTCCAAAATTACAAATATTTCTTAGTGGTAATTTCTACTATCTTAGTATGAATTTACCATTGAAACGATCCCAGAAGAAGTAAATTCTTTACTAGATCCACTAACCAGAGAGTTAAAAGGCTACATGCTTTGCACTACTCCATTATCACTTGCTTCATTATGAAAGACCTCATCTAAAGTATCAGACCAATGGACAAACTGGCCTTTGGATACCTTGAAAGGATAGGTTTTGTTCTGTAGAAGAATTGTTTCTTGGTTTCCCCAAGAGTCATCAAGTAGTGTGTCTTAGCTATACCCAAACATCAAATTTTTTGTCAATATGGGATATTGCATCAACTATCTAGTAAATAATTTAAAGTGGATCCAACTTGAAGTAAAGCTACTACTACATCTACAAAGGAAAAATATGCTAGAAAACATATTGCTAACATGTTAATAGACTTTTTGCAAACTAGATGGGATGCAACTACTTTAACACCATGGTGGAATGGAATAGATGGGAGAAAACACTCTACCAATATTTTCAACAAATAAATTTATTCCAAGAAGTAATGTTGTATCAAACCAAGAAAAAACTAGAGCAACAACTAGTTGTAGAAGATACTCAAGACTCTCCAAACGCTACCATGATGCTGGCAATAATGCTTGAAGAGATGTCCAAATTAATTCGGGTCTACCACGATTGCCAAAAGTCAAAACCAAAGATGTGTAGTGTCCATACCACTATCTTAAAAGCACTATAAAATTAATAATTTTAGGGTAATATGTCAATCTAGCTCAATAATGGTGATGTGTTAGTTGAGCTTATCTAATCTTAAAGCTCATCTCCTTGTCTATAAAAGCATGTATCCTCTATGTTTGTAAACATGAGTGTGTAAGGATTTCAATAGGATTTGAGTTGAAGCTTCCATTCTTCCTTCATTTTTCACAATACCTATATGTTGTGAAGTATTATTAAGTGAATACATCCTTATACCTTCTAATTTGTGTTAGCCTAAACAAGATCTTATGAACAACACATCATGTAGCCTTAAGTGGATATGGTGCAAACTTCTAAGTACTTTGTGGTACCTCTTAGAGGTGTTCATAGAAACCTTCACTCACTCACGTAGCTTTTTTTCCTTGCTAAAGATGGAGTTTCTTACCTCTAAATAGCATCATGATAAGATTGAGGCTTATGCAAAGGTTGAACATGATGTTGGCTAGCTAGCAACGCCAAATCGTATCAAATCCATGGTAGACTCTATCTTAGTTTTTGGTTCAATTAATTAGCCTAAAAGCTACCAGAAGGAGTATGCTATAGAATTAAAGGAGCTAGTTGCTAAATTTGTGAGAGAAAGGTTAGGTATCACCTCTCAATATTATCGTCTTATGGATACCTATTATGCTTCAAATCCAAATCTCCAAGAAGAGAATATTCTTGATGAGTTTATTTAAATTCGTTAGTGAAAATGTGTTTTCAGTGTGCCTCCTACCTTAGAGCACTGTTCACTAAAGATAAGGGTAAAGGAATTCTAGTTGAAGAAACCAATGAAAAAAATGTGTTTCTAGTATATGATTTAATCAAGGTTCCAAAGTGGCTTGGAGAATGGCCTACTGATTGGATCTTAGATGAGAATGAAGGTCATTTTAAAGAGAAAGATAAAAAAACTTATGGAAGATGTGGAAAAAGGTGAGAAGGAAATCTCACCTAAAGATTTAGAATTAGTTTATACTAAAGAAAATCTCAACAGAATCATGGAACAATGCCCAAATGTGAATTTTATTAGGAAAAATGATAAAGAGGGAGAAGTTAGAAATAATGATTGAGATAAAGACATTGATTGGAATACTCATAGGGCTTTTATGCTTATAATTAGAGCTAATAACATGAATGCTAGTATAGAAGGAAAAATGACTAAAGATCAAAAAGCAATCATCCCATTCCATGAAGCCATAATGAGTAGAAATTCATTTGTAGCATCAAATAGAAAGTTGCAATTTAGAGAATTTCCGAAGGAGGCATTATATAATTTTTTAAATATGTTTCTAGCAAGGTGGACTACAGTATTAAAGCAGTCAAAATCCATACTCAACATTAAAGGAGCAAGCATCTATCTAGTATTTCTACCATTTTTCACTAAAGAATAAATTTCAAAATGGAAGAAACAAGGGAATCATTATGTCCACATTGGAAAAGTGATATTCTAGTAAGTCCTAAGTTCAATTATGATTTGAATGCTGATTTTGTACTTACTCTACTAGATTGCAAAATAATCGAGGATGGAATACAAGATGACCTAGATCTATATTGGAAAATGTCAAACATCTATCAGTTTAAAGGGATATTAAATGCTTATGCTTTGTGTTCAACCAAACCAAATTTTTAGTTATCTTTATTTGATGAACATATAACTCCTACTTTATTATTATGTATTGAGATTCATGGAGTTAGAATGTTTCATGGATTAGTTTATGTTGCAATAGGTGCTAGGGCTACATTTTAGTTAACAAATACTATATTCATGAATCATAAGTTAATGTGTGGTGTGAAGTTTCCACATGGTAGTAAACATCTATTAGAATGTGAAAGGTCTATTAACACTAAAGGATACATATAAGGGTTTTCACAAATTTAGAAATATTTAATGGATCAAGAGTTTTAGAAGACCTCTAGGCAATAGAAAAGGTGGAGTAGATATTTGATCCAAAAGTTTGGAATATCGGCGGTAATAGAATTATTAGCCTTACCAATAGTTTTACCTCTAGTAAAGTATGACAAAGGATCTAGTTTTAAGAAGTAAGAGGAAGCAAAGGAGTCTCCAAACTTTGACTGCAAAGGAGGTATTTTTATGTTCCAAGCTAGAGATGCAAAAGAAAGAAACCTGATAAAAGGTAGAAAATTATGCCAAAATGGTTCATACTATAGTATTGCCTCCAATGATACAATTCCAAAGACAAGAGTGTATTATAGTTATTTTCTAGAACACAGTGTGGATTCGAATCAAAGTGAAAAAGAAGAGGTAAGACAGTTGAACTATTTATTAAGTTGGTTAAGTTATCGTAGCAACAATATAAATAATTTAGAAGAAAAAGTAGATGAATTTTTAATACATATGAATATTTATGAAGAAGTGGTTAGTCAAAAAAGAAAAATACATAAAGAAAAGAAAAAAAATTCTTAAAGATGTGTCTAGGCAAGAAAATCAGTTGAAAGTAGATCATGTAGATAAGCAAAAGATTAGAGAATAGGAAGAAAAAGAAAAAATGGTGATCTTTGAGGTCGAGAGAATCAAAGAAAAGATATCAAAGCTTAAAAGAAAGATTTCTACTCATTTTCATTTTCTTGGAAAAATTCTTTTACCTTTGGTGGCATCTTATTATTCTTTTGTATACATTCATAAGCATAATGTCCTTGCTCTCTACAATTGTAATAGCTAATGGTCTTGGACTTTACAACATTAGGTTTTGTTCTTCTTGTGTATCTATTTGCTCTAAAATTTTTGGGCCTCATTGGATGACTTGGCCTATACCTTCTTCTATTATTAGTTTTTTTTGTGAGCTATCTTTCTTTAGGATGTTAACTTTGAAGGGGTCTCGCTTCTTTTCCAAAATTATATACCATTCCACCTAAATTAGCGTAGGCTTCTACTGAGCACAATAGCTTTGTTAGACCACTCTGTAGGTAACCATGTTGCAATTCTAGTCTAGCCATATGAATGATATTAAAAAAATACATAAGAAAAAAATTTATACCACTTTTTACTACTTTGTGCAACACCATTTGTCCAAAATTATTTGGTAATGATCCTACAAACATATAAAACATCAAAGGATCTCTCTTTCTTATAATCAACATAGTATTGTCCAAAATCTTCTAATCTATATAGCCTTCTTTGACTTAGTAGGAACATATCTTGTAATCTTAGATTAGTAGAGAGATCAATAGTAAATTTAGTAGTCGTTGTAACAAACAATCCTTCAAAATGACTATCCAATACCTAATTTTTTGCTTCCTGAGTGGTGCTCTCACATCAATGTCTAATTATGCTAGTAGTTCTAGATAATCTAGCTAACATGGTTGTGCTTTCATCAATTTTTAACACATTTTTCACTACCTTCAATTGATCTATGAATATTTTGATAACATGCAATAACTCCCTAGGTGGTAAAAAATCAATATCTAGTAAGGGAACTAATGTACCTATCATATCCTGTAGAGTAGCAAATGGTGAAGGTACTTCATATTTGGTGTGATATGACATCATGATTCTGCCCTGATAGCTTTTATCAAATGGATTTTCTTCTTTTTGCATAGATTAGGGTTGGGTTTTATTTTTAACTAATGTAAAATTTTTTAGATCTATTATATTTATGATTTGCTATGCTGCAATGTTTTGGATTTAGAGTTTTAGTTGTCGATTTGTTGTATTTTTTGATTTAATGTACTTTCTATGAATCTTGCATTTTGGAGGGTTTAGGATGATCTATATAGTGCTTCGTAGAATACTCATATCTCTCTCTATACAGCTATTATGAATACAATATATCTATGAATGGATGTCACATGAAATTATCTAAAAATTTCATGTGGGACTCATATACAATTCATGGTAGATGAGGTGTTGTAGGTCATTCTTTTAATACTATCTAGAATCATAGTAATTTTGGTAGGATATAAAGTTAAGGTGATATCTCAATATTGGTTATATATGTAGTTCTAAATTTTTTCTATGTTAGAGATATTTTTAATAGCATACATAAATAGGTGGAATCATTGAAAATAAAGCTATATAATAAGAGTAATAAACAAATCTTTGAGAGCTATTTCAAATTATATAAAGATTCATCTATTCATAACTTGTTATCTATATCATATTTTCTCTTGAAATTTTTATGAGAATTATCATTTTCTATTAAGTTCTCATAATAAGTAGAATCAATGGAAAAGGTTCTATTTTGATTCAGGTATTAGTAATTTACTCTCAAACACTCAGTTTGTCTTTGTTTCTAATTACCTAAAATGTTGGAGTGATATGTATAGCTTTGAATCTATCATTTCTTAACTATTTTTATAGTAGCTAGGTAAGGATATTAGCTTTCACATGAATCATTAATTATAAGTAAGTTCATAGAATGTATGACTTATAATAATTTCATTTATGGCTATCTAGTTAGCTTAAGATCTAGTAAATCATATTTGGAGAATCATTTTCTATTTTTGATCCTTGTACTACTATGTATTCTTTTGGAGTTATTTTTGGATGTTAACCATTGCAAATTATTGAAAGAATTTGGATTTTAATTGACTGTAAATTTATGAACATTTTGGACATGTCTTTTGTTAAGCATGGGTTGGTGAATGAGTGTTCAAATTTTGGAGGTTTTGGATCCCTCGAATATGTCTTGGAACCTTGGTTGATTGGATCTTTTTGGATACCTAGACCATTGGAATTGTTGAAATTTCCATTGCATTATGACATGTTGGATTAATGGTCCATTTTTTGTAGATTGCCTCCACCATCAATCTTAGTTTGCCATTGTGAGATGGCTAGATGATGTCATGGTTTGACTAAGTTTTGTGTGATTGGATGATGGAGCTAGCATTGAGCATGTGGCATATGTGGCATGTTGAAGATGAGGCTTCATGAAGATAACTTTCTTGATTGATCCCAACTATTAGTCCACCAATTTTACTCTCACTATAGACCCCATCTAGCTAGATAAGATGGCTCATGCCTCATTCGTCTTGTTGGATGCCTCCAAAAGTCTAGAGTTGGGTATCCGTAGGAACACGTCTCGCACTGGTATGTTTGGGAACCTTGGTGGGGAATCCATATGGATCACCTTGGTTCAAATCTTGGTGAGGTATCCATAGAGATCATCTTGATTCATTGAGACTAATAATAAATCCATGTCCATGGTAATTTGATATTTTGTTGAAAACTTTGGGTTGGAAATTGGAAAGTATTCATTACAAANTTTTTTTTTTTTTTTTTGTAGGCTACCATGCCCAACCTAGTGCCCATGAGACCTATCCTTGATTTAGAAAGAACATGCTGCCAAGGTTACTCACTCAAAAATAGCTAATATTTTTCATTTTTGTATAGGTACTTTGGGCTAGGAAGAGCATGGAGTACATGTGGTATCTACAAGATTCTCATAATACAAGATGAAATTATATGTTATTCATAAGTAGATGTATATTAATTTGATTCATGTATTTGACATTTTATAGTAGACTTGTATAGATTATGAATTATGTAGTGGCAATGAGAACTTATCATATTTCTTTATGTAAGATGTTTAAGATGAGATCATTATAAAATTTCTGATATCATTGATGTAAGATTTATTTCAATGAATGCTTATAATTTAACTCTTTATTACTTATATATATATATATTCATGTTAGAATTAAAATATATAATTTTTTTCCATAATCTTGTCATTTAATCTCTTCTTCCTCTTAGTCATGGCTTAATCATACCTCTTTTCACTACATTACAACCAATCAATTTCATTACTCTATCATGACCAACCTTTATTATCCATTTTACTGCATGTAATTCTTTTTATCCTAAGGGTACGTAGGAGGGTGTTACAAGTGCCTCCTCCAACCACAACTAAGTCCACAACTCAAGATGAAAAATGTCATCCAATGGTGGTTAATGCCTCAATCCCATCACAACAAGATAACATGAAGTCACCAAAAAAATAACAGAAGAAGTTAGCTCCCAATCCAAAAGCTAAGGATAATTGGAAACCAAAGGTGTAAAAGGAATTAGGCCACCAAAGCCTACATCCATTTAGCAATATGCATGAATTCAAATGATCAATCCACCTCAAGAAGCCAACCCAGGAAGGATAATAAACAACAAAAAAAGGGAAAGCGACATAAACCAAAAATGTTAAAATGTAAGGTGAAAATCATGGGTAGAATGGAAGAATTCAAAGACAACAAGAATGAAAAATAATGATCAATGATAAATACTTTTGCATTGTTATGTATTAGGTCAAGCTCTCACTTAAGTAGAAGAACACCTCATTAAGATTATATGATTTAGTTATGACCTTTTGTGCCCACCATAAAGCCTTGGCTTGTATGTTGACTTTTATTCTTGTTAGTCAAGATATCCCAAATAATCAAGAAACTATTCACATCACCTAAAGAAGAAATGAAGTCAACTAATTTAACATTTTGGGATAATGAGGTTAAGATCAACTTAAGAAGTTGTGAAGTGTCAAGAGCTCCATTGTTTATAATGATAAGATTTGACCAGAATAAGATACATCATGTACATGTGGACAATGGGGCAACTACTAATGTTATCTCCTTTCCTATCATAGAACGCTTGGGTTTGGCTTAACATATTTAGAGCACCTCCACATTAGAGCTATAATTTTTCAATGGGTAATATGTAGAGGTGAGAGTGTTAATTTCATTAGATTTTATATCTAGAAAATAATTCCCCTCATTAGCTAGTTTCATTGTGATGGAAGAGATACCAAGATTGAACCTAATCCTAGGGAGATCCTAGTTAGCCAAACTATGAGTTGTTTGTCCTCTGATCCATCAAGAAATTCATCTACTATATAAATGAGCTGAGATTGTTATTCATGGGGCCAACATGACTTACTTGTCTATCAACAATGTTGAAACAAAATAGGTATTTGAAGTGGAGTTTCAAGAAGAAGCTCTCGTACCCCAAAATATAACTGAGAAACCCAACAAAGTTAACTGATTCAAAACCAACAATGCATGGGGCATGAATGAATCATGGGACAAACTCCCATTTAGCATGGTAAGAAAAGGGAATGGGAAGTGTAAATTTTTGTGACAAAGGCCTTATGCATTTCCTAATCTCTTAAAGATTAGAAAACAATTGCATAATTAAACACTACCTACTTTCTTAGCCTTGCATCCTATGATGTAGTATTACCTTCAAATTTTAGATTTTGCATTATATCAATGGTCTTTATTTCCATTTCTAGTTTATAACTTCTATCTATTTTCTTTACATTCNTAGATTTTGCATTATATCAATGGTCTTTATTTCCATTTCTAGTTTATAACTTCTATCTATTTTCTTTACATTCACATACATGTCATAAAATACCATAAAAATAGAAAACATAAAATCAAAGTAAAAACATGGCCCTTTGGGGACAAAAATAGGTAAATTTGTGGTCTTCCTTTCATCTCTTGTGCATACAATTCTACCAGTTTGCTTCTTGGTTTTACATTTGGATTTCTACTTTAAAAGTCACATCCTTTTTTATACTTTCACATTTTCTATGTTATTGCTAGTTTACTTGGCAACCCTATTGTTTTAAGTCATAGACTTTTGTATAAAAAAAATATAAAGTGAAATAAAAGATATATATAAAACTTTAAAAACAAAAACAAATTAACCTATAACTAAGAATGTTCATATTAATAGGCATGACCACACCATGTGATGGAATAATAACTAATGTGTAACATTATTAGGATGCCACAAGATTATAAAAAAAATAATTAATATAGTTCCCAAGGTTATGATAGCCAAAATAAGAAACAACAAAGTATGAAGAATCCATCAATTAACAAAGTCATCACCATCATCACTCAAGGGCTTCTGAATAATAAAATAATGTAACCATTAGTACCAAGGGTATCCATAAATGTAATCATTAAAACCAAAAATAATCATAAAATAATAAAATATTCATCCATCTAAAACCAAAAAGAAATTCTACTATATATAAGATTTTATTCATAAGGAACTAGCATAAAACACATAAAGACTCAAAAAAGTTTGGTTGTATACTTGAATAGAAACCAAGTTGAACTTACCTTAATAATATTTGGAATATTATTCAGCCATTTATTTCTATATGTTACAATTACTAGTTCTACCCTTTAGCATCTCCTAAAGCAAATAGACCTCTTAAGGGGATACTTGACCAATAAATATGCTTTTTGGTAATGTATCAACAATTCTTTTTCTAAATATATGAAGAACTAAAAGTCAATGCTTAGAAAATCTAGCCAAGAAAGTTTGGCCTCTACTTTGATGACTCTAAAAAGAGAAAGGAGAAGCAACACCTTATCCAGGTGCTAAAAAACAAATAGTAATGTTGTGACCAAAAACGTCAATTTCTGGAAAAAACCAAGGAACATTGGTGTAGCAATTTCCCAAACTTGAATCCCTAAGGCCTCTATGAGAGAAATGGGATTTGAGGTGCCCCGCCTAATCTAGAAAATCAACCATTGTCTTATAAGATGCAAAATGTGGAAATACAAATAGATCTGATTAATGCACAAAAAATAAAATATTTTTTTGAATACAAAACTCAAAACTTAAAACTTTATTGAGAAAGACTAAAGAATAAGTTAGCAAAATGTCTACAAATGGTGCTTGGATGAGCAGAAAGGGGGTTCACTTATGTAAGTGTTCAAAGGATATTGAAACTAATGTGATCTATTGCATGATACAAGTGCTAAGGCACTCTTGATGTGATCAAACCTTCCTTCACTACTGCATCCTTAGATCTACAAGTTGGACGACTACTGGGGGTTGAGAAAAGTGGAAAATTTGGATGCCAAATTTGGGAATTCTAGGAGTGCAGGGCTAATACTAAAAATCCATGAATCTTAAGGTGATGATGCATTTACTATGGGGTTCAAGAGGATGCAAACATGCGATATTGCAATAACTGTTGTGTGCTTGAAAATGCCCCAAGCGTGAAATTGTAAAAATGGCTAGACTTTGCTAAGAATTTTCTTAAATTCTAAGATAAATTGCTAAACCATTAAAAAATTATTCTAACCTATAAATGGTGTTCAAGGTTGGATTTTATAAGATTTTTGGGCCATAAATGGGGCTGAAAATTTGATGTAATTTTTCTGCAAATTGGCTACCAAAGTTAGGTGAGCTGGATGCCCAAATTTGGAAGGTTACCATACATAGTAAGTGCTTTCCCCCATGGCCATTCCATTTACTATAAATAGTAACTGAGGCACACCTTCCATAGTAGAGATGAATCTTCCATGCTAAGCACTCCACCATGGTTGCTGAAGTGGCTAGTCAATGTTGAAGTACATGAATTGATTAATTTTTGCTTTTTGTGGCTTCCATGCTAAGGGATTGAATTTTCAACACTAGGGATGAAGACTCCACGCTAGGGAAAAACTTGCATGCTAAGGGGAAAATGTTTCCAGGTTAGTGGAAATTTTCCAAGCTCGGGAGGAAACTTTCCAAGGTAGGATAAAACTTTTTAGGTAGGGGAAAACTTCCACATTGAGGGGGAAAAGTTTCCAAGCTGTGCATGTGGTCTTCATGTTTAAGGTTGTAAGTTTCCAAAACCCCCTCCCTTCCATGTTGGGGGTAAGTGACATNCACCTCCCAAAAGAAAAAAACCCATCAAATTGTCTTTTTCAAATTCCAAAAGGCATTTTTGATCCCCCAATCTCAAATATAGATACTAGATGACTTTTTTCACTTGGGGAATGAGGCTTTTACCACTTATAAGATATTGTTTAGCCCAAAAAGTATAAAGTATGTGAAATTACCCATTGTGGGTTACACTTTGCACATTTTCAATGATGTTTTACCTCAAGTTTCATCGGGTGAAATCTACATGATGAAGATTAGTTATAACATACAACATTTCGTGATGTTTCAATGGCCTCTCTTTGTTGGTGTCTAGAGGATTGACTTAAGAGACACTGAAAAAGAATAAAAAACACCACTACATATTATAATGCTATCATGCATATATATCAAATGAGAATCAAGCTATTTAGGTCACCAAGGTTGCTAGTTTAAGGCCATGATAGGCCATGGTACTAGTTGAAGACCCTACTAGGCTCTGTTGCTAGTTTAAGATCATAGCAGATTGTCGAAAGTAGGCTATATTGTTGATGATTATTGGGTACATGTATTATGGCTTTAGATAGGAATTATTGACTAGATTGACCAACTAATTCCCATTCATGTTAGCTATTCTAAATGATCCATTCTTGTAGGCTCTAGTGACAAGGAAGGGCCCTTCCTAGTTAGCTACGAATTTGTCTACATGCTTACAAATGTCCTTGAGGACTAGGTCCCACTCCTTGATCTTGTGTGTGGTCAGGTCATGGTGATGTTGTCTCTTCTACCTCTCTTGATAGTTCTTGATGTGAGCAAGCACTTGCATATGTTGCTCCTGCACCAAATCTAGGACTACCATCCATAACTCCTTGCCCTGCTTGTCATTGATGAAGTTGATCAAGGCTACCCAGGGTGATGACACCTGTAATTCAAAAGGTAAAACTATTTTACAACCTATGCCAGTTACTACATGGGGCTATGCCAGTTGCTACAAGGGGTTATGCCAGTTGCTACGTGATAGGTTATTTTCTATGGCCATAGTGCATGGACAAGCTACTTCTATGACTTCCACTTGTTATTGTTAAGCATCTTCTTGAGTAAGTTGATGATGGATTTGTTACTTGCTTCTACTTGTTCATTGGCTTGGGGGTAGTATGGTGAGAAGAAAGAATTTTTAATGCCTAGGTTGTGAAAAAAAACCTTGGTTTCTTGGCTACTAAATTGAGGTCCATTGTCTATAACTATGATCAGGGATATGTCAAAATGAGCCATAATGTTATCTAGGATAAATTTGCAAACTTGTTCAAATGTGGTCTTCCTTAGGAGAATAACCTCAATCCACTTGGAAAAGTATTTGGTTGATGTGATTATGAAGCTATGCCGTGTGGTAGACTTAGGAATTATAGGTCCAATGATATCCAACCCCCATCATTCAAATGACCATGCTATCTGGGTTATATGTAACTTTTTTGATGATACATGTATCAGGTTGCTATATCATTGGCATGTGTCACATCACTTAACCTTTTGTAAGATGTCATTTTTCATATGAGGCTAATAGTAACCTCACCATATAATCTTAGCGGCCATGGCTCTATGTCCTATATGTCCTCCACAAACACCCTCATGAACCTCCTCTAGGATTGTTCTAGCTTTGATTTTATCGAAGAACTTTAGGGGTATGTCATCATAGGATCATCGACATAATGTTTTATCACCTACAATGACATACTACTTCGATCGCTTGCATATGGTATCCTTTCAAGCAGTAGTCAAGTCTTGTGAGGATTCATCATGCATGAGGTAAAATTCGATATCATCATAACACTCCTTGGGAGGAGGAGTATGAACGATGATCACAAATGTATCCTCAATGTTTTGTGTGATGGGAATAGCACAATCCAAGGTTAACGTGGGCAACTTGCTAAACACATCTAGTATCACACTAAGGGCTAATGTTGCAATTGCATTAGCTATGGAATTTTCATTTCAAGGTATGTGTTGGATATAAATGTCTATGAATTATTGTAGGACCTACTTCCCTAGGTCATAGTAAGGTTGTAAGTGCTTAGCTTTGCATGCATAGATTTCAATTACTTGATTAACCATGAGTTGTGAATCACCTTTGATGTCTAGGCATCTAATACCTATGTCACAAGCAACCATTATTCCTCTAATCAAACTCTCATATTCTACTATGTTGTTGGTAGATGGGAATCCAAAATGATAGGCAAATGGTTGGATCTCACTAGATGGGAATGTTATGATGGTAGCAGCATTGGCTCCATGGGTGGATGAAGCTCCATCAAAGTTCATGACTACCTCATAACCCTCAAGCACTTGGCTAACTATGTTAATGTGCTCATTAGGGAACTCAAGATCTATGGTTGCTTGGTCATATATAGGTAAAATTGTGAGTTGTATGACTATATCTTGATCTTTTGTTGAGGATTGAGAGATGTAATGGAGGTCAAACTCTACAGTTATGGCTTTCCATCAGGCTATACCACTACTTTGGTAGATGTTGGTTATTATGGCTCTAAGTATGGTGTCCTTGGAAATTGTTTTTACTTGGCTTCTAAAGAGGTAGTGCCTTCATTTCTTCAAAGATAAGACTATTGCTAGAAAATACTTCTCCACTTAAGTGTATTAGGTCTTGTGGGCAACTAATGCATGGCTAAGGTTGTATACAGGCATTTCTACTCCATCATCATATTTCTAACAAAGTAGAGAGGTAATGGATATATCAAAGATGGTGAGATAAATTTAAAATGGCTCACCCTCTTGCAAATGATAGATTGTCAATAGTTATGTCAACTCTTGCTTAAGGTTTTCAAAGGCCTCCTAGCATTAAGCCATACATTCATAGTGAACACCTTTCTTAAGCAAGTGGTGCATGGACTATAACTTATCTATAAGCCCAGCAATAAACCTACAAATAAATTTTAATCTACCTTGTAATCCCTAAATATTTTTAATGTTTGTAGGTGCTACTAATTTGTATATGGCCTTAACATTATTAGGATCGATGCATATGCCTACTTCAGAGACTACAAAGCTAAGCATCTTACCAGTCTTAACATTGAAGACACACCTCTTAGGATTTTTCCTAAGCTCATATTTGAGGCATTCTTTAAGAACAAGATCTAGGTCATTAGCATGATCATCATCTATCTTAGACTTCATAGTTATTTTATCTACATAATCATTGAGTAAACCTAGAAAGTAATCACTAACGATATAGGTCATGGCTCTCTAGTATGTTGCTCTATTATTCTTAAGGCCAAAGATCATCATGGTATAACAAACATTCCTCCATTGAATCATAAAGGTCATGCTAAGTTGGTGCTCTAGGTTGATCCTAATTTGGTTATATCCCAAGAATCCATCCATAAAAAATAGTAAGGCAGGTCTATCTATAGTATTAATAAGTTTATCAATAGTAGGAAAAGGGAAGTCATCCTTGATAGTCACTTTATTTAGGTCTCAAAACTTAATGCAAATATAGATACTCCCATTTTTCTTAGGGACTACAACTATGTAGGATACCCATTCTGCATAATTGATAGCCCTAATGAAGCTTTCTTGGTAGAGCTTTAAGATTTCATCGTGAACTACAAAAGCCAAATTACATCTAATCTTGTGCAGTTTTTGAATAACTAGTCTAATGCTAGGGTTCAATATGATGTTGTACTAGACTAGAGATGGGTCTAGGCCTGGCATATCTTCATATAGGATGGAATATGCCTTAACATTTCTCTATAATATATTGGTGATGTCTTGGGCATATTGAGGCTCTAGTGAGAAACTTAGTTTAAGGGTTTTGTCCTTATCACTATGTGCTATGATAGGAACCTCAACTAGAGAATCCTTGGTTATGTCTCTTGCTTCTAAGTCAAGCATGTTAACTAGGTTTTCAAGCCATTCTAGAGGTTTCTCTCTAGAGGCTATGTGGTCTAAAAGACTCTCAAGCTCAAGATCTAGGCAATCAGGGTTAATACACTATTTAATATCACAATGAGGTCCATGTAGATACAAAGGCAAAAGGATTTTCTCCCATGTACTCATACTATGATCCTGCATGTTAACCAAAAGCACATTAACTGGCACCTAGGAAAAAGTGAATAAATAATGTTAAAATGCCATAAAACACATGCAAATGTAATGCAATAAAGCCCATCTGAGGTCATTAGTGAGATAAGGTCAATTCAGTAAACTACAATAAAGGCAAACAAATATCACATAAAGGTCAAGGAAGGTGAAGCATAATAATTAAGGCTGCAAATGATCAATAAAGGCCACAATTTTGCCAGTTTTAGGGCTTAGTGGGCCATGATGCTAGTTTAAGGCCTTAGCAGACCATGGTTGTATGGTGTCAAATGGTGGTCAAGGAAGGTCAAACCCCACTATTTAATACCATTTAAAGGCCAAAAAAAGGTAAATAGTGCTATAATAAGATAAACAATGAACATATAAGGTTGTATAAAGGCCATAAAAGGTTAATAAGATTAGCAAGGCAACATAAGTCTAAAAATAAGTTAGAACATCAACCACAATAGGCTATTTATGATAAAATTTGGTCAATATAGGTTAATAATGGTTAGGCTTCTACTAGTTTTAGGCATTAGTGGGCCATGTTTTGAGGCTACAAGCCTATTAGATGAGTTTAGGCATTAATCAAGGTTGTTTCTAGGTTATTTGGATGAAAAAAATAAGTGTTTTGAGGTTTCCATGTTGGGCTCAATGTGGAAATAGGGACCCTTAGTAAGAAGACTAAGGAAAATACGTATTGGATACTCAAAGGTCCAAAATTAAGGTTTTAGGACATTCCATCAAAATTGGGCACTCTAGAGGTCTGTAAAGGTCAAAAAGCAGGTTTTGAAGTCTCCCCCCCCTTCTTTCCACACTAGCCAACATGGAAAAGAGGGTTTTTATCATGGAAAACCAAAATCAAGACAAAAAGGAGGTTAAGAATGGTTAAAGAAGTAGTCAAGGCCCATATCTAGAACTTGTGCATCTACCAACTTCACTCCAAGTTAATCTAAGGTAACTTTGAGTATCGATAAGTGTCAAAATGGCTTCCCTCTTTTGTCCATGCTAGGCATAGTATCCATAACATGGAAAAATAGGAGGAAATTTTTTTTATGAATTTAGAGTGATTTAGGGGAACTTTGACTACATTTCTAGGTCCCTAGGGTTGTAGACTTTAATTCTACAAGTTCTTTGCTAATTTAGGCATGTTTGAAGTCTATTTTAAGGGTACTGTTGGCACATTTCAAGCCATTACATGGAGTAGGAGTTTCAGTCTATTTAAATAGAAGGAAAGAGAATAAAAATAAAATGAAATAGGTGTAAAAATTCGGATGAGTTTTACGGTGATAAAACACATATTTTATTTTAAACCTTACATTGGGTAACGAATGTGATATTTCGGCATATTACATTCAACCAAACTCAGACTGGTTCAGCAGCGGTGGCGGACATGAGATTTACATGGCCTGACCATACAAACATATCGATGAGAAACATTAATCAAGAATGGTGTCGGTCCTGCTTTTACAGATTCACATTAAAGCCAATGAATAGAGAAAATTGGATTCTGTGGTAAGAAGAAATAGTGTACTATACTGAATGCTTTCAAAGACAGGGGCGCATCTTGTGATGTCCAGGAATTGGAAAATCATTTTTGAAGCTAAAAAATGGTACAGTTACTATCAAAAGAAATGCGGTGGCTCGTATCAATATAGCAACCAAAATAAGTGATGCTTGCTGATAAAAGTTTTCCAAGAACTGCCAGGAATAACTTCATATTCTTCTTCGGAATTTTGTCAAATACTTGCCCCGCAGGGTTTCTCTTTTCTGTTTACATAGTGAGCCTAATTCCTTGGCCAGAGGTTACAGTAAAATGAATGAAACAGGGTGAAAACGTAGGCGGTTACCATGCCTTCACCTATGCCTGTGATTCTGGACAGTTATCAGCAAAAACAAAAAACAAAAACACAAATGCTGACTGCTTCCAAGACATGGAAGGTGTCTGTTTTCTTTGCCAAAACAAGTGATAATCGCGGATGCACTCACACCGTTGGCGCTTTACGCACTGGACTTGAACGCCGCCCACGTATAGGAGCAGGACACCATCGACGAGGGTTTATAGTTCCAAGCCATTTCACCGCCGATATGGGAGAAATAGCAACTGCTGCCGAGTTGTGCATGGAAGCGGTTCCAACTGCCATCGTATTCTTTGGGGTTCAATGGGTGAGACGAGTTCAGCGGAGCAGAGCACAAGCTGCAGAGAAGGGCTGCATACAGGAGAAGCCATTGGGCAACTCGGTTAACTGCAAACTACGTCTTCCATGATATCAGTTGACGTTGGAAAATTATTTACTTTTGGAACGTATATTTTCTCTCATCGGCCATCCCTTAAATTAATTTTATATCCAATTATATTCTTTCTAAAAATGAAACGTGACATTTCTAAAGCCTCAACTTAACAAGATGAACATTGGATATACATGTTGAACACCTACCTCTATATTAAAGATATATTCAAAGACAAAAATTCTTGGGATATTTACCCAATATCATACATGAAGTAGACACTTGTTAGTTGCAAATTTTTTATCTATATGGTGGTTGAAACCATCCAAAATTGTTGTAACTTACCTAACTTGTTGGGAAAGTAACCTCCTAGCTTGTTGGCCAAGTAATCTCCTAATTGGTTGGCCAAGTTACTTGGGAGAGACGTTAGGTGAGATATTTTTGAATATGTAACTTCCCTACCTACCTTGGAACCCTATAAAAAGGCTTCGGGGGGAGGAAGAAAAAAAACATATCAATTCGAATCTCAATTTTTTTTGGACTTTTGGGAGGTCTCATACATAACATTTTTGAGAAGACATTGGGATCACACTTCGGCTCTCACTTGGAGACACGCTTGGGGTCTTGAGAAGAGCTTTGTAAAGAAGAAATTGTGACGATTGCTTGTAAGATGGCTTGCTAGAGTAAAGATTTCAGCCTCTTTGTCATGGTCCTGTGAGTTATGCATTTTATTTTTTGTTTTGTTTAAATTGTTTAGCTAGTGGTTTAGATAGTATCATCCTTGGCAAGTAATTTTGGGATTTTTAGATTGCTCTTACTGTTCTTGTTGCCCGATAGAAATTTCTATTAAAATTTTTTCATAGAAGCGCTTGTGTTTAAAAGCCTTAAGAGCATTTTAGTAGTAAATTTTGTTATTGTGCAACATATGGGAACGGCTATTGGGATTGTTGTAAGAAAGCCTCTGTTTGTAGTCACGTTGTTCAACAATTCAGTAGTCGAGAGGGTTCAGAGAATCTTTGGTATTTTGATGGGACCAGAATAGCTTCTTTTTATCTTTAAAGTGAATTCTCGTGGTATTTCAATCAGAAATTGTCAAGTCTTTTAAAGGTTCTGTTTGAATGCAATCGTTGACATCTATTATCTAGTCAAAATGGAGTCTCGTACGTGGTAGTTTACGCAGCAATTTTTGGTAGCATAATAGGATTGTCTTGAAGATATTGCTTGTTTGAGCCTTGGAAGTTTGAACAATTCGTAGATATTGAATTTGGGATAGCTTTATTGCGAAGTGTTTACTCGTGTCATTTTACCTTGTTTAAATATTTGAGGTCTACACAAATCTGCTTTCTTTTCTTTTCTGCTTATTTCCATCGAATCTTGCTCTATTTCTAGTTTTCTTGTGGAACTATCTCTTTCTCTAGGGAAAATTAGGAGTAGATTGCAGAGTTGTGCTCAAATGATTTTGAAAATTTTATTTGTTACAAGTAGGTATTATAAGGATCACGTAGATGACAGTTGAACAAAATAGGAAATTTTCAACAACTCACAGTACTTGACAAAGTTGGCTGAATCTCTTTAAAGTAAGTCATTTGTAGTTCACATACAATGCAATCGTTACATTTCTCACAACTACATGCCGCAACAGCACACACACATACTCACATTAACTACTGAGTTTATTTGGAGGTATCTAGGCCTTGGTGTTGCCAGAGACTAGTAGGCACCTAAATCCTGTTCGAGGACACTCGTTGGCGGTCGTGTCCCAAATGGTCGCCAACAGGTACTTATAGTCTTCCCACACTCCCCACCCCCCAATTTCGATACCATGGAAGTTACTCCAACATGGAATTGAAATGAGATCAAAAAAATAAAATCTTGATGCTATGGTGTCCTTGGCTTCTTTGGTGTAGATATTTGGCTTCTAAGAGTGTCGTCATGTCTCCAAAAGTGGAAAAGTAGCTTTCCACCAGTTTTTACATTTTGAGGAAGTTAATATAGTGTTAGATAAGTAAAAATCCTAGATCTTGGCTAATTCAAGTCACAATTGACCATGCATGTTATCTCCCATATTTGCTAAGGTCAAGGGCTATGGATCCATGTCAAAATTTAGCAGTTTTGGGCATCCTTGAGTGGCCTTTTGGCTTTCCAAATTTTTCCATGCTAGGGATGTTTAGATCAGCATGGGAAATAAGGGGGAACCATGTTTTGGCCATACGGGATTAGTTTTGTAAATTTTAAAGGTCCCAATTACTACTGCTAGGGTTTTAGAGTGCATGAAAGATCATTTAATGACATTCTGAGCTGTTTAGGAGTTCCAAACAAGTTTTCCTTTAGTATCCATGCCAGGAATACCATCCTTAGTGTGGATAAATGGATCCTTAGTGTGGATGAATCACACAACTCAAATCTAGGAAAAAATTAACCTCAATCGACTATGCATGTTAGCCTCTAGGCTTATCGGTGTCGAGGACTAGGATTTGGTGTTAATTTTTTGGCCATTTTGGATATTTATTAAGTACTTTTTTTGAATTTCCCCCCATTTTCCATGCTAGAACTAGGATGATTAGTGTGTAAAATTGGGGAGGATCAATTTTTGACCTTCTAACATTAGTTTCTTAAAGTTTGAAAGCTCCAAATGATGTCAACAGGGTTTTAGAGCACATGAAAGTTCAACTAATGTTGTTCTAAGGTAGCTTTGGATCCCAAATGGGTCTCCCCCTTAATTTACATGCTTAGAAACATAAAGGGGGGTATTCCCAGTGTAGAGACACCATATAACATAGATGTAGCCCAGTTTTAACTTCAATCAACCATGCATGTCAGCCTCCGGGATTACTAGGGTCAAAGACTATGGTTTCAAGTAATTGGTCAAAGACTATGTTCACAAGTAATTGGTCAGTTTATTGGTTTCCCAAGTACTTTTTAAGCTTCTCCCTATTTTTCCACAATGGGGATACTATGTCCAATGTGGAAAAATGGGGGAAATAAATTTTTGTCCTTTTGCATCATATTTGATCATGCATGTTGGTCCTTGAGGTTGCTAGTGATTATGGTCAATGCTTGGTATCAAAAGTTTACTATTTGGAATATTGATGAGTGGTTTTTTGGCATTTCCCCCATCCCCCTACCATTTTCCACATTAGGGCTTCCATGCTAGGTGTGAAAAATTAGGGGGAAAGCTTTTTGGCCCTTTTTGATTACTTTCAGTCATTCATGTAGTCTTCCAAGGCTACTGACATTGATTGCTAAAACCTGATGTTAAAATTTTATTGTTTCAAAGGTCATAAGGAATTTTTTAGGCTTATCCCCCTCCTCCTTTTCCATGCTTAGCATGGAAAATTGGAGGAAACATTTTTGATAGATTTAGCTATGCATGAGTGCTCACAGGGTTATTAGCATTGGCTATTAGTGTCTAAGGTCAAGATGTGGTCATTTTGGAGGTTGTGAGTGGATTTTGAGGCTTACATACTTTTATGTCACACTCAAGGTAGAAGGCTTAGTATGAAAGAGGTCCCTCTTAATAAAAAAAAGTCAAATCTAGGCTAAATTGATAGTTGATCAACATTGCATGTCAACCTCGAACGTTGCTGATGTTGATGATCAATGTTGGGTGTAAAGATTTGATAGCTTGGAGGCTTCTAAGTGTCTCATGAAATTTTCCCACTTTCTTCCACACTTGGAATGGTGGCCCCAGTGTGGATGAGAGTAGGAAGATAGTTTTATTCCATTTTTCCCATGTGCCCGCAGTAGGAGTCCTAGAGTGAACGACTTTTTATTCGAGCAACTTGTAACCTGAACCCAAGTTGTGTACAGAAATAAAGATGAACTTGATTGGATAAAACTTGTATCATGTGGCTTTCATTTATTTCTTTCATTTACTGCTTTCCTAGTGCGTTCAAGTACGACTTGATTACGAGCATCTACGGACGTGTACGGCTAATCAAGGAATCGGCTGCTTGACGCAATGCATGAGTATGACTCAATTACGAGCATTGGCTGCTTGGTAACCCAGTAGTGTATTCCAAGGTTCTGCGCTTGGTAATCCCAGTGGTAGTTCGATGTGTATGGCTAGTTGAGGAATCGGCTGCTCATTGCTAGGCTAGAACGTGTGATAAGTACGACTTAGTTACGAGCACCCATGGGTGTGTACGGCTGGCTAAGGAATCGACTGCTTATCACACGTAGGCTAAATAGGTGCCTCAGTACGAAGGCTTTGAGCACTTGTGTTACGTGTGGTGATCCCAGTAACGGTTAGCGTTTGGTAAGCCATGGTTGCATAGTTCAGGGTGTGTCCGGTAAGTGGGAACGGATGCTGAAGCTAGTTAATTTAGACTACGACATTAGTTAGAGTTAGTTTAGTTTTCTCAACCCTTTCTCTCATAGCATAGAAGATAAACCGTGAAAATACCAAAAAAATCATATACCTCAGACTTGCTTAACCATACACCGTGACACCTACAAGAAAGCCTGGGAAGACAACGAACGATTAACCCCAAGTGTTTCTTGTGGCGTTAAGGCATTTAGTCTGCGGAGTACGACCGGATCGCGCGTGCACGCTCGTATTCGTATGGTTGAGTGTAGGGGTACCTCGCCACTCATCATTGGCGCCGTTGTCGGGGACTAAGTATGTTTTTCGCCAATTTAACATAAGAAACAATCACTCACACTAATGACAGATATTTGGATCGTTACGACGATCGGGGCCGAAGCAGCCGAAGAGAAGGTAAGAAACATCACCATGATGATGGGTCCCCTTCTTCTTCTCCTTCATCGCATCATTCATCCTCTCCTTCCACATCTGGGCACAGCCACCATGAGCATAACGCGGAGAGTAAAGGTAAAAGAGATGAAATGCCTCGACAAGAAGGTCGAGAGGAGTTAGGACAAGGGAGAGGACGTAGGGAGAATAGGGAACCACAACATAGACATCACAGACGTCATGAAAGAGATGATCATGACAAACCCCTATTCGCAACCCGAAGCATGCTCAACATTAGAGAGGCAGTTAGGATTCCCACAAGGCATCTAAAAGATAGTAGGATCAAGCGTTTGGATATAAATAATATCCCATGTTTTGAAGGGGGATACAACGCTGATCCTCAACACCATTTACAGGCATTCCACGATGCCTGCGCCTTGCAGAACATTGACAATGAGTGGCAGAAACTCGAGTTGTTCCCAAGGACACTCACTAGAGAAGCAGAGAGCTGGTATCGGTCCTTAGAACCAGAGACCATCAGGAGGTGGAGTACGATGCTCGAATTATTCAACAACAAATATCAGACGTACTCCAGAGTGTCCAATTTGCGTAAGCAGATCCAAGGCTGGAAGCAAGGTACTCATGAATCCTTGGATGCTTCCATGGCCTATTACTACACATTACTACACCATTGCCCGGGCCATGGGTACGCTAGACGGGATCAACTTCGCCACCTCGTGGATGGGCTACGAAATGAAACTAGAAGGACTCTTGGGACTTACGCCCAAGGGAGACTTTCCCAAATAAGAGCCCATGAAGTTGAAGTTTTGTTGGAACAAGTAGCACAAGAAGAGGGTGAGCTACATAAAAGAGAAAGTGCGGAAGAATATAACCGTGATCCCTCCCTTCGCAAGAAGGGAGTGAAATTTTGTGATGAGGAGGATGAGTCACCACTCGAAGAGTTGGTGAACAGGAACACCATGCCGATCCATAAGTTAACAACGGAGGTATCAGCTAAGGTAGACCAAATGTGGGATTCTTTAGACTCACGAATAGAAGCAGTTTTGAAAATCTTAGAAGAGTCTAAGGATGAGCAACGTAGTGACAAAGGAAAAACATACGAAGAAACTCTAACCCTGCACATAACAAAGGTAAGGGAAAAATTTCTAACTCCGATGAGGCTAAAAATTTGGATTCAGACAATGATGGTGGATGTGAGGTCTGCTAGTATGACCATCCTAAGGGATGTTGTCCAATCATCTCACATCTGCAGGAGTCTAGGGTGTATGCATTAAATCCAAGGCTTAATCAACGGTAAACACCGAGAAGGTTACCTTATCCACAAGGTAACCCAAGGCAGTTCCACCAACCCTTGACATATTATCCAAGTGGAACACCTCCGTAGCCCATCGGACAACATCAGCAGTGGAAATACCCATAGTCATGGGAGATGCCACCACCATCACAACAATACCCTTACCGACAGCCCGATCCTTATGGTTATTATGTGCAGCAGCTAGTTTCTCCAGGTGACTCTTTGGGTCACACTAGCCCACACTGTCACTACCATGCTCGGGAGTACTTCAGAAGGAATCCTTCTCCTCCGAGAGACATCTCACATCCCGTCCATCCTCTAACTCCACCCGCACCACTTCCTCAAGTAGTTCCCATAACACCTCCTGCTCCAACAATGCAAGGGGAATTGCCTACCCAACCGCAGCAACGTCATCCCACGAGAGCTGTAAATATTTAGAGTGTAAATATCCAACCAGATACTAGTTCTGGCGACAACTGTATAAAGAAGAGACCCTTTTTCAGAACTAGGAGCCCGGATAGAATCTCACAACAACAAGCGGATGGGTACATGTGTAGGCCTCTAACTACTAATGCTTCGGAGCACCCTTCAGTCCAAGGGAGTGTAACGCATACGATTATGTTAACACATACCGTAACTGACTGGATCAAGGTAGGCCACCTTCCCAGGAAACTAACTGACCCTGGGAGTCCCTTTATTTACTTGCAGATCGCTAGGAATGCGCCACATCGGGCTCTTCTTGACTCAGGTTCCGGAGTCAACTTAATTTTGCAAAAGATGTATCACACCTGGAACCTGCCACAACTTAAGAAGAGCAATATTCAACTGGAGTTGGTAGACCAGTCCATCACCATTCCATTGGGTTTGGTGGAGGATGTTATTACCACTGTGTGTGGTTGCTCTTACCCAACAGATTTCCTAGTGATCGATGTTAACAACAACACAGGGGACTTCCCAATTATAATTGGAAGGGCATGGCTAAGTACAGTATATGTATGCCTTAGGATCCGCGATCTTTCCTTGGAAATCTCCAAGATCAACATATGTGGAAGATCGAGAAGAGGATAGTTCCATGAATCACATACAATGATTCATCGGGTGATGACATGGAGGAAATGTCTCCATGTAACAGGTGTCCCCATGAGACTCTACAATAAAGATGCCTGTATGTAGCAACCACGCAAGAAGTAGTAGATACCCCGTGGTTGACAGCTTCTCATAGAGGCAAAAAAATATGCATGGAACGAACTGAGGAAAATCATGCCAACAACCGTGGCATAGACACACTGGAACGTGAACGTCGCCAACTTCCACCCCTAAATCTAAGGTCATCATTTGGGAAAAGTTGGGCACTGCTTAGAAATTCAAATAGGCACTCACTTTTTCAGATCTCTCCCTTACAATTCAATCATGGGGAAGATGGCCACCTATGCTAATCATATGGGGCCCTCAGTTCTTTTTCATTTTTTGTTTTACACGTTTTTGTTTTACAACGTTTTTGTTTTTCAAATTTTTGTTTTACAAATTTCTTAACTTTTCTAATTTTTGTTTTACAAATTTCTTTAACTTTTCTTGTTTTTGTTTTACAACATCATTGTACTTTTTCCAATTTTGTGTGTGTGTGTGTCATCATCCATCATGTAAGTTCGTCACCCAATAAGTGTTCGGGCCGATGGGATGAACTGTTTTTCATTGATTGTTAATGTTTGGTTTTTACCTTCAAGTTACATTGTTGATACTAAGGTATGTTCTTTTGATATCGCAGGCAATGAGATCACTTCATCCATCCATCCATCAAGTCTACGGTTTCCCTTGGCTTGGAAATGTACAGTTCCCTTCTAATAAGAACTGTAACAAACTGGTGACTGGGCATTTCTCAAACTAAGGAAGGACTCAAGGATTTGCAAAGGGTGTGACTTCAAGGGAACTTGATGCTTTGTGTTGGTCATTCACTTGGGTTCTTGGATGTTTTCTTCTTGGGTTTTCTTGTCGTTCCGATGTTACCCAATAATCGGAAGCTGAGGCAATAAAAATAAAGAAGTCTTTGCATGGTGTGGTCCCCACGCATAAAAACACAAAACACAAAAAAAATGCAAAAAGTGAGGATTCAAAGCACACCCCTTAGACAAAATAAACATTAGGCTGCAAGCACTAGTTATGGAACCAAAGTGTTCCCTCTAACTAAGGCCCTTCTCGCTTCCCACTCTCTCCTTTGTTTTGTCGGAATGGTGGTGACTCTCGAAGGTGCATCCTTGTTCTCCATGTGGATGGTTTGACCAAATGCATTGATGTGAAGTCACTAGAAGTGGTTGGTTTGAGCCAGATTTGGAATGAGATTTGCTACGTCACATTAATCACAAAACACACAAGGGGGCTGTACACCACCTTGTTCTTGGGATCCCATTCCACCTCTCTCCTTCCCATCCTTCTCTCCATTGTTCACCTCAATGTCGGTTGTATCATTAGTGTATATTTTGGTTGATGCTTTGTTTTCTTTTTGGTAAACTCTGACAGTTAGGATTTTAACTCTTGTTCCAAAGGACATTCCCAGAGCCTACGGACTCTTTGAACGTGGGATTGTCAGGGAATTAAAGGCATGAGCCTACGTTGGGGAGGACCCACTGACATTCCTATTTGGAACATTAGTTAACTTCTTTTCCTTAACATTTTGAAATTAATTATCATTTTTGTTCATTCCCATCATGACATCCCTTTTATCAATGTCATAGTTATCCCTTTTACCTATCTTTCTTACTCCTTTTCTTTCTCCATTCTAATGCTACCGGAGGTTCGTGATTAGTCATGGGGGTATGGGGCCTACTTTTTCGATTTTTATCCTACGCCCCGAATTTTTTCGTTTCTTTTCCTAACCCCTACACCTTCTGTAGTCATCATTTACATATTCCCAGATCCATATCAGCCATACCACAACTTAGCCAATGGATTTACACCGCAGCAAGGTATGCTGGACTTAACGATTCAATTACCCTTGCTAATATGTGATTGTGTTGTGTGTGCAGATGGCAATCATACAACAACGGAGTGGATCTGGAGCAAACACTTGGAGTGGAGCCGCGCTGAAGTAGCTATGCAAGGAGTGGAATTGCTAATGCGCTTATGGATGGACAGCGAAAGGCGCAATCTAGGCGTTGACAACAACAACACTCTTCTTTCTTCTTCTCTTCTATTCTCTCTCCTCTTTTCTCTCAACTGCCAAATATGGCCTGATGTCATTGTAATAAGGTGTTCACCCTTGTTTTCATGAACACCAGTTTTTGTCAAGTCTTGTAATAAAGACCGTTCACATGTCATCCCATTAGTTCCATTTTCCCTAATAATCCCATACCTACCTGATATCATTGTAAGGAACTCAAGGACGGGTTTTTATTCAGTCATGGGGGTATGATGAGACGCGACATGCACTGTGTCGCGATATCGCATCTTTCCCTGCGATATCCCGTACGTGATATCGCAGTCAACTGCCACATCTATAAATATGAGGTGGCACTCCCTTCATTTCAAAATACTAGCTAGAAGTAGCGAAGCTCTGGCAGATTGATCACTCTAGAGTTAGAATTTTTCCCATGTGCCCGCAGTAGGAGTCCTAGAGTGAACGGCTCTTTATTTGAACAACTTGTAACCTGAACCCAAGTTGTGTATAGCAATAAAGATGAACTTGATTGGATAAATCTTGCAGCACGTGGCTTTCATTTATTGCTTTCATTTACTGCTTTCCTAGTGCCTTCAAGTACGACTTGATTACGAGCGTCTACAGACGTGTACGGCTAATCAAGGAATCGGCTGCTTATCACACGTAGACTAAATAGGTGCCTCAGTACGACCGCTTCGAGCACTTGCATCACGTGTGGTGATCCCAGTAACGGTTAGCGTTTGGTAAGCCACAGTTGCATAGGGCAGGGTGTGTCCGGTAAGTGGAGACGGATGCTGACGCTAGTTAATTTAGACTACGACATTAGTTAGAGTTAGTTTAGTTTTCTCAACCCTTTCTCTCATAGCATAGAAGATAAACCGTGAAAATACCAAAAAAATCATATACCTCAGACTTGCTTAACCATACACCGTGACACGTACTAGCAAGCCTGGGAAGACAATGAACGATTAACCCCAAGTGTTTCTTGTGGCGTTAAGGCATTTAGTCTGCGGAGTTCGACCAGATCGCGCATGCACGCTCGTATTCGTATGGTTGAGTGTAGGGGTACCTCGCCACTCATCACTAGTAAAATTTTTAGCATTGATGTAATTTTTGGTCAAATGAGAAGGCATAGGGTGGGCCCCACAGTACAAAAATATAAAATTTTGAAAAGTGAAGTTGTTTCCCATCCAAAACCAATGTGAACTAGACTTTCCCCCATTTTACTTCAGTGCACTTCTTGTTATGGTGCACTGAATTGGAAGTTGGAGTTTTTCTTTATTTTTAGATGGGTTTGATATTTCAAATTTTGCAATTTTTAATCATAACTATCATTCTATAGTAATAGCACATTGGAGGAGTGCTTTGGTAAAGATTCTTGTGGCACCCACAATGAATTTCTAACATGGAAGCCTCCCATCTCCTTTGCAGCCAATGTATAACTCCTATCTTCTCTTAATCCCCATCATCCTCAACATTGAGCCTACCATGACACCCAAGCAATGAGGGGGAAAAAGTAAATAATAAATGATACAAAGGATGGGTGAACATGCTCATGAGTTATAAGAAGTTCCTAGGCCTCTCTCCATCCAAGCTTCTTCTGTTGCTCCTCCAAGGTAGGAAATTCTAACTATTTTGGCCTTTGTTTCTTATGGTTTTTCTAGTTTTTTGCTTCCTATGTGTTAGTTTTTTTTTAGATCTACATCAATAGAGGGTTTAAGATAGAATTTTGATAAAATCCCATGTCCTATTTTGGCTACTCCCATGTAGATCTATAGTTGTTTCATCGCTTTATCTTTTGTATATTTGATTTTAAAAATAGGACTTGATGTTTCATGCTATTTTCCAAAAATTTTGGGCTATGGCTATTGTTTTTAGATATAGGCCTTAATATTCATTAAAATTCAGTTTTAACAAAATCCTACCCCATTATTTTGGTGTAAATTTTAATGGGTTTTAATGGTTTTGGCTACTTTGACTATTTTAATGACTATATGAAATTTAGATTTTGAGATTTTTGAAATTTTACTATGAAAAAAAAAATAATGTTGTGTATATTTTCTTGGTAGAATAGCTACATATTTGCAAATTTAAAGGTTATGTATTTTTATCCCTTTTTTTAAGGTCTTTGATGGTTGTTGTTTTATTTAATTTGACTTTGAAACGAAGAAGTTATGGCTCTATTCCTAATGGTGTACAATTAGGTTGTTTGTGCCACTTTTGCAATTTTATATAATGGCTATATGAAATTTAGATTTTGAGATTTTTGAAATTTTACTGTGAAAAGGAAAATAGTGTTGTGTATATTTTCTTGGTAGAATAGCTACATATTTGCAAATTTAAAGGTTATGTATTTTTATCCCTTTGTTTAAGGTTTTTGATGGTTGTTGTATTATTTAATTTTACTTTGAAAAGAAGAAGTTAAGGCTCTATTCCTAATGGTGTACAATTAGGTTGTTTCTGCCACTTTTGCAATTTTATATAATTTTGTGAATTTTTTTTGAGGTAATGGAAATGATTTTAGATTTTTCTTATTATTGGCTACATAGTCTTTGGCTTCATCTTTCCAATGGAGTTGGAATCACTCTAATTGGACTTAAAACAAATTTTCTATGAAGTTTTTACTAAGAATGTGTAGTAAGGATGTTGTTGCCATTTTTAGATTATTGTCCAAATTGACAAATTTTTCTTGCATAAACATCAAATGTTCTAGATCTTTTCTAAGCATGGGTGCATAAGGATTGATTTCATTTTTCACATGGTGGTGGAATCACTTCTTTTGGAGCTCAAACAAATTTTTTTATGAATTTTTTAGCTATTTTTGTATGAATCAAGGTAAAAAAAATATAATTGTAGTACATAGAAGTCGTTGATATGCAAAAAAAATGTTTAATTCTATTTTCTAAGAAAATTAAAAGCTTTTTCTATTTTAAATAAGCTTTTATTATGGTTACATAGCTTTTTCTTAATTTGTGAGTAACTTAGATGATTTTTCTAAATTTATCCATGCTTTGCATAATTTAGATGTTTCTTCTACGCTTATGCTCACTTTTTTCAAATTAGGCATAATCTAGATGCTTTTTCTAAATTCATGCATAATTTAGACTAAGACATTGTTTTGGGCCATGAAGGCTATAAAATATGGTAATAACGCTTTTATGGAACTTCCTAATCCAATTAGATAAACATCTAAAAGCTTTCTACATAGGCTAATTTCACCTTTGATGCAAGATGTTTTTGCTAAATTTGTTAAGAAATTCCAACTAGTCATGATGTAAGTTTATGCAAGATTGTAATAATTTTTTTTTTATCGAATTACTTAGACTAATTTAGAAAAACATCTTAGAACCTTTTATAGAGGCTAATTTCACCTTCGACTAGATTTTTTGTATAAATTTTCTAACTAACTCTAATAGGTTATAATGCTTTTACTTTGAAAGGTTGTGATAATCCTTTTTTTGTGGAATTTATTAGGCTAATTTAGATAAACATCTTAGAGCTTTTCACAGAAGCTAATTTCACCTTTAGCTAGGATGTTTCCCTAACCTCTTAGAAACTCTAATTGGTCATAACATTTTTGTTTTGTTTCATGTAGGGCCTTCTTAAGGCCTATCCTCATCATAGTGGATCTAGTTGGTATTTTGTGCTACATTGGTCATCCCAAGACCAATACTCCACCACATGACATGCCTTTAGGAAAACTCTCGTTGTTGTAGTTCCAACCTATGGTGAGGGACTTCCTTGCCTACCTCCTTAGGAACTTTAGTGTGATGCTGTGGTCATGCTTGTCCATGGATGTAGTTGGGTTACTGTGGAGACCCTATTGCCTCAAGCACCTAGCCTGATTACCAGGTACATTATTGATAGGTTGCTTCCTACAAGTAGATTAGCAGATATCATGAGCCCACATTAACTTATAGAGATTTGAATGATGCTAGAGTATAGTCAGTATAATACTGACAATACTTTGATGGTGATGCATAAATCCCACACATTATTCCATAATCCACTAGGCACTGTGTATCATCTATAAGGGTAAACATGGTTATTTTAATATTTTTATGGTTTTAACTTGATTTTCTTAGATAACTTCTATGATTTTACAACTTCTTGTAGGTACAAGGTCAACAATCAAGGCTTGATTGTTAATGATCAAATCCTGGAAGTGGCTCAAACTGCTTTGGAACAATTCACTAAGAGTTCTCAAATTAGAACTACTATGTATTAATAGTTAAGAGGGGACTTTGATGAATATGCCACTAGGTTTAACCTCATATACAAAAAGTGCAAAGATGATGGCACAATGCATAGTTGGTGGGTAGATGTCGATAGCATAAGTTAGACCCTTTTATTTGGAACCTTCAAATCTCAAACGAAACGTAAGGTTGAACATATAGCTTCTATTGTTTTATGGCTCTAAGTGTTTCATTATTATTCTTAGTTTTTGAAACTACTCATATTTATGCTAACCTTTGGTTATTGCTTCCTAGGACTTTCCATCTCAGCTAATATCAGTATACCACTTTCATGTTCACATCATGAGGATGCCCTCATCTTGAAGTTTGGTTATGTAACAATAGCATAGGAGTGGCTAAAGAGGTAGGAACCTAACATCCAGCATCCATTTTTGCTTGATGTATTCATGGCACCTATCCCTTCCATTCCTGCTACAGAAATGCTCTATGTCATTGACTCCTTCAATGAGAAGATTGGTCATTTTAGTACCATCACCTGAGGTGTTAAGGTGAACATGGATGTAGGTGATGGCCTCTTTCGTGACTTGTTTGGTGTCCCTACTGATGGGGCAAAGGTCCCTAATAGGATGATAATGGAATCAAGCCATCATAAAGAAGTTCTAGAGTGGCTTGGTGCCAACACTAGCTACTCTATAATTTTGATGGATAGCTCCACGAACCCTAATGCAAAGGAATCATATCCTTTGTTTAGGTCTCATGCATTCCCCAAACTGCTATGATAAAAAAAGGTAATTAGTCTAGCACAGGGGTGGACTTTTAAGAAAGTCTTGATGTAGGGCAACAAATTTGATTAGGCTACTACTTTGGCTACTAGGCTTTGAGAGGAGATCCTTAGACTTCGTGTTAATACCTCTACAACAATCCATATGCACTTTGCAATTTTTTCAAGTTATCTAAAGAGTTTTGTGAAGTTTCTAATGGTGTATAGGAATGGGCGATGGGTTTGCCAAAATCCAAGCTAACTTTATAGGCCTTAGATAAAGCACATTTATCCAACAGTGCAAGCCCAGAATCCACTAGAGGAAATGGATGAAATATTATACATCATCACTAAGAACCTTGATGTTAGGTAGTATGAATCTCCTAATAGTATTGATGATGATGAGTCACTCTCATTTCCTAGAACTTCCCAAGATGCCAAATGATGGTGTATGGAGGTTGAAGGAGTAGCTAGAGAGAAACTCAAGAGGCCTATGAAGGAGGCATCCCAACATTAGATTAGCCTACCCTGAAGAAGCTTAAGTTTAAGCTTAAGCCATCATAGTAGGTAGTTGTAGGTATTCTTTGTTTAAATTTGGCTATTTCATGTTTTAAAATTTTTTGACTACTTTATGGCTTTATGTGTTAACTATTTTTCTATGTGCTATGCTTGTAGATAAGCATCAAGTTATAGTATCCTAAGCTGCTATAGAGGCAGAACGAAGGCATGCATATTAGGCAGCACAAAAGCAACTTATGGTTGAAGGACTTTCCAATGTAGGTATAGATGATTTAGATGCCTTTTTTGGTGAGGTGATACCATGTGCCTCTTCCATCATCATCCTAGAGGAGGAGGATGAGGAGGATGAGCTAGGTATCCTTATGCCTCACTACTTTTGTTATATCTTATTGGTTATCTTTGGTTGTCATTCTAACTTTTCAATGATTTCTATGCTTGCAATAGTTTCTAAGCCACCAAGACAAGATACTACATTTAAGATTCATGTGAAACCATGGGTAGAGACACCAAACAAAGTGGAGCTCTTGTGTGGGATTGCTAAGTGCATTGTCGATCGATTGCATCTGGTTGCACCTGAGATACGTGATAATTATGGGTCTTTCTTACATTATCGCTATTGAAGGTTGTATTTTATGTTTGTGTAGTACTATCCATGGAGTGGAATCCCAACATAGACATGAAAGTAGACTCCTTTCCTAAGCTTCGCTCTAATGTGTCTAGTGTACTCATGAAGTTGTACAAGATTGCCATTGATTTAGCAATGTCATGTGGAAAAGCTTAATGGGAGCTAGAGAGGTCCAAAAAATACCTATGAGAGGAAGTTATGGCCTTGAGGGAAAATACTCAAAGGAAAGAGGATATGATTATAGATCTTTGATACTGTAAAGCCTCTGGGAAAGCTCAAGTGGCTAACTCGGGGAAGTTACAGTCTAAGGAGATCACATGGGCCCACTACTAGCATGTTGTTCAAGACAAAGTAGTAGTCCTACGAGAGACGGTGAAACAATGTATGTAGATGGACCTTATCTTACAAAATTTTGAGGATTGGAAGGCTCACTATGCTTGCATTGTAGAGTAAGGCAAGATAAAATAAGCCCACAAGCATTAGTATAAGGTTAATCATGGGGCCTATCTAAAGTGGCTTAAGGAAGAGTCAGTTGAACAACAAAAGAGAGAGTTGTTCATCTAGGATATCTAGGCAAAGAGTTCCTATCAAATTTTTAAAAGTACTCTCAAGGTGAATCAATCCTCTCCTCTTAAAATAATGACTATTTTAGGTGAGACCTCTATAGCAACAGCTACTCATGAGCCTCCTACTTGGACTCCTATAGATAGGTTTGACATTATTTCTAGTGTTGATCATGGGGATGTTAACCATGTCAACATGATAGAGGAGAAAATACTCCATTTTTTTGAGGAAGGCCATCCCCATATACCCCTAGAAGTAATGGAGCTAAAATATCTAGAGGTTTGATATATTTTATTTTTTAGTTCTTGTTTAAATTCATGATTTTGGCTATGGGTTACTAGCTAGCAATATGTTATTACATTTCATGCCTCATGAGACATTGCTAGCCCTAGAGGTGAGGGTGGGAATGATCCACCACTTCCTCCTCTAGATGCTACTCAGCAACCTCCTTTAGTTTTGCTTATTGGCCACTTGTTTTTGTTTTTATGTTGATGGCTATGGTTATCCAAGACTATGTTATTGATGGTTGTTATTCTTTGACATTTTTACTACACATTGTGGCTATGGCTATTTATGTTATGAAGATTTTAATTTTAAATTTAAATATTTGGTTTTATTTTTGGATATATGCATCTATAGTAGTACACATTATAAACATGGCTATATTTATGTTTTCGTTGTAACATTAAATTGATGTGATAATAGGCTAAACAAAAGAAGATATAATAATAAAAGGAATGTTTACTAGTTTTAGGCCATTAGAACCACAAGTTATATAGTTTTTCTAGTTTGAATTGATGGTGGGCCATCACGCCAATTTAACATCTTAGTGGTCATAGTGCTAGTTTAATGTCTTAGGAGACAATAATGCCAATTTAATATCTTAGCAAACAAAGATTGAAAGAGACATTATTCAATGTTTAAAACATAAGTAAAAATAAAGAAAGGTTGTAGATAAACATGTAAATGAACTCAAGCTACATGCATTAGGCTACGTGCATAAAGCATAAAACAACAATTGCATATGTAATAAAATATAAATGAAAATTAAGGCTATATGGCTATCAGTGCATCTAGTCATAGAGGCATGGAAAGGTTAAGGTAAACTTCACTTATGTAAATTCTTCTTAATCATTGCAAGATTAAGACATGAGTAAGGCCTACTCTACACAAGCTTGTATTCATCATCCCCTTTACTTATGATGTAAAAGGGAGGTAATCCCGTAATGTATCCCATTGTCTTGCATTATCATCATTGGCTATCTTGGGGGTTTTGCTCTTCATGGCTAAGAGCTTCTTCTTGAAGCTCTACTTTGGACTCTTGTTCTATGTCTACATTTTTGACAGCTAGGGGAACTGTCTTATGACCATGAATGATGATTTCACCTTCCTCGTAAGGAAGGTGAATTTCTTGATGGATGGGTATGGAAACAGCTCATAACTAAGCAAACCAAGATCTTCCTAGGATTAGGTTGAATCCTAGTATCTCTTTCACAACTAAGAAGTTAGTAGTTGTAGGGAATTATTCTCCAACTACAAAATCCAAGGAGATAAACCCCTTGATTATGACTCTTGATCTATTGAAGGACTTAAGAGCTATGGTGGTTGTCGGTTGTACTTACTTAATTAAGCCTAAGCATTCAACAATGGTGCATGGGATGAAATTAGTTGCAACTTCTTCATCAATATGCAGCCAATGTATTTTAAATTTTCCTATGTGTGTGGTTATGAATAAAGGAGCTATAGTCACTTAATCATTCTAAGGATTAACCTTAATTTTGCTATTGCAAAATGCTAAGGGTGGCGACTTCTCCTCCCTTGGTGAGGGAGGAATCGTCACTACATGGATAGCTTCCTCATTAGTAGGAATATCCTCACAAATAGGTATGGACGTCAAGATTTTGACTAGCATCTTACAATGTGTGACAAAATTCATAATTAGGTCATACCAGATTAGGGTTATGTTTTTCTACTTGAGCGATTGCCTAACTTGGTCCATTGCACTAAGGAATTTTTTTTCATTGATCATCTCTTTGTCACCGATTGTGCTTTACATCCACCATGTGTCCCAAAATGAAAACTTCAACTTTAGGCTGTGGCTATTATGGCTCTTCCTTCTTGTTTTGGTTGTGGACTTTGGTGTCCTCCTATGGTTTCTTGGTTAAAGAGGTTAGGGTAGAGGAGGTCATGGGTATAGCTAAAATGGAATTTGGCTTTAGTGGGTCCACATCCTTTCATCCCTTCATCTACTTATCTCCCTTCTTATTAGTCTTTTGCTTAGGCCTCTTCCTTTGGTTTGCTGTAGGTGTTTGGTTCTCATCCATTGGCTATAAGGAAGAGGCAATAGCATTGGCTATCATAGGGGGTTATTGTATAGTTGGTTGGGCTACAACTATTTGGGTTGTATTAGGTTGGGAGACCTTGATGAAAAAAGGTTTCCTCAAAGGAATTCATGATGGTACTCTAAAAAAAAAGGGGGATCTTGAGCTATGGGAAGCCGAAGAAGCCATTTCATTGTAGAGGGGTACTTGAATCATGAATGGTTCTCTTGTAGGTCTTTGATTTTCATTAATGTTGAATTTTGATATAACATATGGGCTATCATTAGGATTCAATAGGTCTTTGTAGACCTGCATCAATTGATTTTGTATGAAATTAGCTTAGAAGCATCCAAAACCAATTCCCCCATGTCTATCATCTTTTGCAGATCATCATTTAGTGCAAGGTAGTATTTTGTATCATGGCTAGGTAATTATTAATAATGATAGAAATAGTCTAGCTTGAAGTATCTAGGTAATTGGGGATCATCCTTCATTGATTAAGTGGGATCTTTGGCTATTTCACATAGTTGCTTATGCTTCTTTCGAGTGGCTTCAATCATTTGTTTTTGTTGCATCCATCCACTTCTTAACAGTTGGTCTAACAACTCAAATGGTTTTAATGGCAAAATAGTGTATTTAAACTTGTCCTTTATTTCAAAGTTAGGTCTATTTGTTATCAATGTTTTGGTCCTAGAGGTTGATAGTTGGTTATTACGATCATTGGTGAGGGCCTTGGGAGGATTGACCTTCAACCATTGGTTTATAGTCTTTGTTTCCTTAATCATAGCTACTATGGTAGTGTTTTTTTATTTTCCCTTTTCTTTGTCTCTTTGAGTATGTTGGTTTTTATATGATAAATAGGCCAGATCATGACTAGCCTTTGTGGCATCCCCTATATTTTTAGTTCATGAGAATGCTTGGCTAAGAGACCATGGATCAAGATAGTAGAGTTTAGACTTGATGAAGTCATTAACTGATTCCTTGAATATGGCTAACAAGTTTGCTTTAACTATGGGCTCTATTATTTCATTTGGTGGTCCATTCCACCATTGAATGAATTTTTCTATGGGTTCTAACGGCCCCAACTTGACCTTCATGAGTTGGTCAAGCATTGTGTTAGGCTTCAAGTTATACTTCAAGTGCTTGACAAACTAGGCTAATAAGTCCTCCAAAGAGGATATGGGACCTCTAGAAAATGTGTGATACCAATAAAGTGCTTTCCTAATGAAGGCGAAGGGTAAATTCATGGACTTTCGAAAAGGCATGGCTATAGTGCTAGAGATTACTTAAGAATAAGATATAAGTAGTAAAATAGGAGTAAATACCAATGAATGGAATTCAAAAACTCTTAGAGAAAATAAAAATGAGAAAAAATGATGTATTTACTATAATTAGTAAGTGGGGGATAAGGGAGGTTTACCCCTTTACTAGAAATGGAATACCAGAAACATTGGCTTCAAACCTTACCCAAGTTGGCCTTCCAACTACCTCTATGTTAGGTATGGAAGGAGGGAAAAAGGGGAAGTGCAATATTGAAAATATCACACTTTCTTATTCCAACATTGGATAGAAGGAAAAAAAGTTTGAAGACCAAAATGAAAACTTGGTAGTTTCCAAAGATGATTTTGATAGGTTGCCAACTTGTACCAAAAAAGGAGGGAAATGTATGCTTGGTTGGTATGAAAACAAACGTTAGTTTAGTGGCAAAAAATATAACAACAAAAATTCAATGCTTATCAAGGCTTTCATGCTGGCTTTGCTCTAGGAATTCATAGCAAATGTTGTGAAATTCTAGCATCCAAACCACTTGCAACTTTCACATTAAGGTTTTTTATATGAGGAGGGGGGTAGGGGGTGGGGGGAAAAGGAATTAAAGGCAATGTTGCATTCCTTGGGAGTTTTGACTAGAAAATGGCTTTCAACTTGCAATAAAATCAGATTTGATTATTAAATTAGTTTCAAACCTCATCAATGCTAGCCTCCCAACTACTTCCAAGCTAGGTATGGAAAATGGGGGAAAGAAGGGTGTTGAGATGATGGAAATCTCACACCTCCTACCTCAACATTGATTGGAGGGGTCGAAGGCTAAAAAATGTGCAAAGTTGATGTTTTTCCACTAAAACTAGTTTCAGCTAGTTACCAATTTTCTTAGCTTGGAAAAGTAGGGGAGGACGCCAACTCATGAAAGAGTTGAACCACCTATGTTTAGAAGCTAAAAAGTTAGTGTTGGTAACAAAAAGGAAAATGAATAGGGGAAGGAGATATCAACACTAGCTTTGACTTGTAAAATTCATAGCAAGCGCTATGAAAACCTAAAGCCCAACCACCTGCAACTTCCATGTTGTAGTTTTGGTCACAAGGGGGGAAAGATTAGTGTTCATTCTTCAAAGTTTTGGCTACAAAATTCAAGAAAAATATTGCAAATAGCAACAAAAATAATAGATCTAGTTATAGAGTTTAGGTGAAGGCCCTCTTTCTAGCACTAAGAAAAACTATTGTGATTGAAGACCTCGATCACTAAAAAAACCAAGGATCCTTTGTGCAACAATTCCCCAACCCCAAATCCTTGGGGCCTCTACAAGAAAAATGGAATTCAAGGTGCCCAAATTAGTCTAGCAGATTAACTAGGTACTTATGAAATGTGAAACATGGGAATACAAATAGATTTTATTAATGCATAGAAAATAAATTTTTTTATATGAAACACAAAATTGAAAACTTTATTAAGAAAGAATAAAGAATAAGTGAAATAATTGTGTACAAATGATGCCTAAATGAGAAAAAAGGGGGTTCACTTATGAAAGAGTTTAAAGCCCATTAAAATTGATGTGATCTACCCCATGATCTAACTACTAATCCACTCCTGATTCCATTAAACCTTTCTTCACTATTGCACCCTTAAATCTACAAGTCGGGCCACTACTGGGGATGAGAAAAGTGGAAAATTTGGATGCCAAATTACTCCATGCTAGGGTTTGCAGATCCTAGGAGTGTAAAGTTGATGCCAAAAATCCATGAATCTCAAGGTGATTTTGCTTTCACTATGGGATTTAAGAGGATGTAAACATGGGAGATTATAATAACCCTTGAGTGCTTGAAAATGCCCCAAGTTTCAAATTGTAAAAATGGCTAGACTTTGCTAATAATTTGCTTAAATTATAAGAAAAAATTGCTTAATTGTGAGAATATTTTTCCAACTTGTACATGATGTTTGAGGTTGGCTTTTATAGTTTTTTTGGGCCATAAATGAGGCTACGAATTGGCTATAAAACTACTACAAATTGGCTACAAATTTTTTGTAATTTTGTTTCAAATTGGATGCCAAATTTAGGTGAGATGGATGTCCAAATTTTGGGGGTTACCATACATAGTAAGTGCTTCCCCCATGGCTATTCCGTTTACTATAAAAAATAACTAGGGGACACCTTCCACACTACAGATGAATCTTCCACATTGAGCTCTCTACCATGCTTGTTGAAGTGGCTAGTTAACATTGAAGTTTATGAATTGATGAATTTTTTCTTTTTGTGGCTTCCACGCTAAGGGGTTAAATTTTCCACGCTGGGGATGAAGACTTTACATTGAGGGGAAACATCCATGCTAAGGAGGAAAAGTTTCCAAGTTGGGGGAAAACTTTTCAAGCTAGGGGGAGTTTTCCAGGATAGAGAGAAAACTTTCCAGGTTGGGAAAAAGATTTTCAGGCTAGGAAAAAACTTTCACATTGAAGGTGAAAAGTTTCTAGGTTGTGCATGTGGTCTTCATATTTAAGGGAGAAGGTTTCCAAAACCCCCTTCCTTCCATGCTAAGGGTAAGTGAGATCTACACCCCTACATGTGTTTACAACATAGAAAAATGTATACCCATCAAATTGACATTCCAAAAGGAATTTTTGACCATGGCATCCCCCACCACCAATACCACCCCACCGCAAGTGCAAATATAGATACTAAGTGACTTTTTTCACTTGGGAAATGAGGCTTTGACCACTTATGAGGCATTTAACAACCCCAAAAGAATAAAGTATGTGAAATTATCCATTGTGGGTTAAACTTTTCACATTTACAATGAATTCTAGCCTCAAGTTTCATGAGGTGAAAGCTACATGATAAAGATTGGTTATAACATTCAAATTGTTGTGGTGTTTCAAGAAATGAATAAAATAGGATGAAATTCTATTGAATATTTCATTGGTCCAAAATCCAACTCTTCCACATGATTTCAATAATACTACAAAATAATAACTAGAACTTGATTTCCCCTAAACAAGAATGAAGTAATGGTAAATATTCTTATCCTATCCATTCCTTAGCCTTGGGCTTGAACTCTAGTCATTTCCATAGTTGCTTTGATTCACAATAGCGAACAACACCAATAATGGTAAGGTCATATCCATCCATTCCTAAAAAAAACACCTAATAATAAAACAAGATTCCTAAATAGCAAAATTAACACTACCATTGCAACTACCCCTTTTGCATTACCTAACATTTGAAGTGTCAATGCATTTGTATATTTGGTAATCAAAAAGCTTGTCAAGTTCACAAAGTGTGTTATTGAATACTTTAAAATGAACATGAAAATTATGAATTTGTCCTATCTTTCAAGAGCAATGCATATTATCATCATGTTCAGTTCCATGATGAATATGGCAAGAAACAAAACCAAAATAGCAATTGGTGACATGTACAACAACAAATTCATGAAATTTAACTTTTCCCCTCTAGAAGACAATAGTATTATTCAAAGAAAGGTTAGATTTTAAAGCCCTTGCAATTGTTTCCCCTACACACATTATAAATTATTAAGATTTAGATCAATCCCATAGGATAGGATTAGAAGATTATTTTAGAGATTAAAATCATTAACAAAATAAAAAGAAGCAAAATACTAAGACTTACATGGTTCAACTTATAGCCTACTTCCATGAGCAAATTAGAAGTTTGAATTCTTCTACAAAATAGAGGGATAATTAATAGAGGAGAATTATCAACCATGAATTGCTTGTAACCCACAACCACACTTCTCTCACTACCCTTTATGGCTACCTTACTTGGTTCTTTGTTTTTTGACTTACTTGTTACAATCAAAGGCCTTAAGCCCTTTATATATAAATGTCATGGACAACACAAGGAGTAATGAAGCCATTGTTTGTTGTTGGTTTTACCAAACCATTGATACAAATAGTGTGCTCATACAAGGTGACTCATAAAACCATGGATAAAGACAATGTGCACATACAATGTATCTCACACACAATGGATGCAAAAAAAAAAAGACCACAAAAGTCAAGGCATACCTAAGAAACCTTCACCTTGGATAGAATTATGCAAAGTACCTTACAATACACAATAGTATATAGAACTCTACCTTATGCTCCATCATTTCCAAATAATCCTAAAAAATGCATATTAAATATTACATAGACCAATTAAGTTCAAGAAATGCTTGAACTTGGTTACAGTAAGAGGCTTAACTTGTAAACACCTTTGTAACATCCTTTGGCATAACTTGTCAACACAACTAGGAACAAACCAACTAGCCACATCAAAATTTACATATGTGAAAATAGAGAGACAGAGAGTAAATAGGAATAGAGACCCAATGACACCTATGCCTAAAAGACATTTTTTGGGACCTTGGTATAGGTACCAGTAATAGAGAGCAATCTTTAAAGCTCCATAATCATGCATGCTTAATAAATTTTACAATATTTATAATATTCCATAATTATTTTGAGAAATAATAGGATATGGAAGCTAAAAAAGGGGATGCATTTACCCACTTGTGATCATATCATCTAATGAGATAATTTGTTTTGAATACACCTAGTCTAACATGTCAATAAAAGTAATTAAAGACTAGAGAAATTGGGTTAGTGTTAGATGTAATATGGCTTTTGATAAAAATGATTTATTGGATTATCTACCTGATTTATTTCCATATTAACAATCTTGAATCCACCATTTTCAAAGGCCTTAGTGACAAAAAATGATCCTTCCTAGTTTGGTGTGAACTAGTTAGAAGATTCATGAACATCCTTCAATATTAGATTACCTTTCTTAATGTTGCATTGATTTGGATTGCAGTAATGTCATTATTTTTAATTTTCTTAGTATAGCTCAATGTTGGAAAGTGCTTGTAGGTGATGTTCTTCCACTGAGATGAGGTTGATAGTGCATAGTTTGTTATTCTAGTCTTTGTTGATGTGGTCAAATAGAGCTACCATTAATGATGGAATTTGTAATTCTAAAGAAAAAATGGCTTTTAAACCATGTATAAGGATATAATTTGTGACTCTAGTGGTGATACAAAATACTTTTCTATAAGGCTATAATGCATATAACAATTTTTCATGCCATTCGTTTTTGTTATTGTTTATCATATTTTTACGAAGGTTGATTATAATTTTGTTGTTATCTTTATCTTATACATTGACTTGTAAATATTAGGATTTAGAAAATGAATTTTGGATACCTAATTACATATAGAAGGATTTTGTCTTACTACTGCTAAACTAGAGATCATTATCTATAACTATGATTAGTGGCAAGACAAATAGTGAAGCAATGTATCAAGAATAAACCAGCAAACCTATTATGATGTTTTTTGTCTTAATGGAATGGATTCTGCCCATTTTCAAAAGAATTTAGTTATAGTAGTAATGGAACTATAACCTATAGATGACTTGAGTGTTATAGGTCTTATAATATCAAGATCCCATCATATGAAAGGCCAAGTTATCTCTATTGTATGTAACTCTTTTGCTGGAATATTCATCACATTTCCATGTCATTGACAAGTGTCATAGGTCTTCAATTTGTGCATATATTTTTATTTTAGGTATGGCCAATAATAACCTAATCACCTAATCTTAGAGACAATGGTTTTGGATCCTACATGTCCCCTACACAAACCCTCATGTACTTATAATACTATTTGAGCTTCAACATTTCAAAGGCAAACTACTAATACATCATTGTATGATCTTTGACAAAGTATGTCATGGGTCATGATAACCTATCATTTAGCTTTATTTCATATAATTTTCTTTTGGATTGAATTTAAATGTTAAGGTGGCTCACCAAGTGATACATATTATTTAATATTATCAAGCCATTTAGGTTGCATGTTATTGTCTATGACAGTGATGGATGTTTCTTTACTTTCTTGTTTAATACGTTGAACATAGATTATTGTCCTAGATAGTAACTTATGCAGTACTTTAAGTGTTACTATCAATGCTAATGTAGCTATAACATTTATTAACATTTTTTCAATATGATGAATATGTTGGATGTAAATATTTTCAAAGGTTTCAATTAGTTTTATGGCCAAGTTATTGTATTGTAGTATATGTTCAAACTTACAAGCATAGAAATTAGTTACTTGGTTGACCACAAGTTAATAATAACCTTTGATAATTGATGTGTCATGGTTTGTTAGGCCTAGTTATCAGAGCCCTATTATCAGAGCCCTAATACAAGATACTAGGTCCCAATATCAGAGCTGGGATATTGGAGCTGTGATATCACATATGCGATATCACGTACACGATATCACAATTCCAAAGTGAGCCTATAAATAAAAGGCAACACACTTGGTTTTAGCATTAGCTCTTATATTTTATTGTAAGTTTTTAAGTTTATATTTATTTCAACCCTTTCCTCCTAGTGCATGCCCACAGTGTGGTGATTGTAATTGTATGGCATCCTTATTCGAGTGTGATGTACTTGGACACGCACATGACCAGCAATAAAGATCAAGATTACTTCATCATTGTAGCATCCAATTAGCTTAATTATTTATTTAATTATTATTTACTTCTTTCCTAGTTAATATATTTTCACCCTTATCTCCTATTAAATGTGGAATGAGTACGACTTAATCACAAGCATTCAAGTGTGATTACTTGGTAACCTAGTAGCATACTTAGGCCATGCACTTGGTAATCCCAGTGGTAGTCGTGCACAAGGTTCAAGATGTGTATAGATGATTAAGAAATGGATACTCATTGCACTTAGTCTAGTTAGATTCTCTCTCTCTCTCTCTCCCATGGTTTAATTAATATTATTTTCCATCATACTCAGAAGTAGTACTAGTGTAGAAACACATCATACACCTCACTCTGGACTAAACCATACATGACAAAGCTAATACTAGTCTAGGTGGTAAGACAACGAACTGTCACCTATGAGTAACTATGTAGATACCACAACTAGCCCTTTTGAAGAGTTCAACCAAACTGTGCGTGAAATGCTCATATTTGTATGGTTGAGTGTAGGGTTACCTCATCACTCAGCATTGCCGTTGTTGTCAAGGACGGTGCTAGTTATCTAGATTAGTTATATCATACAAGGTCACTGTATAGGAATTAACGATATATCTTTTAGGAAGATATAATTATGAAAAGTTACATACAAATTCACAAACAATTTCACAACCATGCCACTCCTACAAGACTACGATAATGCCACACCTAGTGAGGAAGTTCATTGGAGAACCAAAACATTATATGACAATGAAGATTGGAGTACACAACCTGAAGTGGGGGCTCCTTATAACCATGAATGAAGGCAACATCATCCCAACACACAAAAGAATACCTTACCCAATGAAAATGAACCCCTACTAGCCACTACAAGCCTAACGCAAATACAAGAGGTTGTTCAAATCTCCTATAAGGATTGTAAAGAGAGCCACCTACCTAGGCTCCATTTAAACAACTTCCCTACTTTCTGAAGAGGCTATGACCTAGATCCGCATCAACATTTACAAGCCTTCTATGATGCTTGTGCATGGACCAACATTGATAACGGATGGCAAAAACTCAAGTTCTTTCCTATGACACTCGTTGGCCAAGCAAAAGTATGGTATAGATTGTTAAAGCCAAATTCAATACAACATTGACCAACAATGGTATAACTCTTTAATAAAAGATATCAAACCTATTCAAGAGTGTCAACCTTGAGGAAAAAAATCCAAGAGTGGAAACAAGCACAACATGAAACCCTTGAACATGGCCTCATAAATATATTATGCACTATTAAATAACTATCTAGGCCATGAGTTCTCTGAGGAAAGGCTAATGTACCATATCATTGATGGACTTTGTGATGAAACAAGAGAGACCTTAGGAATGTATGCCCAAGGTCAACTATACGAACTATGAACCCATCAATTCCAAGAGCTTATTAAGCATGTAGCAAAATATTAAGGAGAAATGGCTAGATGAGAGAGTGTTGAAAAACATCAATAGGATCAAAATCTCAACTTAACAAAGGTCCATGACCATAAAAAGTAGAAATCAATCTATCACAAGGGGAAAGAACCATCTTTGCTGATACAACAATCATTAGAGGAAGTCAAGGAAAAGATTAACAAGATGTTGGAATGGATGCATAAAAAGTGTGGAGAATATATCAATATTATTGGAGATAGAGTTTTGACAACCCGATAAGGAAGAGAAAATATCATTAGACAATCAGAAAGAAGGGATGAAGAAAATAAGAGCTCAACTACCAATTATATGTATGAATGCAACATTTTCCTGTATGATCATCCCAAGGGCTAATGCCCAATCTTGTTACATTTATATGAGCATTGGGAAAGCACGATACATCCAGAGTTCGTAGAGAGATACTGTGTTTGATCACAATGGCAACAATCCTAGTCATGGGGGAAGCCACCCCTAAATTGGAGACAACCTTCATATCATCCAAATCTAAATGCTTACCTAGTTCAACATCTTGTTTCCCCAACTGGGTCAACATACTCTATCTCGCTGCATTACCATTCTCCTCAATACTATTAGCCCATGTCCTCAACACAACCACCCCCTTGTGCACCTTACACTTCTCATAATTTTCAACATTCTCATTGTTTCCCTCCTTCTACATCACCACCAACTATTCCTAGGGTTTCAGCACTATAGCAACAACCCATGAATGTTACTTGTACTACTCTCTTCAACAGCAGTGAAAGACCTTAGCAACATTGAAGGTGTCCATGCTTTAGAAATTACCATAGTAAGGGACAACACAATTCCAAGTCCACTTCATTCTCTAACTCAGCATAAGCCCAGCACTGTGGTGCACCACTCTTTGAACTCAATGCCTCATGTCACTTCATCAAGGCCACCAATTAACACTCCAACAACCATATAAATATTTTTCATTTTCTTTAATTTAAAAAATTTTTATTTTCCAGTTTTTCATTTTTCAAATTCTTGTTTTATCTTTTTTTTCTTTTTATCTTTTTACGTTTTTATAAGTAATATCATCTATGAGTAAAACACTCATGTGACTCGTTGGTTGAGGTGTGTTCCATGTTAACAAGTCTCGAGTGATCAATTATGTGGATAGTGAGCCCATTACACCCACTCATCCATTCTACAAATAATAGGTTCTATTCGAGGGTATAGTGATATTCTTGACATTCTTAAAAATTAAAATTAATTTCATGTTCATTGTACCCAGAATGAAGAAGGATGGACTAAGAGGGAATGATTGGGGTGTGACATCAACGGGACTTGTGGATTCTTTTTGGCAACATCTGTAAGAGTTATCATGCAACATGGTTGTACTAAGATTCTTGTAGATCTAATGCAAAATGGGAGTAACAGTAATCAAAAGGCACTCAAAGATCCAATGGTGTTCTATGGGATCCCACTGGAAATACATGCACCCATGCCTGAAGGTTGGCGGCTTCTCTAGATTCATTCATTCAAAAAAAAAGAAAAACAATAGGAGAAAATAAAAAGAAATGTTCCACAACACAAAAATCACTCATCCCTTGAAGAAAACACCAAGTGATCATACACCTTCTTGTTTTGGTACTCTCATGGTCATTCATCATGGGATGAAACAATGCGGTGTCACTAATTAGAGGAATGGAATTGGTCCTGATCTTGGAACAATGGGTTAAGGAAACATTAATCATGCTATTTAGGTAGGATTCATTGTGCCCTAGGTTAGTTACCTCATGTCCCAATCTCTACAATCCCTTCTATACCCCATCTCATCTCACTATTCATGGAGTTGTGGCTTGTGTCTCATATAGTGTAGAATTCTTACCTCATTCTGGTGGTGTCTACATGTGTGTGTTCTGTGAAACTAGTATGGATTACATTTAACCCTTCTAGTGCCTATGGACATTTTAAGGTGTGCTTACACAAGGGCATTATAGGTTGGAACCTACTTTGGGGAGGACCCACTTGCATGACTTTTGCAATTTGTACTTGTTGCATACCACCACATCATCTTATATCCTCTGAGTACTTTATTGTCAAATCTATTCTTTCCTTTGTCATCACTTTATCAAACATTCCTCAAAACAAGGTCCTTTTATCTGTCACCTAACAAACCAAAGAAATGTTCCACAACACAAAAATCACTCATCCCTTGAAGAAAACACCAAGTGATCATACACCTTCTTGTTTTGGTACTCTCATGGTCATTCATCATGGGATGAAACAATGCGGTGTCACTAATTAGAGGAATGGAATTGGTCCTGATCTTGGAACAATGGGTTAAGGAAACATTAATCATGCTATTTAGGTAGGATTCATTGTGCCCTAGGTTAGTTACCTCATGTCCCAATCTCTACAATCCCTTCTATACCCCATCTCATCTCACTATTCATGGAGTTGTGGCTTGTGTCTCATATAGTGTAGAATTCTTACCTCATTCTGGTGGTGTCTACATGTGTGTGTTCTGTGAAACTAGTATGGATTACATTTAACCCTTCTAGTGCCTATGGACATTTTAAGGTGTGCTTACACAAGGGCATTATAGGTTGGAACCTACTTTGGGGAGGACCCACTTGCACGACTTTTGCAATTTGTACTTGTTGCATACCACCACATCATCTTATATCCTCTGAGTACTTTATTGTCAAATCTATTCTTTCCTTTGTCATCACTTTATCAAACGTTCCTCAAAACAAGGTCCTTTTATCTGTCACCTAACAAACCAGGTCCGACATTAAAATTTTAAGGGAACTTCCTTGAAAAAAATTTCTAACTCTAAAATCACACTAAGAAAAGAATTCAACATTTATTAAAGGCAATGAGTAAGGTATGAAATCATTGAATTTTTTTCAATAATCTTACTAACAATTTATCTTTGTGTGATTATAGATGGCCCCTAATAGAGGAAAATAAGGAGGACCTTCTCAGGCTGCAACTAAATGACCAGGGTGAGGCAGAGGCCAAGGACTTCATGCAAAACATATAGAGCAGGAGGCATAATCACTCAGCATCTATCATGGAGCTATTTTTATTGTATAATCTATCCAAGAAAAATATGGAGAGGTCAAGGCCTAAGCCTATGAAGAGGAATGATGGTTGTTTGCGGCATGACATGTCAAGGCTAATCAAGTATTCCCATAGCTACCATGTCCATGGAAAGAGCTGACTCCATCAAACATTGGAACATCAGCATGGACGACTTATAATCTATGGATAGAAGAGAAGAAACTTCATGCACTTCTTCAACAGTATCAATCTCAGAAGCCTGGAGCACAAAATAAAGGAAAGACACCCATGAAGGAACCACCACTACCAAGAACCTCACGAGTTCCACAAGTTTGTTCTTTTGTGTCTGTGTCCAAATTTTGTTTAATCCTCCACTGTTGCATGAATAAATTCCTAGTTAGTCAATAATCCCATACCTATCCATTGTGTAATAAATTGAATTTATTCCTCACTTTCTTCGACTCGAGGACAAGTTGTTATTCAGTCATGGGGGTATGATGAGTCATGGTCTATTACGTCTAATTATCAAAGCCCAGTTATTAGAGCACTGATACAAGATACTAGGTCCTGATATCGGAGCCACGATATCGTAGTCATGATATCACGACCTACATGCGATATCAAAATTCTAGTGTGAGCCTATAAATAAAAGGTGGCACACTTGGTTTTGGAATTAGTTCTTAGATTTTATTGTAAGTTTTTAAGTTTAGATGTCTCTCAAACCTTTCCTTCCAATGCATGCTGATAATGTGGTGATTGTAATTATACAACATCCTTATTCGAGTGTGACATACTTGGATACACACATGACCAACAATAAAGATCAAGATTACTTTATCATTGTAGCATCCCCTTAGATTAATTATTTATTTAATTGTTATTTACTACTTTCCTAGTTAATATCTCTTCACCCTTATCTCCTATTAAACATGAAATGAGTATGACTTAATCATGAGCATTTAAGTGTGATTACTGGGTAACCCAGTAGCATACTTAGGCCATGCACTTGGTAATCCCAGTGGTAGTCATGCACAAGGTTCAAGATGTGTACAGATGATTAAGGAATGGATACTCATCGCACTTAGGCTAGTTATATTTTTTCTTCTCTCTTCCCTAGTTTAATTAATACTATTTTCCATCATACTCAGGAGTAGTACTAGTGTAGAAACACATCATACACCTCACTCTGGACTAAACCATATGTGAAAAAGCTAATACTACTCCAGGTGGGAAGACAACGAACTACAACCTACGAGTAATTGTCTAGATAACAAAACTAGCCCGTTTGCGGAGTTCAACCAGATCATGTGTGAAACACTCATATTCATATGGTTTAGTGTAGGGGTACCTCACCACTCATCAATAATCAACTATATAAGATCTTAGTTTTTGGCTACTAAAAGTTCAAGGATAAGACCTTGATATTCAACCACATTGTTAGTACATAGAAAATTAACAAAAAGGCTAGAGTTAGGATGGTATTTAGAGGAAATATAAGAATGGTTGTAGTACTAGCCTCATCAAAATTGAGCATGGTTTCATACACTTTGGTTACATTTTCAATAACTTTGATATGTTCTTATAGAAACCTATGTTCTATGGTGGCATTATCATTAATAGAGAGCATGATTTTCTAACTAGCAATGGCCTATCCTTTAGTTCTAGTTTGTGAAATGAAGTATAAATCAAATACGACTAGTATGGATTTCCATCAGCTATCAAACTATTTTTGTATATGTTAGAGATGATGGCTTGTAATACATTGTATTTGTAAATAATGTTTACCTATGATTGAAAGAGATAATTTTGCGAATTCTATAGAGAGTAGACTAAAGGTAGGCAATTCTTTTCAACTATGGTATACCTGGTTTTATAGGCTACAAGGATATGACTTAGGTAATAAATAGGTGTTTCTACTCCATCATCTCATTTTTAGCAAAGTTTGAAAGAAATAGATGTATCTAAGGTTGCTACGTAGATGTAAAGTAATTTATCTTTTTGTCTATGGTACATCATTGGTAATCAAGATAATTCTTGTTTAATCCCAAAAAAGGAAATTTGACAATTATTATTCTAATCAAAATTGAAATCCTTTTTGAGTAAGTGTTGCATAGGTTGTAGTTTATTGCTTATTCTTATGATGAACCGTACAAATAAATTATAATCTTTCTTATAGGTCTTGTAATTATTTAAGGTTTCTAGGTGCTAGCATGTTGATGATGGCCTTAACCTTGTTTGGATCAACATGTATTCCTACTTTTTAGACTACAAAGTAGAGAATTTTTCCAATTTTGACATTAAAAAAAAACATTTCCTTGGGTTCAACCTAAGCAATTACTTAAGGTAACATTGGAGGAAAACATGCAAATCTTGAGGATAGTTGCTAGCTAATTTTGATTTCATTGGTATGTCATTTATGTAACCATTCATTAGTTTAAGTAAGAGATCATTGAAAATGTATGTCATAGCTTGTTAATATGTGACCCTAACATTCTATAAATAAAAATGCATCATGGTGTAAGAAAATATTTTGCAAGGTGTCATGAAGATTATATATAACGAATGTTTTGGATTTATCCTAATTTGATTATACCCTAAAAACCCATCCATAAATGAGACTAGTGTGTGACTAGTCATTGTATGAACAAGTTAATTACTACTCAATAATAAAAAAATTATCTTTGTTTCTTACATTATTAATATCATAGAAATCTATACATATATGAATTCTTCCATTTTTCTTAAGAACTAACACCATATATGATATCCAGTCTATAGAAGCTACTACTTTAATGAAATTGGCTTAGCCTTGTAATTTCATCATAAATGACTAAGGCTTGATTAGAGAAAACCTAATGAATCTTTTGTTTAGATGGATTGATTTCCAAGTCTAAGACAATATTATGTTACATAATTCAAGGGTATAATCTTGGCATATTATTGTGAGACCATGTAAAGAGTTCAATGTTCTTTTGCAGAGTCTTGGTGATGCTTTGCATGAATTTTGGCTTCACTGTAGAACTAATTTCAAGGTTTCATTTTCACTTTGTTGGTAGCAACTAGGATTTCTACAAGAGAATCTTCAATTATGTCATTGACTTTTAAGTTTACTAATTTCATCAATTGTTTAGGTCATTTAATAGATTTCTCAACAATTGAAATGTATTCTTGTAGGTTAATAAGCTTAAAATATAAGTAACTTTGGTCTATTTACCAAACTACATTGTCAACTTGTCCAAAAATGTGTAATGCATAAATTAGTTGATACCATATCCTCTTATGTAAATCATATACATCATGGAATGGAAAGAAAGATCACAAATCATTTATTCCATCATTTTAAGAGAAGATTTCAACTAGCATACTAGGTAAACAAGACAGTTACAATTTTACCAACTACATTATGAGACATGATTTTAACATTAGGATGGGTTATATAACAAGAAACATAATTTAAGGGAAAAAATGAATCTTAGTAGGTAATTACAACATTAAATAGGCCTTTCAAGAAAGTGATATAACCTACATAAACTAGGTGAACTAAGAAAGATATGCTATGTAGCATAATTACAATGCACTTCAATGTTTGCACTAATCAATGTAATATTAGCATGTTTCATGAGGCATGTTAGATTTGATGAAAAAAAAAACAACCACACATATGCGATAGAACACAAAGGTGCTAAGAAGCTTACTGTGAAATTTTTATAGGGGATTTTTATGCCAGGAAGTGCAAAAAGGGTGTAAAGAAACTTTATGTTGAATAGCATAAATGCAACATATGCTTAGTTTTTTACACTAAGGATTGTACAACATATCTAATATTTTATGCTAGAAGGCATAAATTTAGCATGAATGAATTTCACACTATGCAACATAAACCAAACATATTTGGAATTTTACATATTATAGTGTAAAGGTAGTGTAAGCATCAAATTAAGGTTAAAATAAAAAGAAAAGGTTAATAGTGACCATTTTTACTTCTTTAGCAATCTTATCAAGAAATATTCTTGAATGGATAGACATGGAATGAGAAAATATTCTTGATGGGGTAGGGAAGATATTGACTAGTGAACATGTTAGAGGATGAAATCATGCATCACTTGGAGGAGGGTCTTCCATAGTTTACCCCTAATGATATACTCTTTAATTCTTCATCTAAGGTAAGCTATATAAAAAAATATATTTTTAATTTTTATTATTTTTCATGGCTAATGATTTCATGTTTCATTTTGATTTTTTTAGGTGCCTAGCAATAGGAATGATGGAAATGGCAACAAGATATGTAAAGGTGGTGAAAACAGTAATGGTAGTCATGTTGGGGATGATCCTTGGGCTCTTGTAGCTTAGTTATTAGTTCTTATTATTTGTTTATTATTTTTTTATATGGTCATGTATGACCTTTTTTTATAAGCTTAATGACATATTGGTATAGGTTTCAATCGATGATAAAATTCTCATTTATACATATGAACTTCTCTTTTTGTTTGTTTTATGATTCTTCTATTTTTTTTACATTTATCAAAATAGAAACATGCATAAGTAATTGATATCTTAAATAAGAAAATGGAAATAAGTAAACAAGGTAAATAAAATGTTAAAATCATGATTGCAAAAGTAAAGAAAAAAGAGTAATAAAAATAAATGAAATTTAACTACAAAATTATTTTTGAATCTTTGACAAATTGGAAAACTTATTTTCAGTGATTTTGTACTTTCCGTCTTCTTTGTATATCAAGTTGAAAGGTGATTGATTCCAAACATTGTCTAAGAGAAACTACCAAGCCTATTGAATTTTATTGATTTTGGTTGCTATGTTAGGCTTATTTTTGACTTATAGGTTGTTATTAATTATTCTTGATTTTTCCATGTATTCTACTATTAATTCTTTTCCAAGATCAATATTTTTTTACAAAGAGATGAGTACCATGGTTACCATGAATGATGACTTCATTTCTTTTATTGGGGAGATGGATCTATTGATGGATAGGTAATAAGACCACATGTAATTTCACTAATCATGAATGCACTATGATCAAGTTGAATACATGTGTTTGTTCAACTATCAAAAAGTCAACCTATGTGAGGAACTACTCCCCAACCATAAAATCTAATTATATAGAACCTCACACTATTACTTATGATTCATTAAAGGATTTAAGGATAAAAACAGTGGCCTCTTGTATGTTATTAGCTAAACCCAAACATTTAATAATAGGTGATAGGATAACATTGGTCAAGGCCCCATCACCAATATAGACTCTATGCACTTTGTATTGGCCAACACATATGGTTATGAAAAGAGAAGCATGTCAAAATTCTTCATTCTAGGAATCCATCTTTATCTCACTATCATGAAAAGTAATCTTTATTTCTTCTAGCATTTAATTATTTAAATATGATAAAATTATAGAGTAAATAGCTTCTTATTTATAGGAATGTTTTTGTTTATGGTGATAGAAGATGAAAGATTAATCAAGATGTTGCAATGTATTTGAGAAGTCATGAACAAGCAGTAGAGGTTCAATGATGTATTCTTTTGTTTAGAGACTATTTGACCCATTATATGAATGTTAGTAAGTCTTTGTTATTGGTTTTATCTTTATCCACTTTGGTAACCTTTACTTCTTATAATTTTTCCATCATCTTTAAATCAGGTTTTAGTATGAGTTATTTAGGTTGTTTATTAACTTGTGTCTTAGGAGTTTCTCTTAGTTAGTTTGTTGACATAGGTTTGGGTGTTGGGCTTATTGGTACTATTGATATAGGCATAGGTTTGGTAAAGCCTACCTATTTCCATTTCTTCTTTTCTTGATAGACCTCTAGATTTGATTGACACGGTTTCATTAGGCTTTTTATGTGTTTTAGATGGGGAATCCATATTAGTCAATGGAGATGGAGTAGATATAGTATCTATAACAAGAGGATCTTGTCTAGTTATGATAGTGTACTTTATAGGAATTTAGACGATAAAAGTTTCTTTGGTAGATAAAGAGACTACTATTATTCATTGATATTGTGAAGAGGCTATTAGCGAGTTCCTTATAATGAAAGGTTTCTTAGGACTTAAGGGTGGTACCCTTATGAAAATAGGTTTCTTATGTTTTAATGGTGGTACTTGGGATTTAGAGTTGTTGGCATGAGTAACTCAAATTATAAAAGATTTATTAGATGTGTTGGACTTACTAGTTTTAGCAAATGTTGCTATTGTATAAGGGTCATTACTAGCATTTATAGGATCCTTAAAAACCTATATTTTCTAGGTTAGAACGCTAACAAGATTGGATTCATTTAGCAAGAGCTCTCTATTACCAATTATTTTTTGCATGTGATCCTTTAGGACAATGTTGAAATCAATTTTATGATCCAATAATTAGTTATAGTAACAAAACCTATCTAGAAGGAAGTGTTTAGGTAGTGGTGGATTTCCTTTCATGGCCACATTATGATCTCACGCTATGGTATCTCACAAAGACAATGATCTTGAGCTATTTCACAAAGATGATGGTATCTCTTTCTAGAATTTTTAGAAAATTTCTTATGTTGAATATGATTATTTTTAAGTAATTGATCAAGGATTCTAGAAGGTTTCATAGGAAATTTTATATACTTAGATCAATATTTATATTCAAATTTTGGTCTTGTTTGATTTGATGTAGAGGATGCTAATGGTTGGATAGAAATAGAAGGTTTTGACTATGATGACTATGGTTGCAATATTCAATGTTGTGAGTGATCTTCTTGTTTAGGGTATTTAGCTATAATAGTCATAGTTATATGTGTTTCTTATTATTTAGCCTTGTCTTTATCTTTTCTAGCATGTTGGTTTTGTAAGTTATGTAACTTGAATCATTGCTAACCTTGTTTGCTTCCTTAATGTTTTTGATCGACTGAAAGGCTTAACCAAGTGTGTGGAGGTTTAGATAGTAGAGCTTAAATGTAATGAAATCATTGAAAAATTATTTAAAGATGGCCAACAAGTCAGTCTTAGAAATGGGCTCAGAAATTTCATCTAGGATTAGGTTTCATCTTTGGAGAAAGTTTGAAACTAGTTCTAAAGGATCTTGCCTCATCCTCATAGGCTGATCTAGCATTCTATTTGACTTTATTTACATTATAGTTGAAGTGGTTGAAAAACGAGAAGATTAGATCATCAAGGTATTTAATGGAATTCCTAGGTAATGAGCAATGACAATCCAAGGATTTTCCTATTAAAGACATAGGAAGTACTCATAATATCATGTGGGGCCAAGACTATAATAATAGACACTTGGAACAAAAGGTTATATCATATGAGCATTAGGATTCACTTCACTATTATACTTGGTAAAATTTGAAATCTAAAATTTGGATGATAAAGTTATTTGTAGTACATGGGGGCTAATAAGGTCATTTTTGATGAGTGGTGAGGTACCCCTACACTCAACCATATGAATATGAGTGTCTCATGCGTGATCCAGTCGAACTCCAAGGACTAAGTGCTTATGCACCTTAATGGAACACTTAAGGTTAATCAATCACTACCTTCCCAAACTTACGTGTATTGTCACAGGTGTATGGTTAAGTAAGCTTCAGGTATGTGATTTTTTATATCTTTTATCTTTTAATGTCCTATGCTAAGAGGGAAAGTTGAAGAGAACTAAGTGACTAACTTTCATTAACTATTCACTAACTACGTTCTAATCGTCCTAGAACTAGTATCCATTCTGACATGTTGTACACACCCTGAACCAGTGCAATGCTATTGGGATTACCAAACGCTACTCGTTACTGGGTTACCAAGCGTTATACACATGCTCTAAGCAGTCGTACTAAGTGCACTTAACTAGGAGAGTTAAGGGTTCAGAGAGATTAATTATCTAGGGAAGCATTTAAACATTTAATAATAATTAAATCCTATTTAGCTTAGTCCACGTGCTGCAAGGTTTATCAGAATGTTCATCTTTATTGCCATACACAAATATGTGCTCAAGTACAATTTTCTCGAATAAAGATCTATTCACTTTAAGACTCCTACTGCAGGCACATGGAAATTATTCTAACTCTATAATGGTAAAACTACTATAGTTTTACTAAGGGTCTAAGTCTAGATGTCTAAAATAGGGAAAGCCACCTCTTATTTATAGATATTATAGCAGGCTACGATATTGTGTACTCAATATCACGGCTCATCATAACCCCATGATTGAATGAAAACTCATCCTTGAGTTCCTTATAAAATATTGGGAAGGTATGCGATTATGGACTTGAATGATACTTATGGTGAATGAGGTGACATGTGAACTCATCATCATTACAATACATGAAAAAATTAGTGTTCATGACAACAAGACTGAACACTATACACATTTGACATCTTGCCATATTTGACAGCTGAGAAAGAAGAGAGAAGAGAGAGAGAAAAGAAGAAGTATGTTGCTACCAATGCCAGGATTGCGCCTTTCATTGTCCATCCATAAGCATGCCACTGATCTTGTTCCTTGCATAATTGCTCTAGCACCAGTCCATTCCAAGTGTTCCCTCTAGATCCAATCCATTGTTGTATGATTGTCATCTACACATACAACAAAGTCTTATATAACCAAGGATAAATGAATCACAATACAATTGATACCTTGCTTCAACGTAAGGTCCATTAGTTGAGTTGTGATATGGCTAATGTGAATTTTGGAGATATAATACTAGTGACTACCCAAGGTGTAGGGATTAAGAGAAAATTGAAGAAATTGGACCAGGACCCCCATGACTAAGAGCAAACCTTTGGTAGTGAGACAACGGGAAAAGATAAGGAATAAGAAAGATGAAGAAAAAGAGACAATTGCAACATAGATGAAATGGATGTCAGAGATGGAAATGAAAAAAATAAAATTTGATTGCAAAAATGTTTAAAGGAAAGAGATTAACTGATGCACCAAATAGGAATGCTAGTGGGTCCTCCCCAAAGCAGGCTCATGCCCTTAATGCCCTGACATTCTCACATTCAAATAGTTATTAGGCTCTGAAAATGTCATTTGGAAGCAAGAGTTAAAGTCTTAACCACAAGAATTTACCAAAAAGAAAACAATGCATCATCCAAAATATAAACTATTTATACAACTGGTAATGAGGTGAAAAATGGAGAAAGAATGATGGAAAGAAGAGAATGGAATGGAGTCTCAAGAACAAGGTGGTATACATCCCCTTGTGTATTAATGGTTAATGTGACTTAGTAGATCTCATTCCAAATATAGCCTCAAACAATCCAAATCCAGTGACTTTGCATTAATATATTTGGCCAATTCATCCACCTGAAGTAACAAGAATGCCTTTGTCCAAGAGTCACCACCATTCTGATGAAATGAAAAAGGAGAAAGTAGGAAGCGAGAAGGGGCCTTAGTTAGAGGAAACATGTTTATTTAGTTCCATAACCAATGCTTGTAGCCTAGATGATTATTTCATCTAAGGGGTGTGCTTTGAATTTCCACTCATTTTTTTTGCATGAGAACCACACCATGCAAAGACTTATTATTTTTATTTGTATTAGCTTAGCTTCCCGATCATGGGGCAACATCAAAACAATAAGAAAAACTCAAGAAGAAAACATTCAAGAATATAAGAGAATGGTCAACACAAATGCATCAAGTCCCCTTGAAGTCACACCCTTTTCAATCCTTGAGTCCTTCTTTAGTTTGAGAAATTCCCAGTCATCAATTCATTGATAATTCTATTATTTAAGAAAAGGGACTCTATAGTTCCAAGCCAAGAGAGACCATAGAAATTCATGGATGCATGGATGATGTGGACTCATTTCCTATTATATCAAAAGAACCATACCTTAGTATCAACATTATAACTCAAAGGTAAAAACCAAACATTAGTAGCCAATAGAATATAGTTCATACCATCATCAGGAGCACTTATTAGGTGATGAACCTAACAAAATAAGTAAACACACAAATAAACGAAAAAGTATAAACAATGTTGCAATAAAAAAATAAGAAAAGTTAAAGAAATTTGTAAAACAAAAATGTGTAAAACAAAAACATGTAAAAAAAACATAAAGAGGAACTGAGGGCTTCAATTGATCAGCATAGGTGGCCATCTCCCCCATGACTGAGTTGAAAGGAATAGATCTGAAATAATGAGCAAGGTCATCCTTTCTTTGATGTGCTATGTGCATTGAATATTCTAGATCCATGATAGGGTTTGGTCTATTGCACATTGACTAATATTCTCTTATCAGAGTAATTTTTTAGGAGTTTCCAACTTTCGCCAATTGATGTTTTTAAGTAAGGTTTGGAAGTCGATGATGCTCTTACTCTAGTGCATCTATGCCTTCTATGTAGATGTAAGTTGCTCCCCCAGTTAGTCCCATGCATGTTGGTGAGTTTCTCTCTTAATTAGCTATCAACCACTGGGTGTTTTCTTGTTGTTTGGTTGCTACATACATGCACTTGTGTATGTTAACTTGCTAGGCACACCGGTTGCATGCAGGTAATGCTGGATATTCCTGTACGTCATCACCCTCTATATCACCCTCTATATCACTGTATGTGATGCATGGAACTTTCTTCTTCTCAATCTTCCCAAAAGTGTTTTCCTTAGATATTTCCAGGGAATGATTGTGGATTCCTAGGCATGCATTTATGGTACTTAGCCATGCCCTCCCCATTATTATTGGGAAGTCTCCTTTTTCATTGTTTACTTGTATCACTAGGAAATCAACTGGTTATGACCACCCACACATAGTGGTAACGATGTCCTCCACCAGTTCCAAGGATATAGTGATGGACTAGTCAGCCAGCTCTAAGCGAATATTTCTCTTCTTTATTGGAGGTAGGTTCCAAGCTTTATACATCTCTTGTGATATTAAGTTGACTTTGGAACCTAAGTCCATAAGAGCTTTACGAGGTTCATTCCCAGTGACTTGGAGATAGATTAAAGGACTTCCAGGATCAAAGAATTTCCTGGGAAGGTGGCCCACCTTAATCCAGTTAGTGACAACATGCGTTAACATAACCATGTACATTGAGCTCTATTTTTGGTTTGAAAGGAGCTTCAAAGCCTTATTCAATGGAGAAGAATTCAGAGGCTCAACCGCATGTGGTTGTGAGAGCTTGGTTGGACAGTTGGATCTGAAGAAATGTCTTCTCTTTGTATAGTTGTCAGAAACAATAGCTGGTTGAAGGTTCATAGCTCTCATAGCATTAAGTTGGTACGGTTGAGTGGGTAGTTCCCCTTGCATTGCTGGAGTAGGTGGTAGTGGAGCTATTAGTGTGAGAGTCACAGATGGGTTTGGAGGATGGTATGTCTGTGGGTGGTTTCTCCCAAGAGAAGGAGTCCTATAATACTCCTGATCCTGGTAGTGATGTTGTGGGGTCACATGACCAACAAAGTCACGTGGAGAGATTGGCTACTGCACGTAATAGCCATATGGATTCGATTTTTGGTAAGGGTATTTTTTCCTTGGTGGTGGCATCCCCCTTAACTGTGGGTATTTCCACTGGTATTGTTTCTTAATAGGTTGTGGTGGAGTTTCACTTGGGTAATACTTTAAGGGTTGGTGGAACTACCTTGGGTTACCTTGGCGATAAGGTAACCATCGGGGTGCTTGTAGTTTGTTAACTGTTGGGTTGAGTGCATACACCCCAGACTCTTGTAGGTGTGAGATTATTGGGCAACATCCCTTAGGATGGTCATATTGGCATATCTCACATCCATCGTCATTGTCCGTATCGGAATCCACAACCTCTTTAGTGATGACCAATTTACCCTTACCTTTGTTACGTGCATGGTCTAAATCTCTCTTTTTCTTTTTATCATAGTCACTACTTCGATCCTTAGACTCCTTTACGATTTTAAGAACAGTTTCAAATCTACTATCCAAGGAGTCCCACATTTGGTCAACTTTTGCCAACACTTTTGTTGTTAATTTTTGGAGTGACAAGATTTTCCTATTCACCATCTCTTCAAGTGGTGACTCTTCCTCCTCCTCATAGAATCTCACTCCCCTTTTTCAGAGGGAAGGATCATGGTTGTACTCTTCCACACTTTCTCTCTTACGTAGCTCCCCTTCTTCCTTAACTACTTGCTCCAACAATCTATGAACCTGATTGGACCTAAGCTCGGATAATCTACCTTGGGCATATGTTCCAAGGGTTCTCCTAGTTTCATGCCTAAGTCCATCTATGAGATAAAGTAGTTGATCTTGCTGCAAGTAACCATGACCCGAGCAATGATGTAATAGTGCATAATAATGGCCCATGGTAGCATCCAAGGGTTTGTGATTTCCCTGCTTCCATCCTTGGATTTTTTTTCACAAGTTGGACACCTAGGAGTATGTTTGATATTTATCATTAAATAGTTCTAGCATCCTACTCCACCTTTGAATGGATTCCAGTTATAAGGACTGGTACTAGCTTTCCACTTCTTTCATTAGTTTCCTTGGGAACAACTTTAATTTTTGCTACTCATTCTCAATGTTCTACAAAGCACATGCATCATGAAATGCCTGTAAGTTGTTCTAAGGATTAGCGTTGTATCCCCCCTAAAATCATGGGATATTATTCATGTCTAGTCTCTTGATCCTGCTATCTTTTTGGTGCCTTGTGGATATTCTTATGGCCATGATGTCTAACATGCTTTGGGTTGCAAGTAGGGGTTCTTTGTGGTCATTTCATTTGTAGCATTTGTGATGTCTATGCGGTTCCCTACTCTCCCTTCTTCTATGTCGTGATTCTCTAGAATGTCCTCATCCTTGTTTTGAACTCTCTCATCGAGGTTTCTCACTCTGTTTACCTTTATCCTAATGGTTAGGTTCCTTATGAATGCATCCTGATACAGAAGGAGAGGGTGAATGTGACGATGAAGGTGAAGAAGAAGGAGAACCATCACCATGATGATGTTTCCTACCTTCTCTTTGGTGGTCTCAGCCTCGATTGTGATGATGATCAGACTACCCACCACCCTTATCATGTGTTTGTGTTCCCTTGTTGAACACTTGGTGTTCGTGGGGATCAGAACCAGGATTGTGAATTGTAGAGTGAAGGTTTTGATACACCACCTCCTCACCATCGTTAGGATGGTGAACATTGTTTTGTGGAGAACCTATTGAAATAGGTTCACCACCCTTAATTTCTCTTAAGATGGATGGAGTGTTATGGGGTCCTTTTCCCTTCAATGATGTATAGTATCTCTCCTATCGTAAGTCCCTTTGACGTTGCACTTCTGTGGGTTGGTAGTCCCTTGTGTCATAATCGCATGCAACATATTCTGTGTATAACTATGACATGCCTATTCATGCGAGAGCATGAAGGAGCATGCTGGGGACTACTCAGTCTAGAGGAAACACTATGTTACCCTAAAGTCTCTTGAATGCAGTTGTTCATCTTGATGGAAAATAAAGGTAAATTCGGGTACATATTCATCATGATGAATATATACCACATAGAATTGTTGAGGAATTGGGGGATCTTGGTTATGTATGTTGTGCTGCCAACTGTCTCTAGTGTTGGTCCTAGGTGGTGAAATGCTTTTGTGTGAACAAGAAGAAATTTTTGTCTTGTTCAGTATGCTATTTATCGTTATCTTATTTTTCTTTTGATCAACCCTAAGGGTTCGTTCTAGCGTCCCAACGATGTGGATGATTTCCTATGTTCTACGCAGCACACAAACAACTAAGTCCCCAGCAATGATGCCAATGATGAGTGGCGAGGTACCCCTACACTCAACTATACAAATACGAGAGTCTCAGGCACAATCCGATCAAACTCCAAGGACTAAGTGCTTACGCACCTTAATGGAACACTTAAGGTTAATCAATCACTATCTTCCCAAACTTACTTGTATTGTCATGGTTGTATGGTTAAGTAAGCTTGAGGTATGTGATTTTCTATATCTTTTATCTTTTAATGTCCTATGCTAAGAGGGAAAGGTGAAGAGAACTAAGTGACTAACTTTCATTAAGTATTCACTAACTAAGTTCTAATTGTCCTAGCACCAGCATCCATTCCCACTTGCTGTACACAACCTAAACTAGTGCAACGCTGCTGGGATTACCAAACACTACTCATTACTGGCATTACACACGTTCTTGAAGCGGTTGTATTGAGTGCACTTAACTAGGAGAGTCAAGGGTTGAGAGAGATTAATTATCTAGGGAAGCATTTAAACATTTAACAATAATTAAATCCTATTTAGCTTAGTCCACATGCTGCAAGGTTTATCAGAAAGTTCATCTTTATTGTTGTACACAAATGTGTGCTCAAGTACAATTTGCTCAAATAAAGATCTGTTCACTTTAAGACTCCTACTGCTAGCACATGGAAAATATTCCAACTTTGGAATGGTAAAACTACTATAGTTTGGCTAAGGGTTTAAGTCTAGATGTCTAAAACAAGGAAAGCCACCTCTTATTTATAGATATTGCAGTAGGCTGCGATATCATGTACGCAATATTGCGGCTCATCAATTTTGGTAGAAATCCATTATTTCTATGGCTTGAGATGTGCTAGTCTTAAGTTTTTGCAATTCCTGGAATAGATCATGAATCATCTAAAAGCCTTTGTCTAGAACTTGAGGCATCATAGTGGGTTGGATGAAAACCAAAATGGATTGAATAGGAAAACTTTACATGGATGGGTAAGGTGCTACTGGTATGGGATGCATAGGCATAGTGAAGGGAGTATTAAATAATGAAAATAGTGTCTTCAAGTGAGTGTGTGATTGTGGAGATGTAGCACCAATGGTTGTAAAAGGTTGATGCATGGAAAAGGAAAACATATTTTGATAGGGTGAATGGGGCTAGGAAATAGTTCTCACATGAGAAATAAGACATACCATGGACATTGTTATCACATGAGAAATAACAGGTATAGTAATAAAAATAGAATTCACATGTGATATATATTAAACAATAACTAAAATTGAAGGTATTTGAGGGATGACTGAGGTAGTTTGGGACAAGTTGATTGTAAAAGCAATAGAGGTTGTGTCTTCTAGAGACTCTTCAATCCATGGGTGAACTTTGAAGAAACTACTCAAATTTGTTAGATCATTTCGAATCTATTCCTAAACCTTGTCTTCATAAGCTATGACTTCCTCGTTGGCATCAACTAGTTGGACTAACATGTTAACATAAAACTCTATGAGGTTAATTTTATCATATGGAGAAGAATTGTAGTCATTGGCATTTCTATGAATTACATCGTATTGGAATTTAGAGTATAGCTCTTTGCATGTGATATGTATGCCAATGTATATTTTATCATAAATGAAATTGTAGAAGTCTTTCGTGATGTTTGTAAAGGAAAGATCTTGGTCCAAATTCCTAAGGGAGTTGTGACATTCCACAATGGTAAGGTTTTTGGAATCATAGATGCAAGTGAAGATTTTTTCACTTACCATGTTAATGATAGTGTATGAAAAAACAGAGGAATAAGTCATAAACTAGTCAACAGCCAAAGGTTGCATATAAGATAAATAGGGAAGGCTACATTAGATATGTATCGTAATGTAAGTATGATAGTGTAAGCCGATAAAGGTGCAGATGTCGTTTATGCTTTATACAGATGTTTGGGCAAGCATGGGCCAGAAAGATCAGGCAGCTTATCGTCACCAAAAATATAAAGGCTTTTAGCTTAATGAGCCTTTGATGTCATTGGCTGGTCCGAAAGCAATTTTTATACATTGCCTTCCTGCCGAAATAGGTATTGAAGTAACTGATGGTGTTATCGAGGCCCATAATTTTGTTGTTTTCCCGCAGGCAGAAAATCGTATGCATGTTCAGAATAGCATTATGTTGCACGTTCAGGAAGTTGAAAAACCAGATGTGCGCCATTGGAGAAATCAATGTAATTTTTCATTTGCTCTTGTTTTGAAATTTGGTATGTTTGATTTCAAAAGAAATTTTGTCAATGGGAGGCTGGAAATGGTGGTCAAAGCCAAATCACATACCACAGCTCTAAATAAAATGACAAAATGACAAAATAATCTTTTTATTGGGTATTTCCTTTCTCCCGGCTCCTGGTATGAGCTTATCATCTGCCTCGCCCTGCAATTTCTACAATCGCTTCCCAAAGAACTGGAGAGGCTCCTCTGTCATCCCAGATTTCGGATTCAGGCCAAAATTCATCTGTTCCGTTCCACAAGGTTTTGGGTTCACGTCTGCTTGCAGCAGCAAATCATGGGTCTGGGTCTTGGTCTGGTGGCCCAGTTGTTATTCCAGCTTCTTGTTTTGCAGGTACTGTGCCAGTGGCTGGCGTTTCAACTTCTGCTACTCCCAAATCTGGACCTTCCTCCTCTACCACTGTAGCCGTCGGTGCTGGTCCGTCAAATGTTGAAGCAGATTTCACCCACTAGCAAAATGTGAAACATCCCACGGTGTTCGCTGAGGCTCTGCGCAGATTCCATGACTAACGCAGAGGTGGCACCGCCCAAGCGTAAGTTCTGCAGTCTTTTCGATATCGGTATGAAAGTCCGTTTTCACATACAAGGATAATATTGTTGGTGACCAACTATGGCGGGAAAAAGGCCAAAAAAAAACTATGGATAATGTGGAAGCATTCACTGCAGCAATGAACATGGTATTAAAAGCCATCGCCACCTATCCAAATTACAAGGTGCTGACAATCTTGTGGACATATTGTCCAGATTATTACGAAGGCGGAGCTTGGAATACCCGAGGTTCTTGCACGTGTCAGACTTCACCATATACAGATGCTAATTTGGTAATCAATGGCTTCACTGATATGATGTTGTCAACGCAACTAAAATCGGTCACAGAATCTAGGAAAGAACTAAACAATGGCTTCAAAATGTTATTGTTAAACGTACCTTCTTTTCTTCACTACCACACAAATGGGCATCCTAGACCTTATAGAAGTCCTGATCCGAATAAAATTACAAAAGGAAGGCCCACATGGATGACCCCTACCTCAAGATTGTTTGCATAGGTGCATGCCTGCTCCTATGGATACTTGGAATGACCTACTTTCTGAAATTGTGGCAAGAAATCTTAACAATCAATGAATGTGGCTGGCTTGAGATTTATTGATTTCATGTCTCAATCTGCTGGAAACTTTTAGCTTGTGCTTTTAAGAGGTGTGTCAAAAAAAAAATCTAGACATATTTCTTTGCCAACAATACCAACTATGCAGAAACAATTGATCTTAACTTTGTATGTCAAAAATACTATATTGTGTTTTATGGCTATATTTTTGTAGTCTTCAGTTTATTATTTTACTATTTCTCATCATTACTATTTCTTATCATTTTTAGTCATCACGTTTTGTATATATTTTTTTACATTTTAAGTTTTTTATTTTTATGATGTTTTATAATTTTATGTAAATGCAAATGGGGATAGGCAGGAAATTATAAACTAGACATGAACATAAAGACCCTATATACAATGTAAAAATGTAAGTTGAAGACAAGGCTATGGATTAAAGGCTACATCATAAGGTACAATCATTAAGAAGGTAGGCAAAGTATTCAATCATGCAAGTGCTTTCTAAGCTTCAAGAGATTAGGAAATGCATAACACCTCTGTTGCAAAATTTCATACTCCCCATTCCCTTTGCTTACTATGCTAAATGGGAGTTCATCCCACAATTCTTTTATAACCCTTACACTATTGATTTTGACTTGGTCAATTTCATTGGATTGCTAAGCTATGTTTTGGGTTACGAGAGCTTCTTCTTGAAACACCACCTCAGATTCTTGCTCTACATCAACATTATTGATAGACAAGAGAACCATGTTATCCCTGTGGATAACAATCTCACCTCCCTCATAAGGTAGATGAATTTCTTGATGGATCAGGGAAGAGACAACTTGTAGTTTGGCTAACCATGGTCTCCCCAAGATTAGGTTGATTCCTGATGTCTCTTCCATCGCAAGGAAATCAAATGATGTGGGGAATTATTCCCAGCTATGAAATCCAACAAAATTGATCCTCACCTCTACATGTGACCCATTGAACAATTTAAGTGCTAAGGTGAAGGTGCTCTGAATGTATTTGGTCAAGTCCAAGTGTTCTACAATAGGAAAGGGGATAACATTAGTAGTTGTCCCATGTTTCACATGTACCCTGTGTACCTTATACTAGCCAACTATTATCATTATATAGAATGGAGCTCTTGACACTTCCCCACTTTGTGAGTTGATCTTTACCTTGTTGTTCTGCAATATTAGAGTGTTTGACTTCATTTCTTCCTTAGGAGAGGATGCTACTATTACCACATGGATAGATTCTTGGTTGGTTGGGATATCCTCGTTGATAGGAAAAGAAGTTAGCATATGAACTAAGGCTTCATAGTGAGCACGAGAGGTCATAACTAAAGTCATATAAGCTCAAAAAGGTGTTCTTCCATTTAAGCAAGAGCTTGACCTCCTTCATGGTAGTGAGAAAATCTTTCATTATTTTTTTGTTTTTTGTTTTACCTTTAACTTTATCCATTCTACCTAATATTTTCACCTTATGTTTTAGCATTTGTTGTTTAGGCCCCTTTCCTTTTTCCTATTGTCTGTTTTCCTCCTTAAGTTGACTCGTTGAAGCAGCTTGAGCATCAAAGGCTCATGGGTAAGCCTGAAATAAGTGTAGGCTTCGATGGACCTACTTCCTTCCACACTTTTGGTTTCTCATTATCCTTAGCTTTTGGCTTATAAGTTGGCTTCTTATGCTGTTTTGTTGGTGACCTCTTGTTATTTGGCTGTGAGGAGGTTAAGGCATTAGCTACCATGGGAGGATGTTGGTCTTCTTGAATTGTGAGCTTAATGTTAGTAGGAGGGGACAGTAATAAAAAATGATTCTTTGGGAGGTGCTACTGATGGTATCCTTATGTCAAAAGGAGTCCTTGAATTTGATGAAGTTGAAGTCCTTTCATCACAAGAAGGAATTCGAATCACAAACAGCTCCCTTGAAGGTTTAGGATTGTTGCTAACATTGAATGTGGCTATTGTATACGAATCATTATTAGTGGTTAAGGAATCCTTGTATACCTACATGTGTTGGTTCTAGGGCCTAATATGTTTGGAAGTATTAAATACTAACTCTCAATTATCTATCATGTTTTACAAGTCATCCTTTAAGGCCAAGTAAAAATCAATATCATGATTGGGCAATTGATGATAGTGGTAGAATCGGTATAGTTTGAAATATCTTGGCACTGTTGGATGGTACTTGATTACTATAGTGGGATCCTTAGTAATCTCATATAGATGGTAATGCCTCTTATAGGCATTCTCACTCATTATCTTATACTGGATACAGCTACTTTTGAGCAATTCGTCAAGGAGCTTAGACAATTTCAAGGGAAAACTCCTATATTTGAACCAATCCTTCCTCTCAAAGTTATACCTAGATTGTTTAGATGTAGAGGTCCTCAACATTGAGGGTTAAGTAGTGGTGGTAGGGGCCTTTGATTTATTTATTTTTTGCCCTTGCATAGTTTTGATTTCTTTGGCTAGAGTGGCTATGGCTACGTGGTTTTACTTTCCCTTATCCCTATACCTTCTCATATGTTAGTTCTTGTATGCTATGTATGCTAGGTCATTGTTCGCCTCCACAACATTCTCTATATTTTTAGGTTGGGAAAATCTTGGCTAAGTGACCATGGATCTAGATAGTCTAACTTGGACTTAATAAAATCATTAGCTACATCCTTGAAGATGGCTAGTAGATGGATCTCAATTATAGATATAGAAATCTCATTATGGAGAGCATTCCATCTTTCTATGAACTTCTACACAAGTTTGAAAGGCTCCTGTTTGATCTTTATAAGATGGTCTAGTGTGGTGTTAGGTCTCAAATTGTATTTGAAGTGGTTTACTGATGAGTGGTGAGGTACCCCTACACTCAACCATATGAATATGATCATTTCACAGATGCTCTGGTTGAACTTTGTAGATGGACTAGTTGTGCTGTCTAGATAGTTATTCTTGGGTCACAGTTTGTTGTCTTCCTACTTGGACTAGTATTAGCTTGTCATGTATGGTTTAGTCTAGAGTGAGGTGTATGATGTGTTTCTATTCTAATGCTACTCCTAGAGACAATGGAAAATAATATTAACTAAGCTAAGAGAGAGAGGGTGAGAGAGAATCTAAGCTAGCCTAAGTACGATGAGCATCCATTCCTTAATCATCCATACACATCTTGGACCTCATGCATGACTACCACTGGGATTACGAAGTGTAGATCCTATGTATGCTACTGGGTTACCAAGTAGTCACACTTAAGTGCTCGTGATCAAGTTGTACTCATTCCACATTTAACAGGAGTTTAGGATGAGAATATATTAACTAAGAAAGTAGTAAATAACAATTAAATAAATAACTAAGCTAAGTGAAAGCTGTAATGATGAAGTAATATCAATCTTTATTTTCGATCATGTGCATGTCCAAGTATATCACACTCAAATAAGGATGTCGTAAAATTACAATCACCACATTGTGGGCATACACTAGGAGGGAAAGGGTTGAAAGAAAGAACTACTAGAAACTAAACACTTAAAACTTACCAAAAAACTACCTATCAAAATTGTCTACCTCTTATTTATAGATGAGGAGATAGGCTTCGATATCATGTACGTGATGTCGCAGTTAACTAAAATGGAAACTCATCATACCCCCACGACTGAATGAAAACTTGTCCTCAAGTAACAGTGAGAACAAGCTCCATTGATTACACAGTGGATAGGTATGGGATTATTGAATGGTGAGAATGGGTTTATGCCACAGTGTGGAATCAAAAAAAAATTGAGACACAACACAAAGAATCCGAAAGGAAATCCTACAGCTACAAAATTGGTGAAACTCATGTAGTTCTTGGTGGTGGTGGCTCCTCCATAGGAGCTTTCCCCTTGTCTTGTGCTCTAGGTCTAAGGACTTGATGACGTTGAAGTATGGCCTAGAGTTTCTCCTCTTCAGTCCAGGGATCTTGTGCCATCCATGCTAATGTTTCGATGTTTGATGTAGTCAGCACCTCCCATGGGTAGGGTAGTTGCAGACTTATTTGATTTACCTTGACATACCAAGCCAAAAACACCTGTCGTTCCTCCTCATAGGCTCTATCTTTGTCTTTGTATTCTTGAAAATCTGCAAGCTATCAAGCCAAATCTGTTGCAACACCTTTTCTTCCTTGGTCACTTGCTTTCACCACCTCAAGTTTAGAATTTGTAATCTCCAGTTTTTGCAATATCTTCTTGCATTCTACAAAGTCTATTTCATATTTGTTGTAGGTGGTAGCTACCTGTTTTTTGAGCTTCGTTCTCAAGCACCCTACTATTAACATGGCAAGGTTGGCATACCACAGGTTTGCCAACTCCATGTATTTTGTAAGATCACAGATTTGCAGGTCTTGGTTCTTAACTTCTGCCTAGTGGGAAATGGCATATGTGTCCGATATGGCCCACTAGTCAGTGTGTTGAGCACTGATAGTGTTGATGTGGGCCTTGGCCATATGGATCTCCTTTTCAAGGATCTATTTGTACATCCCCACATGGTCCTAGAAGTGCTCCTTTAGCTTTTCATGTTGTTTAGCCTCATTTTTCCATGTGCTTATTTTGATAGCTATCTTTTGGTGGATGGCACATACCTCCTCCATTGAGAGGGTTTGATTCTCCCTAGCTAAACGGCTCATGTCCTGGTTGACTTGGATGATTTTTTTCACAACTGATGGAAGTGTTCTTCAAGAAAATTCTTTTGCTTCTCCATAGAGGTCAATTGAAGGTTGTCACCAACAAGCTACTTGTTTTTCTCTTGTAAGGCCTTGAGTGCCTTGGTATGTGCATAAGTTTGTGCCTATGCTACAGAGGCATCCCAAACACCCTTCTCTTTTTCTTCTACCACCTTCTTATTCTCCATCAATAGTTTGGTTAGTTGCTTAGTTTTGAAAGTGTCTAGCTAGTCTACAGGAACAAATTAAGAAGGATCCCATTGTGCTGCTTGTAGGGTCGCAATCCTTTCTTGCAATCTTTGAACCTTTGCTTCAGCATGCTCAGCCCTCACCTTTGTCAAGACCAACTTCCCCTTAGTTGAAATGAGGTTTGATTGAATTACTATAACACCTTGAGGGATGTCAAATAGGGACGTCATTACTTGTCCTATTTGTAGCAATCAATCAAGTGCATCGTCATGTTTCGTAGGAGTCAATGAAGTTTTGGATAAAGTTTGATCATCTCATGCTCCTATGAGATCTACCAGTGGCACAACAGGTACATTGAAAGATTCTTTAATGTGATCTATGACGACTTCTACGACTCCCAGTGCATCTTGGTGTTGCATGACCACCAATGTGGCCCCTTCACCAGTTTCTAATTGCACTTGGAAAGATGTAGTGTTTCCAAAGATTTGTTGTGCCCAAGTGCTTTTCCCTTCTCTTGTATGGATGGACACCTCACCCCTTGCACAATCCAAAGAAACTGTGGGATGTATGGCATCATCAATGATGTGGAACAAATTTTCATCTTCACGACTTCCCCAACTAACCATCTCAGTCATGGCCCTAAGATGGCTCATTGATGGTCTATAATCTTGTGGTGGTAGTGGTTGATGTTGGCTCATGCTAGGCCCTGCTTCTTGTTGTTGGCTAGGCCCCGTACTTGGAAGTTGGTTGGGTCCTGCAAGTTGAGTTGTAGTTGGCCCTGTCATCTGTTCTTTTTCTTTTTCTAGTCCCAGCATCTCACTAGTGATTTTCCTTGCAGCTGGTGGCTTTAACAATTCAACAAATGAAGCATTCTGGGCTTTTTAGAGGACATCATTAGTGTATCCTCTGATACCAGCACATTGGCACAACTTCCTGATAAGACAAGGGAAGGGTAAGACAAGCTTCCCTATCTTCCTTTCTTCAAACTACCTTAGGATCTATGTAAAGTATAGATGAGGTAGGTTAGCATTAACCTTTCCCATCAGCACTACACATCCCCTTCCTGCATATGTTGAAATCATTTTTAGGCCCTTCAAGGGGAAGAGGTGATACATTCCAATTTTGAAATAGATCCTCTCTTCCATCGTCAACTCTCCAAATATCTTAGCCTTTCCATATGCCCTCTCCAACCAAACTCGTCATGCATCAGGGTCTTAACAGGTGGATAACTAAGCAACCTTTGGCCCTATATTCAAAAGGTTTAATACTTTTGAAATGGCCTACATAGAGAAGTCAACTATCACACCACAAATGTTAATGGTGGTGCCTTGTTCCTTATTGTGCCAAAACTGATACATTTCCCCTAGGTACCAGGAAGTACTTGCAGAGAGGATAGGCCATAAAGGAAACCCTTTGAGGTGGTCCCTAATAGCCTCAGGAGCAAACTCTACAAAAGATTTAAAATTTAATTCCACAATCACTATAGTGAATGTGGACCTTTCGTGGATAGCCTGAACACAATCCTAGGGCAATGTGAAATGTTGTCCTTGTTCAAGTGCTACAATAGCTCCTCCTTTTTCTTGCTTGGACTATATAGTAGTATGGTCTTCTTAATGAATGCTAAATGATTGTTCCTTCTGCTCTGCATGTTTTCAGGAAGAGACTTGTTCTTCACCTCTCCTAGGTCGTTTGCTTCCACCTTGAGTAGGACCTTCTTGTTGGCCACATTTCAGGGCCATTTGCAATTACATAGGGCCAAGCATTAGTAAGGTTGTTTCCGAAGTTAAGTTATACCTTAATTCTTACCTTAATTAATTTATTTTATCTCCATGTGATGTTTCCCAAAAGATTATAATAGTGAGATTATTTTACTTAGGTGGTTTCCAATTTTAGTTTCCTGGTGTACCTAAAGGGACAAAATTAGTTTTGGCACAATTATCCTTAATGCTATAGCTAATTACCCTTGATAATGTCCTTCTAGCAATGATAAATTCTAAAAATGTTATGTTCTATTCGTCATGTGTCCCTCCCCCATGACTAAGCTTAACACTCTGGGTTTAAGTATCAACGAGCGAGATATAGGTAGAAAAGCAAGAATCTCACAATCGCAACACGTAGAGAAAAATTCAAAAAACTCTCCCATGTGAATTGTGGAAAATGATGTTAAGTGTTGGGGGGGGGGGGGGGGGGGGGGCGGTCACGTATATATAGCTTAATGTGACACGATATCACAAATTATCAATAAAATACTGAATTTTGAAGGATTTTCTGGAATTAAAAATGGAAATTAAGGATATGTGCACACATGTTAAATTTTTTTAGGGTAATTTAGATAGTTTTGAAGGCACGAATAATGATATGTGTGTGAACTGAGCAATGAGGCCTCGGGTGCTAAGTGAGAGAAAAATTCCATGTAATGGTACATAGGAACGTTTGAATTTGTAGGGATAGTAGTAGGGAAAGAATATCATGGAAAATATGATGAGGGTAAGAAATGGTGTGTGTGAGCTCTGTCATAAGTGAAAATTACAAAAGGTTACACAAGTGGGTCCTCCCCAAAGTAGGTTCCAACCTATAATGCCCTTGTGTAACCTATAATGTTGGAAATATTGAAACTAGGACATACTTACCCCATTAGGGTTCACACACCTGATTATAGTAAGCATAGTGGGGTGATTTGTAAGATGTGGCTCCCTAGTAAAGAGTTGACCCACTATGATACTTGAGACCATAAGATGGTATGCAAGGATTGGGATGTCACCCTCCATGGCTTTATTCGTTGGGCTATATTATTGTTGGAGTGTTAATTGGTGGCCCTAATGAAGTGACATGAGGCATTGCATTTGAGTTGAAGGATGCACCACAGTGTTGGACTTGTGCTAAGTTGGAGAATGCAGTGGCCTTGGAATTGTGTTGTCCCTTCCTATGGTCATTTCTAAAAAAGGGACACCTTCGATGTTGCTTAGGTCTCTCACTGCTATTGAAAATAGTAGCACAAGTAACGTTCATGGGTTTTTACTATGGTGTAGACACCTTAGGAACATTTGGTGGCGATGGAAAAGGAAGGAAAGGATGAGAATGTTGAAATTTAGGAGAACTGTAAGGTACACAAGGTAGTGGTTGTGTTAAGGACATGGGCTGATAGTATTGAGGAGAATGATAATGCAGAGAGATAGAGTATGTTGACCCAGTTGGAAAAATAGGATGCTGAACTAGGTAAGCATTTAGATTCGGATGATATGAAGGGTGTCTCCAGTTTAGGGATGGCTTCCCCCACGACTGGGATTGTTGCCACTGTGATCAAACATAGTATCTGTGTACAAACTCAGGATGTAACATATTTCCCCAATGCTCATATAAATGTAACAAGATTGGGCATTGGCCCTTGGGGTGACTGTACAAGAAAATTTTACATTCATACATGTGATTGGCAGTTGAGATCTTATTTTTTCATCACTTCTTTTCGATTGTCTAATGATATTTTGTCTTGCTTCTCGGGTTGTCAAAACTCTACCTCCAATAATATTGATATATTCTCCACACCTTTTATGCATCCATTCCAACATCTTATTGATCTTTGCCTCAACTTCTTCTAATGACTTTTGTATTAGAAAAGATGATTCTTTTTTGTTGTGATAGGTTGATTTATCATTTTTGTGATTATGGACCTCTGTTAAGTTGAGATTTTGGTCCCGTTGATGCTTTTCAACACTCTCCCATATAGCCATTTCCCCTTCTTCTTTTGCTAACAACTTAATAAGCTCTTGAAATTGATGGGTTCATAGTTCATATAATTGACCTTGGGCATACATTTCTAGGGTCTCTCTTGCTTCATCATGTAGCCCATCAATGATATGGTACATTAGCCTTTCCTTAGAGAATTGATGGCCTAGACAGTTATTTAATAGTGCATAATATCTTTCTAAGGCCATGTCCAAGGGTTCTTGTTGTGCTTTTTTTTACTCTTGGATTTGTTTCCTCAAGGCTGACACTCTTGCATAGTTTTGATATCTTTCATTAATGAGTTCTACCATTGTTGGCCAACATCATATTGAATTTGGTTTTAATGATCTATACCATACCTTTGCTTGGCCAACAAGTGTCATAGGAAAGAGCTTGAGTGTTTTCCATCTAGTATCAATTTTGTTCCATGTATAGGAAACATAGAAGGCTTGCAAATGTTGTTGTGGATCTAAGTCATAGCCTCTTGAAAAATTGGAAATTTTTTTTAAATCAAGCCTAAGTAGGCAGCTCTCTTTACAATGCCTACGGGAGATTCGAATGGCCTCTTGTATGTGCATTAGGCTCGTAGTGGCCAGTAGGGGTTCATCGTCATCTTGTAAGTTATGCTTTAGTGCATTGGGATGATGTTGCCTTCATTTATGTTTATAAGAAATGCCCACTTCAGGTTGGGTACTCCAATCTTCATTGTCATATAATTTGTTGGTTCTCCAATGAATTTCCTCACTAGGTGTGTCATTATCGTAGTCTTGTAGGATAGGCATGGTTGTGCAATTTTGTGTGAATTTGTATGTGACATTTATAATTATTTCTTCTTGAAATATATATCATTAATTCCTATACAACAACCTTGTATGATATAACTAATCTAGATAACTAGCACCATCCCCAGCAATGGCACTAATGATGAGTGGTGAGGTACCCCGACACTCAACCATACGAATACGAGTGTTTCATGCATGATCTGGTCAAACTCTATAGATAGACTAGTTGTGCTATCTAGTTAGTTATTCTTGAGTCATAGTTTTTTGTCTTCCCACTTGGACTAGTATTAGCTTGTCACAAATGATTTAGTCTAAAGTGAGGTGTATAATGTGTTTCTATACTAATGCTACTCGTAGAGACAATGGAAAATAATATTAACTAAGCTAAGAGAGAGAGGATGAGAGAGAATCTAATCTAGCCTAAGTGTGATGAGAATCTATTTTTTAATTAGTCGTACACATCATGGACCTCGTGCATGAATACCACTGGGATTACCAAGCATAGATCCTAGGTACGCTACTAGGTTATCAAGTAGTCACATTTAAATGCTCGTGATCAAGTTGTAATCATTCCATATTTAATAGGAGTTTAGGGTGAGAATATATTAACTAAGAAAGTAGTAAATAACAATTAAATAAATAATTAAGCTAAGTGAATGCTGCAATGATGAAGTAATCTCAATCTTTATTTCTAGTCATGTGAATGTCCAAGTACATCACACTCGAATAAGGATGTCGTACAATTACAATGACCATGCTATGGGCATACACTAGGAGGAAAAGGGTTGAGAGAAATAACTAATAAAAACTAAACACTTAAAACTTACCAAAAAACTACCTATCAAAATTTTCTACCTCCTATTTATAGATGAGAAGACAGGCTGCGATATCAGGTATACGATATCGCGGCTAGGCTACGATATCGCGTACTTGATATTGCGGTTAACTAAAATGACAAATCATCATTTACAAATTATGAAATTTAATTTTCTACAGAGGTAATATAACCCCTAGGTAATCATAATACCAATCCAAAACTTTACCGATGAGGGACATAGGGAAGACACACATAACAATATGAGGTCAAGCTTATAGCAACAAACACTCAGAATGGAAGGTAATAATGTGTGAGTTGGGATTAGCCTTGTCATTGTATTTGGTAAAGTGGAATATGCAAATGATCATGGAAAGAGTTATTTGGAAGATGAGAGGATTAATGGAATCATCTCAATAGAATTCCATTATCTTAACTATTTGAGTAGTAGAGGCTTTTAGATTTTGTAGCTTTTCAATAAGGTCCTAGATCATCTGGATGGCTTGATCCAGACCTTGGGGCATTTCCATGGGTTGTGGTGTTTATGTATATGGTTGTGAAGAATGTTGGCAATAAAATGGATGCTAGTAATGATGGAAAAGGCTGGGCAATCATAGTAGAGGATAGTAGAGGATTAAGAAACAAGAAGAATGTCTATGTTGAAATTTGAGGGATAATAGGCATGAAGGGAATATGAGAGGCTTGCATAGCTTGGGGTCTCATGGAAGGACCCACTGGATCGACGAAGGATGAAATGTGATAGACACCACATGTGATAGTCATGTGGAACAAGGTTGTGTAGTGAAGAACATTGACAAAAATAAGAAGGGAGGTTGGGAGATAGGTTGAGCTTGGTGGGAAATAATGATAGGTGTTGGCCCAAATATGATGGGATGGATAGGACAAGAATATGATTTAGGAACTTATTCCATATAGGATACGAGAGATGAGGAAATAGGAATAGTTGTTTGGGAAGCTAACTTTTGGAAGAAGCTTCTAATAAAGGTGTCTAGCTCTTGTTCCACCTTAAACTCATCTTCCTTCTTGTAATGCTTATCCAAAATAATCTTTCACTCCACTCATTTATTTCTATTAGTTAAGTTAACATGTGTGCATAGAACTTTGTCAAAGATATGTTTTCATAAGGTGAGGGGATGTATTCCTTCCCATCCTAGTGTATAATTTCAAATTAACAATTAGCATTAGACTCAAAGCATGGTATAAGGAAGCCAATCTATATTTTGCATAGAGAATGTTAAAGAGATCCTCATTTATAACTACAAAATATAATTTCTTGCTCCTCTTCCTAAGTGATTTCCTATGCTCTATGATTATTGGGTCTTTTGAATCATAGATGCAAACTCCATCTTGGTTATGGGTTATATAGGTGAGGTTAAGTGGTAATATGGTGGAGCGATGAAAAAGCATCAACAAAGTATTAAAATAAGCATTAAGCTAGAAGGCTTAGCAAATGAGACTACTCAATGTATGAAAGTCTTAGCTTATGAGATAATCCTAGTGTATGATGCAAGTAATCCTAGTGTATGAAGTAGTCTCAACATACAAAAACTTTATAATATCAAGCAAATGAAAGCTTCAACCTACACATAGTAAATGAATGCTTTAGCATACATAGTAAATGAAAGCTTGTACAAGGTAAATGAAAGCTTCAATAGACAAAACCTTAACTAAATTGCATATTAAAGCTTTAGTGTACAAAGCAAATGAAAGCTTCAACATACACATTGCAAATGAAAGCTTTAGCATACGAAGCTTTAAGTACCTAGCATATGAAATTTTTAACATACATAGCATACAAAAGCTTTAGCATACACATCATCTGAAAGCTTTAGCATACATAGCATATGAAAGCTTTAGCGTATGCAAGTTGTAGCTAGAATGAGAAATTAAATTTTGCTAAGTGGTAATAATGCTAGAAAATTAGAAAGAGGTTCTAACATATGCATTGTAGCTACAACTATAAAATAAAATTTCTTTTATTATTTTTTTAAAAAATTTCTCTAGCATATGGTTGATAGGGACAATGCACACTACAAGAACAATAATAAAAAATAAAATTTTCAAAGTTGCAGGTTATAAGGAGAAAGGGCTATGGTACAAATTGCATTATGAAACACCACCAAAATTTGCATGTTGTAATCATTTTATATCATATAACCTCCACCCCATGAAAATTAAGGTAAAACTTCATTGTAAAGGTGAATATTGCAATCCTTGAGGAGCAATCTCATGTATCTCATACTTTTGGAGCTAAAAAATGCCTCATTAGTAGTCAAAGCCTCATCCCACAAGTGTAAAAGGTCATGTATTATCTATTTTTGGAATTAGGGTGATCAAAAATGCCTTTTGGGATGCCAAAAGTGGTAATTTAATGGGTTTTATGGAGGGTATAGTGCTCTTTATGCTACAAATGCATGTATGGAGGGTGTAGTTTACCTACCCCAGCATAGACGGATGTGGGAGGGTAGATCTCACCTACCACTAGCATGAAGGAGTTGGGAAGCACCAATACTTAACGTGGAGGGGTAAAACCTTTCCCCACAACATTGATGTTTCATTCCTCAAGCATTGACCTTCTCTCCCAATGTTGATACACCTTCCCCCTAGCATAGAAGCAATATGGATTAGATTTCAACATTCCATGGAATTGAACATTGACCATGCACTACAACAAGGAAGGTTGAAGGTCTAGTGTGAAAGAACAAAGCTAACATGGATGGTGTGCCCCCATTACTATTTATAGTAAATGGAATGTCTATGGGGATATGACACTTTCCACACATAGTAACTCCAATTTGAGCACCCATTTCACCTATATGTGGCAGAAATTTGTAGTAATTTGTCAACAAATTTGCAGCCAATTTGCAACCCCATTCATGGAAAAAAACCTATAAAATCTAAACCCCAACACCATTTTTAGGTTCCACACGTTTGGATTTTATAGCATTTTAAGGTCTTTGGACACTTGTAGAAACACAGCTTCTTAGATCTACTCAATGTGGAACCCTTGTGGCCTTCTAACCCTCTTTACCCCCTTGGAATTTGTGAGTTTGTGGCTTTCACATTACATACTTGGGATCCTCAACTCCTAGCATGGAGCATTCTAGTAGTCCACATCCTTCACATTTTTCATTCCCTAGCAATGGTCAACATTGTAGATCTAGAGTAGCAGCAGAGGAGGTTTTGATAACATCAAGAGTCGTAGTGCATCTGGATCATGGAGCGGATTTCATTGGCCTCAATAGACTATGAATACCCCTTTGCTTTCCTATGGGTTCTTCTTGTACACATCTCTTAAACTCATTCTTTATTTTTCAATAAATTTTTAAGAATTTAGTTTATTTGCAATTTGTATTTATTCTTGGTTATTTAGATCTACATTTTTATTTTTCTACCCTCCTTTTGCATCTTGTAAGTTCCTAGTTGATTTGCCAAACTATCTAGGGTACCACAAACATCATTTTTCAAAGGCCTTGGGGATTCAAGGTTAAGGCTAGTGTGCTAATATTTTTAGCTTCTAATGATTGAATTTCTTAGTTGCTATAGTTTTTTGGCCCTAGAAGGAGGGCCTCCACCCAATTTTTGTATCAAAATTTGTGTTTCTCATAAGCAGTGTTGACCTGTAAGTTGAAATTTCTAGTTTACCACCAAAACCTTGAAATATTCACAATAATCAATGCTACAGTTCATCCCCTTATTATACCAAAACCCAATGTAGGAGTTGTAGATGTTTGGATTTTTCCATTTTTACTATTATTTCTATGAATTCCCAAAGCCAACATTGATCCAATAGTTCAATCTTCTTCCTTTGTTGTTGCCACATTTTATTAGGAAAGCTAGTGTTGATGGTCTTAATAACCAAACCCCCATTCCCTCCTTCCTTGCTATGAAAATTAGTAGCCTGCTAAAATCACTACTTGTGGAAAGCTTCAAGTCTCCAGTTGGTATTTTCATACACCCCACTTTACCAATGTTGGCTAGGAAGGTGTGAGATCTTCCCATCTCACCCCCTCCATTCTCCCTACTACACCCAATGTAGGTGTAGCTAGGAAGCCCAATGTGGATGAGGTTGATATCACCACTTATCATATTTGGTAAAGGTGTATACCCCTTTTGGAAACTCCTTACCATTTATAGTAAGTGACTTGTTTTGGCTATTTTATACCACTTTTGACTTTTTTCCATTTCTACTTGCCAAAATTTACACTTTTGAGGAACCATTTATCAGCTATCTCTAATATGTTTAGCATCATAGGCATGTATTTTGAATAGTTGACAAAGTTTCCTTTCACATTCATTGATAATGGGTACAACCAACAAGCCATGAGGGTATACAATACCAAGGACCCTACTATCATTAAGTGTAGGTAGTCTTTGAGGCTTAGTGGATGAAGTCTTGAATTTTTGGTCATGAATGAAGACCACTACAACTACGTTTATGCCAAAATGTAGGCTAGCATGTGGATTCCAAATGTGGAAGCAGAGATCAAAAGAGAGTTTAAACTCATACATCAATATGGGAAGGAATATATCCCTTCCATATATGATCAAATTTCCCTCAATTACACATATTCTTTCATCCTATATTAGCTAATTAGGATGGATGAAGAGGATGAAAAGCATATCTAGGAGGAGAAAGAGGAAGATGAGAATGAGTTTAGGATAAAATCCAAGCCAGAAAACTTCCTAGGTGGACTATTCCAAGAAATATCCCCTAAGGACATAGTGCCTTCCTCCACCCCCTTTTTTTTCTCCATGGCCTAGGTGTCACCATCCTCTACCCTTTCCTACCCAATGATGGTTGGTCTGACACTACTCATCACTACATACCAAAATCAATTAGTGTCATAGTAAATGAAGTTTCACTTTACCATGTAATGTTTCACCTAGCCTAGTTTAGTACAATCATTCTTGATGGTGGTTACCACCACCAATCCATTGATCTATCAAATGGAATCCACCATGGGGTCCCAAGGAGCCAAGGGGTAACATACCCCTTTCGCTCTATTTCTACCTCAGGTACTAATACAAACCTCCTTTTCTTTGTTTAGCTTGCTAACTACTACTATAATGCAACCTCTCCCTTCTATCCCATGATTGATAGCAAGGCCACAGGCCTCCCAACAAATACTGAAATCCTTCATTTAGACCTTGTAGCCTACAGGGGCATCATAAGGCCTAGATCAAGCCTTCTAGATGATCCAAGATGCAATGGAAGAGTTTAAGAGGCTCAAGGCCTCTACTTCATAAAGCTTTAAGATCATGGAGTTTTACTAGGATGATCCTATTAGTCTTGTGGTCCTACCCTTGATGCTTCCTCCTAGTGCCCCTATCCCTTAGTTCACAAAGTATAATAGTGAGGGTGATCCCAATGCTCAGCTTATAGCTTTTCTCTTGGAGTTATTATTATAGGCTTGGCCACATACTATTATGAGGATTTTCCCTATGTCCTTTACTAGGAAAGTGATTGACTAGTAGTGCATCCAACCTAGAGGATCTATATCCTTTCTTGAGGACCTAATAGCCTAGTTCATTAAGTAATTCAAGTATAACTTGATGTCTAACACCATGCTTGACTAGTTGATGAAGATCAAGTAGGAATCCCTTAAGCCAATGTAGAAGTTCATCCAACAATGGAATAGTTTACTAAATGAGATACCAGAGCCTAGAGCCAAAACTCACTTTTTGGCTATATTCAAGTGGGTGTTCAACAATCTCATTAAGTCTAGGTTGTATTATCTTGATCCAAGGTCACTCAATCAAGCCTTATCTCAAATGAAAAATATAGAGGATGTCACAGATGGCAATCATGACCTTGCCTATGTGGCATACAAAAATTAACACACCCAAAAGGAAAAGTAGAGGGGCAAGTAGAAAAACATAGTGGTAGTGACTATAACCAAGGAAGCCAAAAGCACTAATCAAGTGCCAAGGGCCAACCCACCTAAAGCCCCTACTAACAACCAAGATAGCCAGCCATCAACCTTTGAGGCCATTGCATTGACTTCCCCTAGGACAAACTTTAAGTGGAAGGACCATAGCAAGTACACTAGCTTATCCTTGAAGCCATCCGAACTATTAGATCAATTTTTGAAGAGTGGATGTATACAATATAAGAAAATGATCAAATCCACTCAAGAAACAAAGGATGACCTACAACTCCCTAAGTACTTTAAGCTAGACCACTTTTTCGACTATCACCAACTACTTGGTCATGACATAGACTTTTGCCTTAAATTGAAGGATGACTTATACAAAATGATAGATAGGGAAGAGTTGGTGATACCTCCAACCTGGGTTGACCATAAAATTTGTCAATCCAAGTGTATAAGGACCCATTGAATGCTAATAACATCCCCTACATTATATTAGTGTTTAACATCGATGAAAATTAGAGACCTAGGAGGGAATTGCTTGTGATTTGAGTACTCCCTCATGATGAAAGGATTTCTTCAGCTTCCACTAGCTCAAGAACCCCTTTCATTGTTAGAGTACCATTGCAAGAAACTCAAAGGTAGCCTTTTATCATTAGGGTACTCCAATCCAAAATGATTCAACTAGCCTAGCTAGCTAAATAATGACATCCCTTAGTGGCTAATACCACAACTTCTTCCTCCCAGATAATCAATGACAACCCAAGATCCTCAGTTATGAAAAGTAAGAAGCCTAAGTATAATCCCAATGATAATAATGACTAGTAAGCCAAATCATGCAATGAAGTGAGCCTAATGAAGACCACTTTCATATCCTTAGTACCCATGACTTCCACAACCTAGGCTACTTCTACAAGCAAACCATGAGGGGAGTGCAAGGGTTAAGAAAATCGGAAAGAGAAAAATCCACAACAACCCAAGGCTAAAGTAGGCATTTTAGGATGCATGAAGATAGTGAAGCACAATCGAGGTGACATGTGCATAGCCAATAATAATAATTTCCTAAGTGCAATGGAACAAGTTAAGTAGTCCTTTAAATAAAAAAGCATAACCTTGAGCTTGTATGACTTGATCATTACTTCAGCTACACATTGTGATGTGCTAGTTAAAATGTGAACTTATATCCCCTTTAGTGAGAAAATCCCTACTAATGAAAAATCCATCTATGTGGTAATGAATCCTTCTTCATTGAGGGAAAGGAAGTCAACATTGATGGTGTTTCATGATAGTAAAGTTAAAAACAATCCCCTAAATGGAAAAGTATCCAGAGCTCCTCTTTTCATAACCATATGTAAAATGTAGTACATGGTGCATTGAGTGCATGTTGATGATGGTGCCACAACTAATGTTATCCCATGCACCATTGTTGAGCACCTAGGCTTATCTAACCAAATACAACATACAACAACATCAGCTCTCTAGTCCTTCAATGAGTTGAGGGTGGTTGTCAAGGCATCTATCTCCTTAGATTTTATTGCAAGGGAGAAATTCCTCATGACCACTAATTTTTTGGTGGTGGAGAAAATGCAAGGGTGTAACCTTATCCTGGGAAGACCTTAGTTAGCTCAAGTACAGGTCATGTCTTCACCAATCCACCAAGAGATTCATCTTCCTTATGAGGAAGGTGAAACCATCATTCATGGTGATAATGAGGTTTCCTTGGCTATTAAAAATGTAGATATAGAGTAGGGGTTTGAATTTGAGTTTCAAAAAGAAACTCCTAGTCATGAATTCCAACAACTCGAGAGAGTAGAGAAAGCCAAAAGTGACAATGATGGACAATGGGACACATTGTGGGAAGAGCTTCTTTTCGACATCTTCAATGAAGGGGGTGGGTAATACAAACCTGAGAAAAATAGACCTTACACATTTCTTAACCTTTCAAAGATTAGGAAAATTTTGTGCAAGTGAGGTGCACCCTTGATCCTTCCACATTATGCCCTTGTAACCTTTGTAATGATTCACCAATAGCTAGTTAGCCTAGACTGCCTTTGTTTCCTATTAACTATTTTTGTTTGCTTTTTTTTAACTCTTTTTATCATGTAGCCTAAATACTTATTTTTATTTTCATTTATATTTATTATGGCCGTTTTCTTTCTTTATTTTTCTTATTTATCATGATATAAACTCAAAAACCCATAAAAAACTTTACAATAGAAAACTACCAAAAAATATGTTTTTTTTTTCAACATGGACCTAACATAGCCTAAAAATGAGAACATTATATTATCCACCATGGCCCTAAACTAGCAAAACAAAAAAATCATTGGGGACCCACCATGGCCTAAAGCTAGCAAAATCCATTGCCTACCTAGGCCTTAAACCAACACCATAGTTTGATCAGACTCTAAATTGGCACTATAGCCTACCATGACCTTAAATTGATGATAAACATATGGCCTATCATGGCCTAAAACTGGCAAGCAACCCTTATCCTATAGCATTTCATAGTCTTATAGTTTAATCATTCTTTACACAACCAACATAGCCATTGTCAACACAGTTATTTACAATAGTTATGGCCTTGAAACCTTAAAATAGTAAATTCATCAATAACATATATAGCCAAAACTAAAATCAAAACATAAAATTTAAAATAGTTAAAAATATATAAATATATATAGCCATGACCACACTATGTGGAATAAATAATAAATCATAGGTGTCAAAATGTCTATCTCAAACATTGGTTAACATTGACCACATAACATCCAACATGAAAATTAAAATGAAATCAACAAGTGTTGTCACATCAAGCATCTGGTGATGTTAAGGAGGCATCCAAAAGAGGAGGTGGTTGATCATCATTATCGCTATTGCCACTAGGGCCACCAACATCACCTAATTCTTGTGACATAACAATATAAAATTAATCAGTAATTGATAGCCAAAACTATAACTTAAAGGACTCCAGTGTTAAAATTCAAAATATAAAAGCCATCAAACTTGCAAGGAATCTAGCTCCATGAACTCTTCGGTAAGATGTTGAAGGCTAGTCTCTGAACAATGGAGAATCTACTCTTCTAACATGTTGGCCTAGTCAACATTTCCAAAATTAATGCCACTAAGGATGTTGGTCCTATCCATGCCCATCCATGATGGTGGCTCCCATGAGGTTGTAGTCATAGAAACCTCCTCTACTACTATAGTGACTTGAGGAGAAGGAGATTTGACTACTATGAGAGTGCTCTCAAAGAGTTTGTAAGTGATCTTAGCCTAAATTCCTTGAATTAATAGCTTCATCTGACATCTTTTAGTCATCTCCTTATTTAGCCATTTTAAGTATGCCTTCCAATTGATCTTATACTGTCTATTATGATCTTTCTGTGCTCAATCCCACTCTAGGAGTCAGGAACTATAATCCTTCTAGTCTTGGGCCTTTTGGAAGATCAAATTCATTTATAGCTACTACTTGGAAAGTTCCCTAGAAAGGGCCACCTTGTCATGGATGGTGCACCAGTAGCAAGCCCATGTGATCTCTTTGGTCCATAAGTTCTCTAAGTTACCCACTTGGGCCTCCATGAAGGCCTTATGGTCCTTGAGATTCCTAAGCCTCTCTACTTACATTTTATTTTCTACCCTCAAGAGCACCACTTGCTTCCATAGGGATTTCTTAGACCTCTAAAACTCCCATGAATCTTTTTCACATGAAACTACAAGATTAGTGGTAGTTTTGTATAGCTTCAGGGGGACATTTTGAGTGTTAAGAGGAAGCATAGTCAAGGAGTCAATCTTCATGCCTTGGACTAGGTCCCATGCAACTAATGACATCAAAAATAACAAAAATATAATCATAAACACCATACACAACCTAAGATAACCATAATATGAAACAAAATGATAGCAAAATGACTAATTCATAGTGAAGCATAACTCTCACTGATCTTAGGTGCAACCTATTATAGTTGATTAATGATGTCCTTTTCCAGCTTGTGAATGAATTCTATTTTGTCTAGGAACTCTACCCATGGTTTCACATGAAATGTAGATGTAGAGGCTTTCGTAGGTGGCGTAGGAACTACAAAAAAGCATAAAAATCATTGAGAGGTTAGGACACAAACTAAGCATAAAACCATAGGTTATAACAAGTAGTTTTAATGCATAGGCACACCTGGATCCTCATCCTCATTAGGGATGATGACTGAGGATTCCCAGGGAAGTGGCTCACTAAACAAGGCATCTAGATCATCCATGTCAACATTGGCTAACCCTTCATCTCCATGCTGCTATATGTGTGCATCCTCTGCATGACTTTGCTCTTCTTATGTATTTGTAGCTTAGACTATTACCTCTTGCTATTGATCTATAGCCATAATCCATTAGACAAGCTAGCACATGTAACCATAAGATATAGAACATATCATAGCCAAAAACATTAGAAATATATCTGAACTTACCCACAACTACCTAATCTGATTGCTTGAACCTAAATAGGATCTTCTACTTGGCCGGTGGCCATGATGCTTGAGATGCTTCCTTTCTAGGCCATTTCAAGTAGGCCCTAGCTACCCTATTAGCCTTGGAATGTAACCATTGGGCCCTTAGGACATTCATCAAGACTATCAAGGGATCCTCCCTTATGTTGTTAGGGGATTCACATCGTGTACCACCAAATCCTTTACTGGTAATAGATAGTGAATCTCCCATGTTCTTCAGTGGATTCTGGGCATGCATAGTTGGATAAAGATGCTTTATCTATGGACTAGAGAGCTAGTTTGGATCTTGGCTTACCCATCATCCATTCCTGCTCACCACTAAGAACTTTGTAAACCTCTTTATATAACCTAAAAAAAGAGACATAATTCATGTGGTTTATTGTAGAGGTGTCCTTGTGGAGTTTGAGTATTTCCTCTTTCAGACCCATAGCCAAGGAAGTAGCTAAGTTAAAGCATGTGCCCTCTATTAAGACCTTTTTGAATGTCCATCCTTGTGTGATATTGATTACCTTCTTTTGTAACAATAGTTTAGGAAAGACATAGGATCAGAACAAAGGATAAGACATCTTTGCTTTAGAATTCGTAAATCCATCCAAGGTAAGTCTAGAGTGGCCCTTGGTAATGCCATGCCACTCCTCAAATTCCTTACAATGGCCAATCTGCTTCAATTATTTGGTGGCAACCATCATCCTATCATTGGGAATACCAAATAATTCATGAAAGGTTGTCTCACTAATGGAAATGGAAATTGGTATGCCTCATACTATGATGTAGAACACATTGGGTCATGCATCAAAGAAGTCAATGATGTTTAGCATATTTGCAAAGGAGATGGAAGGGCTAGGCACCATGAATACATCAAGAAAAATAGCAAATGTGTTGTTTTCTTGAACTTCCTTAGACACTTACCCCCTCAACCACTTCTATGATTACCTTACATCATTAAAATTCAAGATGAGAGTATTTGTAGAGAGCTGTAACCTTAGAAGGAATGAAAGGTCCTACAAGTCAACGATAACCACCTAGCATTGGTACAAGCATGTTTAGACCATAGATAAAGACCATAGAATGCTTAAGATCAAAATATCTATAAAACCTTAAATATAACATAGAACAAACCATTCTTATTCTCATGTTTCTTCTTCTTACTTGATGAAGCTCATGTTAGGGTTCTAGTGGTAATGCCTTTATCTCTAACATTCTTAAAGGCCATCCACCAGTTGTGTGTTGTTTTGGCAACCACATACTTCTTGTAGATAGGGTTGAATTTAGTGGTATATTTATCAAAATCCCCTCCCAACTATTCATACATAATTAGAATATTGGGGCCTTTGATAAATACATTTAGGGTTGTTTGAGCTACCACCAAGGTTTCATCATTTATGATCAAGCATTAATCATTGACCCTATACCTGCAAGAAATTTGCAAAACTAACAAGTTAGGAAAGATGACCAAACTAGTAAATCCAAAACATCAAAAACATACAATAACCATGCTTACCCTTAAAATTGATATATGCTACCTAGAGGATTCTAAATATGGTATGGACTCTATGTGCTATCATTAGAGTATTATCAGAGTTATACTAAGAATACTTTGGCATCCTCTACATGTTCAAAAGATAATGTGAACCAATGAGATCCCTAGTCTCCATTGGCTCTCCTACTACTTAGGCCACTAGATCATCAATTATGAATCTAGTGATCAGCCTCATAGGCCCTAGTAGTAGGGTCTCCACTATAACCTTAACCACATTTGCAGAAAAATGTGATCACATTATCATACTAAAGTTTTGTAAGATATAGGTAAGGAACGCCCTTGCCCTTGGATAGAACCATAGTAAGCCCCTCTCTAAGCCCCTCTCTAGGACCATCTTAGATAGAGGGGTGTTAGGCTTGGGATGGCCTATGTAGCATAGGATACCGACCAACTCAACCATAATAAGTATGGGCTTTAACAATGTCCTACATAGATAAAAGGAATACTATTAAAACCATATGTCAACACTTAGAATTTCCTTAAAAATTTCTCAATACATCTTAGTTGGGGATGGAATTAGTTCATGTAAAAGACTATAAATTATTTGTTAAAATTTGTTTAGAGATTTGGAAACAACCATGTTACAAATTTCATATCCATTAAGCTCTATAGCCAAAACATTATAGTCAAAACATTACAATTGAATTATACCTTAGTTCAAACTGTGCATCGACATAGAAAACTTCAAAAACCTAGAAATGACCATAGAAAAAACATCATTAAAAATAGTAAAAAAAAATTATCTTTCATGAAACCAATATTAGAGCATAGTTAACCTCACTAGGAATCATTAGTAGCATGAAATATTAATAAGAAAGATTCTCAAGCATGTCAACATTGCCCATCTCCAAGGGGTAAAGCTAATACAACTAGAAATTAAGCCTAATTGACACAACCTTAGTTAAAATTTCATTAAAAATTTATCATTTTTCTAATTTTATTAACTCCACCATGAAAGGAAACCTAAAATCATATGATTTTTATTCATAGGTAGAATAACCAAAAAATTCACAACCATTATTACATGAAACATAGCCAAAATTAGATAGCTATAGCCATCACCACAAACTCCCTTTCGTGTAAGGTTGTCAAAAATTTATTCAAGCTCCAAATGGAGTGATTCCACAAAAATTTCAATGCTTGAAACAAGCCCTACACATAAACATTTTAAAAAGGTTCAAAATTTGTTTCATTGTTTTGAAAACATTTCATGAACATTCATGAAAATCTTAAAAATGATAAAATCCCTAACTACATGACCTAACTAAAATAGCCATAACTTCATCATTACAAATCCAAATTAAGCAAGACCATAATCAATGAAAACTTTGAAAATAGCACTAGAATTTGATAACCTTAGAGTTTGGTGAACCATATTCATTTGCATAACAAAAAATTCACAACATTGTTTGATTTTTTTTTCCAAGAAAGCATCAAATGACCTACAATCTATTTCAAAACATTAGATGGATTGTTTGAGCGGTTGGTGATGCCATTTTGGCTAATGAATACACCTACTACATTCATTAGGTTGATCCATGATGTAGTGAAGGACTTGATTTGTAAGTGTTGTATTATCATTCTTGATGATATCTTGCTATATATCTTTAATCAGGAAAAAAACTTGAACCACTTGAGGATGGTATGCCTTAAATTGGAGGAGGCATAGTTGGTGATCAACATGAAGAAAACCATTTCTTTAAGAGGAAAATCACATATTTGGGGCTTCTATTTTCTAAAAATCAGATTCGAATGGAAGCTACCAAGGTGAAGGCTATAAGGTATTGGCCAATTCCTAAGAATGTTGGGAAGGTAAGATCATTCCTTGGTTTAGCAAGTTTGTATGGATAGTTCATAAAAACATTTAGTGATATTTCATGATCTATGTTTTTTCTATTGAAGAAAAATAAAGAATTTGGGTGGGATAATGAAACCCTTGGGAGCATTGACCTATTGAAAGCAAAGATTACCATTGAATAAGTTCTTGCAATTCTTAATTTTTAGAAGCTTTTTTAGGTGGAGGTAGATGCAAGTGGACTTGCCATTGGAGGGATACTTTCATAAGAAGGCAGTAGGCCTATTGCTTTATTTTTTGAAAAATTGAATGAGTCTCCAAGTTCATAAGTTATTTTTGGAGATCCCTTAGAAAGATTTTAGGAACAAATTTAAATTTTTATAATGCATATTATCCACAATATGATGGACAAATAGAGGTGGTGAATAAATTCTTGCTAAACATATTGAGATATTTGTATGACGGACAGCCAAACAGGTGGAAAACCTTCTTTTTTCATGTTAAATTTCCATATGATATTGCTTTTCATGTTATAATTGGCAAAAGCCCATTTAATGTGAATTATGGATTTTTTTCAAAGATGGTGCACACTTTGAAGAGATTTCATGGTGAAGCTCAACTTCGTTTTGATTTTGTGCAAGAGATGAGGAATCTCCATGCATAAGTAAAATTAAATCTTGAGAAGAAGGCTGAAGAGAAAGTCCTTAATAGGAATGAGGACAACCAGTAACCTAATTTTGTTGTTGGTGACTTGGTTTGGATGCACTTGATGAACAAGTAGATGATAGTTGTTAACTTCTCCAAATTGAAATCTATGTAAATTGGGCCTTTCAAAATCAAGGATAAAATTAATGATAGTGCTTTTGAGATTGATTTACCAAAAAATTTTGGTATGTATTTTGTGTTTAATGTTTCAAATCTTATGCACTATCATGGACCAACTGATGAGGAGACCATACAAGGAAGCATTGATGAGTTGAAGGGGGCTATTGATCATTCCAAGCCTTCAATGGAGAGGAAGGTAATCATATTCATGTCAAGGGAAGCTTCTAGCACTTAGGGAGTGAAGAGGCATGAATATTTGATCCATTGGAAGGATCAATCCACTAATGGTGTTGTATGGATCCATGAGACCAAACATATTGAGTGAGGGATCCCTTCTTCCTATACTCCCTTGTTAACATGAGTTCACTTTATGAAGAGTGGGAGATCTAGTGTAGGAACACATATTTCAATTCCCTTATACTTTTCTTACAAGTTATTTTTGTAGGTTTCATGATTAGAGAAGTCTTGGATGTGTGTGTCTAGCTTTTTTGTATGTTTTTGTGTTGATTTTTTACGATGAAGATTTTTTTGATGTTTTGGCATGTTTTGATCAGTTTAGAAGGTTCTATGATTTATAGCAGCTTGTTGGAAGGCATCTAAATGCTCTCAACATCAAAACAATAATTTTTATTTTTGGCACCTTTAAGATAGATGTCTCCCTTAAAGAAGAGATATCTCAAGTTCAAAGGAGATGTCTATCAAAAATAGTAGACATCTCTCTTGAGAGCAAGTCATACATAGAAGACATCTCCTTAAAGACGTCTCCTCTAAAGTGTATATGTCTCCAATACAAAGAATACATCTTTCAAAAATAGCAAACATCCATCCTAAGAACAGATCTCTCATAGTAGGTGTCTATATGAAACAAGAGACATCTATGTTGGTGAAGAAGAAAATATCTAATGTGGTGTACAAATTGGAAAGCATCCAAAAGACTCTGGATCAATGTGAAGAAAATATAGGGATGGAAATAGAAAGCTTCCTTGGGTTTTGAATATTTATAATTATGTATGGCTTCATCCATGAGAAGAGAGAGAAGAGCTAGTATGCAAGAAGAACTAGGCAAGAGAGATTGGGTGAGAAAATTGGGTGAGTGAAATAGGTGATTGAAACTCCAAGATTATCTTGTGGTGTGTTGATCTATGTGTTATATTCTCTTGTATCTCACTTGTGAGTTGAGATCTCAGTCCTAGGTTGTGGGAAGGATTTCTCTTCATTGTGTCTTACATTGAGAACAACCATTGTGTGATTGTAGAGCCTCATGATTTGCAATATCATTTGAGTATGATAGATTTATTTTTGGATGCTTGTGGGTTGTGTGAACCCTATTGTAATCTTCAAATAATTTAATTGAAGATATCTAGTTTTCTTATTTTTCTAGAAAATAAATTTATCTTTGCATAATATTTAGATTTAGTGCATTGAAGGTGATTTAATTGTCGAGTGAACATGCTCCATTACTAATGAAATGTATTTCATATGAAGAGATGTTTGAAAATAAGGGAAGAAATAAATGACTTTTAGTTCTTGATATAAATGATATGCTATTGAAATCATTATATGATGTTGTTAAATTCATATTAAAATAATTCAAGCATCTATATGATTTGTATATAAGACCAAAGCACTACCATTTGAGGCTAGAAATTACTAATTTCTTTAACACATTGCAAGAAAAAAATAGACATTAGAGCTTGCTCTTTTGGGAACCATCCAAATTTCATGGCTATATGCTTTGAGATTTTCAAAAACATACATAGTTAGCCAAAGTTTATGTTTACATAGAAAGAATGTCTAGTAATTAATAAAAAGTGAGGGATTACTCAATAGCATTAGTTAGCCAACATTAAAGGCCTGTATTTTAGAAACCTTTGAAAAAAGTACTTGAAAGATACATAGATTAATATAAAAAAGAAAGAAAATATCATAATAGTGGACAATAGTCCTAAAACATTATGCATGAGGATATGCCTAATTTTTTACAGGTAGTTTCATATCATCCAAATTTGATTGATGATAACCATATTTTATCTTCATTGAAACATTCAATATTCATTAGCTTATATTAAAATATGATGTAACAAATGATAACTAAAATGTATGTTCATGATATTGTATTAAGATATTATATTGAACATTTAATGATCTTGAAAAAAATATGTTTGACATGTTCTTTTGTAAATCATTTTTTGTTTATTTAATATTTTGCTGGTATGACATACTGACTTTATAGTAATTGTCACATGATTATTTAAGAACTTAACTATAAAGGATAATAAATCATATCATAGTTGATATATAAAGACACTCTTCATAAGTTTCACTAATATCTTATGGAAGGATATCAATAATGAGTCAATTTTTAAAAAACTATGATTAATCATATATTTCATTAGATATATGTTTAGATAATGAAGGATAATGCTAAAGTAAGTATGTTTTGGAATACCATGAAAGAATGCTAAGCCTTCTTACAAATATCAATCCCAAAATATTTCATTCGCTTCACTATATGACTTCTATCCCAGGATTTGATTCAAATTAAGGCATAATGCATAATCTTCTTTCATTACAACTCATCATGAACATTATTTCTCAAGTTCTCCTAATATCTCCTATTGCAATACTCTACATATAGTTCTTCTTGCAAAAATTAGCACAAATGATAAATAAAAAATTATTAGGATTGTAAGCAGATTTAGTTCTTGATATGACTTCATATTCTCTATTATCGATATGATCATTCTTTCTCCTACTCTTATAAGGTCTCTTATCTTTGAATGTATTACAAATTGGATGCATTATCCTATCATTTATAGGATCAACAAACATAATTTTCTCTCATATCTTGATGTTAGTAGGATTAGGAATACTAATTTTTGGAAGGAAAAGAAATTGATAATTCAATATATCATATACATTCTTCTCCCTCCATATTGTCATTAACAAGATATTTTTTGAAGAATATATAACAGTCATGGCATAGTTCATCAATTGATTCAATATAAACATCAATCTTATTATCAAATAGATGCACAATAGAATAATCAATCATGCCCTCTATATCACATCTAAACTCCATTCTATTTTTTCTTCATGAAACTATCACAATATCATCTATCTTAGTTCTAAAGATTGTTCTTGCCACAAGGAATCCATCCTTTGTACATTCATGCTTTAACATCACCTTTTTTCTATATAATTTATCAAATCTATTCTTTCTATCATCTAACAAGGAATCCATATTCATCCTAGATGAATCTAAGCAATGCGGAGAAAAAATGTATTGGTCACACATGACAAATATTTAATATACTTTTAAAAATGTTGTATCATGCCATACTGAAATAATCTTATATGACAATATATTACATGAACTACCTAAAAAATGATATCATTTATTTATTAAAACATGATTCCATAATAAGGAGTAAAGCAACTGTATCATTCATGACATATTATCCTTACTAAATCATGCATCATCAATCAATCTCTCATATTTCATATGATAATGAACCCTTCTTTATTCATGAACCACTATACAAAAAATCAAATATCACACTATCTACTATGAAAAATTAATCATGCACAACTAACAAAACTCTAGTAATTAAGGTATTATAATATTAAATGTTTAACAAATATCCATCACATGAATTGAGGATTATGCATATTTGAGAGTTGCATGATTGAGCCATCTTATAGATTTTGTGATATAAAGAATAAAACATGCTCTATTCATTAATAAACCTATCTATTCATTAATCATGAACTAGTATATAGTAAATCAAGTACAACACTATATAACATTTAAACTGAGTATATATCATGACATGAACTGAGTATTATTCATATATTGAGGTTGCTCAAACAGGAAATGTAACATATCATCCTTTGTTAAGGGTGAAAAAAATTGTAAACAATGTAATTAACCTTCTAATGAGTTGGCATCTCATTATGAGGGGTTACGATTATTCATGTATCCCTTGGGAAAGGGTTTTATCTATGTCATTTAAGGCTAGGGATAGAGGTTGTGCTAGGCATGGGGTTGCTAAGTGTTTGCGACCGTTTGGGACGCGACCGCCAACGAGTGTCCTTGAACAGGATTTAGGTGCCTGTTGGTCTCTGGCAACACCAAGGCCCAGATACCTCCAAATAACTCAGTAGTTAATGTGAGTATGTGTGTGTGCTGTTGCGGCGTGCGGTTGTGAGAAATGTGACAATTTCGTTGTGTGTGAACTACAAATGACTTACTTTAAAGAGATTCGGCCAACTTTGTCCAGTACTGTGAGTTCTTGAAAGTTTCCTATTTTGTTTAACTACCTAGTCTACGCGGTCCTTATAATACCTGCTTGTAACCAGTAAAATTTTGCATAAACATTTGAGCACAAATCCGCAAATCTACTCCTAATTTTCCCCATAGAAAGAGGTAGTTCCACAAGAAAACTAGAAATAGAGCAAGATTCAATGGAAATAAACAGAAAAGAAAAGAAAGCAGAGTTGTGTGAATCTCAAATATTTAAAGATGGTAAAATGACACGAGTAAACACTTCAAAATAAAGCTATCCCAAATTCAATATCTACGAATTGTTCAAACTTCCAAGGCTCAACCAAGCAATATCTTCAAGACAATCCTACTGTGCTACCAAAAATCGCTGCGTAAACTACCACGTACGAGACTCCACTTTGACTAGATAATAGGTGCCATCGATTGCATTCAAACAGAACCTTTAAAAGACTTGACAATTTCTGATTGAAATAACATGGAAAATCACTTTAAAGATAAAGAAGCTATTCTGGTCCCATCAAAATACCAAAGATTTTCTGAACCCTCTCGGCTACTAAATTGTTCCACGGCGTGACTACAAACAAAGGCTCTCTTCCAACAACCCAATAGTAGTCCCCAAATGTTGCACAATAACGAAATTTACTACTAAAATGCTCTTAAAGCTTTTAAACACTAGAGCTTCTATGGCAAAATTTTAACAGAAATTTCTATCAGGCAACAAGAACACTAAGAGCAATCTAAAAATCCCAAAATTACTTTCCAAGGATGATACTATCTAAACCACTAGCTAAGAAATTTAAACAAAACAAAAAATGAAATGCATAACTCACAGGACCATGACAAAGAGGCTGAAATCTTTATTCTAGCAAGGCATCTTTCAAGAAGTCTTCTTTACAAATCTTCCAAGTATGATGTGAGACTTCCTTCCTAATCTTCTTCCCCAAGTCTTCCCCCTTCAAAATCCTCTCTTCTTCCTCCTCCTGAAGCCTTTTTATAGGGTTCCAAGGTAGGTAGGGAAGTTACATATTCAAAAATATCTCACCTAACTTCTCTCCCAAGTAACTTTGCCAACCAATTAGGAGATTACTTGTCCAACAAGTTAGGTAAGTTACTTGCCCAACAAGTTAGGTAAGTTACAACAATTTTAGATGGTTGCAACCACCAAAGAGGAAAAAGAAATTGACAAGTGGCCTTGGAAGTTACAATAATATAGAAAATTAAAAAAAAACAATTCCTAAGATACATAGGAACACAAGCTATAGTGGCAACTTACTTCATACATATATATATCCTTTTAATTTTTCCTCTTCAAGATGAGATGTAAAGTTTTTTAAGTGATGTATATGAACTTATATAACATTTTACCAACAATATTTTTGAAGTCCTCGGACACATTAGAAAAGGTAAGTTTATAACTGGAGCTTTATATTTAGTGTATATGGTATTGTAAATTTTATTTGAAAAACTGCAATTGGCCAGAATTATCTTTGGTCACTTATCTTGCTGTGCCTCTGTGTCTTCATTGCCATATTCATCGGACTGGTATGCGATGCCGAATGCATCGGTGTTGGACATGGCTACCATTTTGGAAGGTAAGTTACAGGAGGATGACTTACCGCCTGCTTGTTATCTGCTCTCTGTTCACTGCCCTTTTTCCCTCTGTGTTTTTTTATATTTTTGTAGATTTTATACAAAAATGCAGGTTCAAATTTGGGGGTTTCCTGTACATGACGGTCATGACTGCGTGTTGGCGTCGTCGTTGCAGTCCCCATCTCCCTTTGCTTGCCCGTCGTCCACACCTCCTGCCATATCTAAGCAACCCCCGTGATTGAGGCCATGGCTGCCATGCATAGGACGAAGGCTTCCAATCCGCATTTGGTTTCTCTCCCACCGCTGTTCTCCCATTCATCTCTGTTGCAGGTGCTGGTATTGACTCTTCTTCTCTTGGCTCATCGGCTCACGCGCAGATAGGCGCGCGGAGCAATGGCAACGGCCTGTTCATCTCCCGCAACAATACCCTTGACGGCAACAGCAACAGATGGTCTTCAGCGTGATTTTCTTCCGCAGCAAAAAGGGTTTCAGGGCACAATTCTAGCCATTCTTGATAGTTGTGCCAAAATCAGGAGCTACAAAAGGCGCACGACTGAAACATTTGTATTTCTGAAATATTTTGCAAAATGACATTCCAATGTTTCCACCAAAATCCATTCGAGCGCCAGCAGTGGATTTTGCTAATGTCTAGAATAGCCAAAAAATTTTATATATTTTTATATTTTGCCCCAAAATTACCCTCATTACAGTCCCATTATGTCATTCAAACTTTGATAGAACCTCACCACAAAGTCTTAACAACTGGGCAATTGAATTTTGATATGCCAACAACCTTTTGATAACTCTTATAAGTTATTGAAAATTTACCAAAATCAAACCCATGAGTCTTACTGTTCCATAAAATGGCCAAATGTGCCAACACTAAGCTACAAAAGGCAAGTAATGGGAGCTGAGTGAAGTGGGACAAAAAGGAACTAATCACCCCTTTGGTATGGCAGCCTAACTATGGTGGAAGTGCTAGATTGCCTCTAAGGCTTAAGTGCCATAGGAAGATAACCCAAAAGGGCATTATAGTACTCTCTTCCATTAATATAATTTTTTCCATTTTCCTTGATTAATTCTTTAGTGTCAATTATTTATTTACCATTTAATTCATTAATTAAATATTTATAATGTTTCCAGTATATTATCTAAGAAAATAGTGAATGTAATAAATTATGCATTCATATTTTTATAACATCCAGGAATGGGATGTCACATTTGGTATCAGAGAAAACCATGATTCAGGAGCCAAAGTGAAAGAAAAAATCTATTTTATTATTATTGAAGAACACAAGTACATTTGAGAAAAATAACAAAGTGGAGGAAAAAATTATTTTATTTTATTTTGGTAATCAAGGAGGAGTGAGAAGAAGTACATCTAACTATGATATAGAAAAGGATGAAAAGGGAAAAGAAGAAGAATAGGAAAAATGTAAGAAATGTAACTATGATTATTTGTTATGATTGAAAGATTCAAGAAGATATATAACTATCGTCAATTGGGATTCTCTTTCTTTAGTAGTAGCATCTAATTTTCCAAGCACTACTTTGCATCTAGCTAGTCCATCACACAACTATTTAATATATTATGTTGCACACCTTACTATAGCTGCTAATTCCTCCTTTCTTTTAAGCTGAGTTTGCAACATATCCATGTATATTAATTGATCATCCATGTATTTTTACCATTCCTTCTCCTTTCTCTATCGAAATAGGATTAAATTATTAGTTGCGAGAAAATCAAAAAATAAATAGAAATAAAAATAATAATAGGAATTACCTAAAATAGATCATTATCAATTTGAAGGAATTGTTCACAAGTTACTAGATGGTGAGTATAGCACATTGCACTTTCCAATTCTTCTAAGAGTTGCTCTATATCTTTTATAGCATTTGGAGCATCCTTAGGAATTAGATAAAAAGATGATTGAACTCTAGCCTATATTAAATCATAACCCACCTTGAAGTCACATGACTAAGATTCCTATAGATGGTAGACACCCTCAAGAATAGAATAGAGTTTATTATATGAGATTCCTTGTCTAATGCATAGAAGAAGCATAAGTTCTTCTTCAACAGCCACCACTATTTTTCGTATCAAATAAGAAGATCCTAAGATTGAGAAAGAATAAGCCACTGGAATAGACTTAGAAAATAATATTGGTGCTACCTATGGAAGAAAACCTCTTATTATTGGCAATCTAAGTGGTAGATTAGGAGTTTATGTAGAAGTAACACCTGCATCATTTCTATCCATCTCTCAAATAAGTATTGTCACTCCATAGACCTCTGCAACAAAAAATAATAATAAGAAAAATCAACATCATAAAAAGGAAAAAGTAAAGTATTTTAACCTTTAAATAACTAAAACTTACCTCTGGTTGTTTTCCCTTATCTTATCTTGAACTTTGCTAAGTTTGTTGGGATTGTCATGGATCCTATTGTTGGGTTTGTTATCTTATAACAATTGGAATGCTAGAACTTTGTCCAATACATTACCTCTACAAAAAAAATTATTAGAAATAAAAATAGAGATAAGACATAAAACTAAGTAATTTATATTTAAATATATATACCTTGGCATTAGAGAGCAAGATTTGTTCTTGTGATTAAACCATACCAAAGGATGAAGTACCTTGAATTTTTTTCAACTTGTGCGACTTCAACACTCTATGTTGGTTCATTCTACAACCCAAATTGCATTATCAAATACATAAAATAAAAATGTAATAAAAAAATAAGGAAATAATAAAAACATGAAAATATCTCATTGATTTCCTCCTAACTCTAAGCTTATTGTAAAGCTAGTTGACCTTTCTTGGCATCTATAATCTTGCTCCTTATAACCCTCTCATCCTCAAGATATTCAAGATACAACTAAGGATTGTAATGAGTAAAAAATTTCTTGAAATGATCATAACATAGGATCATACACATGGTCAAGGGTATAGGATTTGAAAGGATTTTGTTGGGCAACAGTAATTTTGATCATAGTAGTATACTAGGTAGAGAAAGAAGATAATGAACAATCATAAAATCTACCAGTTATGGCACCAAGAAGTATGGAAATAGAATAATAACTAACATTAGATTGCTATCTATACCATAGGACCTTTCTATTGAAGAATAGACATAAGTCAAAATGTGCATCGTTAATGAAATATTTACAAAAAAAATGGTTTTTATAAATGGAAGAATAAGTAACATAATTAGATAATTCCTTCTCAGAAAAAGATTTAAATTGTTGAGAATGAGTTGAAGGAATTAAAGGATCCTCTCTTATCTAAAAACCTAAGACCACTTTAATATAAAGAGGAAGGATTGTTACAAATTCAAAACTAATTGAAAAATAGAAATTTTCTTATTATCATACTACTCAAACCACTTCGAAAGAATAGTTGTACATTGGGAAAGTTTAAAAATTAAAAAAATTAGTAAATCAGCCAACCTAGAAGTGGTAAGGAATTGAAAACCATACCTCCCAAGCAAGTTACGAACCTTATTAGAAGTAGTAAGGATATTATTTTGATGTAAAAATATATTAGGCAATAAAGAGCCACTACTTGAAGGGGCCTAAGGTGAGGTTTAACATTTGGAAGCCATGAATTCCCTATAATAGAAAATCTTCAAGCTTCTCTATTGATAGTATTTTGCTAGTATTAAGTTATGATGAGTAAATCATCCTACTTCTCATATTTATAATTTAATCATAGAAATCATAGAAAAAAGCCATGAGAAAGTATAACTTAAGATAACCAAAGATTTAATAAAAGCTAACATATACTTTTTTGAAGAAAAAGCTAATGTTTACTTTCTGTTTTAAAAGATAACATTCACATTTTTGAATTTTTTAATTTTTAGGTTCACTAAAGTGGAATTATCTATAGTATAACTTCAAGTACTCTTCTAGAAAATTTCAACAATACCAATTTTATCAAAATCTAACTTACAGTTTGAAAGATAGGGTCATTCTTGATTTACATGTAGTTTAAAATTAAAAAAAATTAATATATATATATATATACATATTATCTTTATTAAAAAAAATTAAACAAGGGATCTGAGGTTCAAACCCAAGCCATGATCATTAAAAAAATATTATTAAATATATACATATATATATAATATTAAAAAATTACTAGGGCCTGCAACTAGGCTATAGCAAGGACTATGGAGTTTGGCCCTTGGGGCTAGGCCCAAGAAGGGGCAAAAAAAGAAATCCATGCTTGCATATCCCTACTGTCATTCTCGTTTCAAAGTGTTAGGATAAAATTTGTAGTGTTTCATTGGCCCCTCTTTGTTGATTTCTAGAGGAATCCACCCAAGAGGAATTGACAAAGAAGTAAAAAACTCCACAACGAACCAAGTACCAAGAATTTTCCATCGGCCCCTGGCTGGACGTCATTGCACTGTGTTCAAAAGTACATGGGATTGGGGAAATGCAATTCAAGATGCAAGGAGATTGGTTTTAACCAAGGGGAATCAAGAGTTGATCAAAGGTTATAATTGCTATTGGAATTGTGGGAGAGGAACGCTCTCATGTGAACAAGCCATATTTTTAGTCCTTATCAGTAGCCAATGTTTAGCAGACTCAGAACCAAGACATAGGAGGTGTGTTCTTTGGAGAAATGGGATTCTTGTAGAGTGTTTATGGGAGCCCATTGTAAATATCCAAAGCCACATGATGATGTGCAACATGATCATTTGAGACACGAGTGTAACCACTTTTCCAAGATAATTACCTTTCCTCCTGGGGCTTGTATGAGAAGAGCCAATTATCTTTGGTCTATGATGTGAATGGGGTCATGAAGACCTTTTCTGTGCATTTTTCTCTTTGATCTTTTTCTTTTTGTTTGTTGTTTTTTTATTTTCTTTTATTTTTTTCTTTCTTTTTCAATTTTTTTCTTGTTCTTTTTGTTCTTTTTGAAAGAGCTTGCTTTCAGTGTTGTATTCGTGCTCATGCACTTGCATTTGTATCATGTACCATGTACTGTGTTTTACGTTGCAACTTCTTAGAGAAACACAGTGTGCAATAGTGTATCAAAAGCTTTGGGGATGAGTAGAATGTATGGAGAGGGTGTAATTGATTAGGATAAGGGGAACATGATGGGGAATAGGGAATGTATCAGGAGTTGGGAATGTACTTATGGATGGATTTATTAACTCAGTTACATGCTTCAGGAAGAATGTGATACCTTGTTGTCATGATGAAGTGCATCTATGTGTGAATGCCTTAGGCATGTCATCCTGCAAACACAACTCCAAGAAGACAAGAAAACCACAAATGATTCAATTAACTAAATATTTTAAACTTGAATACACCCAAGGAGATGGAGCCACCATGTGCAATTTCAAAGCAAACAGAATCATGAAAAACATCAACTTCATCAAGGTCTATGATACAAATCATGCAACAAATATTTGTGGAGCACATATAGCCAATTGTAGCAACATATCTTTTCAAGTATTTCCTGGTCGTTAATGATGTCACCAGTTTATAGTCTTAGCGGACTGTTGCAGGTCAATTTCACGTCATAACCCTTTGGCCAACACCAATTTAGCATCATAGCAGATGGTGTAGCGCTAGTTTATAGTTGTAGCGGACTATGAAGAGACAAACCAATTTATAGTCTTAGTGGACTCTACATGCTAATTTTTCATCATGGTGAAAAAATTTGGTAGTTTAGTGTCATACGAGATGGAGTTCTATGGTGTCAGTTTACTATCATGACGCCTGGACACTCTATGGTGCTAGTTTCAAGTCATAGCACCAGGGCCATTCTATGGTATCAATTTTAGGTCATGATGCCAGGACCATTACATACCTCAAGTTCATTAGACATAGTACAGTTTTAGGTACAAGTGGTTTTTGGGATTCGCGAACTCATTCCCATCCATGTCAGCAAGTTTGAATGCTCTGTTATTGTATGTCTTGGTGACTAAGTAAGGTCCTTCCTAGTTAGCTAAGAATTTATTTCGGTGTTCATAGACAACCTTAAGGACTAGATATCCATATTTAATTAGGTGCTTATGTAGATTGTGTTAGTGTCATTGTTTTTGTTGTTTCTAGTACCACTTGATCTGATCAAGCATTCACACACGTTCCTCTTCCACCGAGTCAAGGTCAGCAATGTGCAATTCATTGCTTTGTCTTTCATCGAGGAGGCCTGAGAGAGCTATCTACAATGAGGGAACCTATAACTCCAAAGTAAAACAACTTCAAATCCATATACAAGGCTATATGGAGTTTTATCTGTAGGTGTCCGATATGTTGTTCTATATGCCCACAATGCGTAGACTAATTTTTCGTGCCATTGCCTCTTATTCTAATTTAATATATTTTTGAGCACCATGATGAAAGTTTTGTTTTTAGCCTCCACTTGACTATTACTCTATGGGTAGTAAGGTAATGAGAGTGCATGTTTAATACCTAGGTTTTCATAGAAGCTTTTAGTATCCACATTGCTAAACTATGGTCCATTTTTAGTAATGATGGTCATTCGAATACTAAAATAGGTCACAATGTTTTCTAGTATGAATGGACAAACATGCTTAGAAGTGGTCTTCCTAAGGGGAATAGCTTCCACACATTTTGTGAAGTATTCAGTTCCAGTGATAATGAAACTATGCCCTATGGAAGATGGCGGCGTTATTAGTTCAATGATGTCTAATCCCAATCTTTGGAATGGCCATGTGATTTGTGTTGTGTGCAATTCATTAGGAAGCACATGTATTAGGTTACCATGCCTTTGGCAAATGTTACATGTCCTGACCTTGGAAAAGTAATTGTACTCCATGTGTGGCTAGTAGTAGCCCAAGCATTTAATCATTGTTGCCATTGCTTCATAGTAGCCCTCCACAAAGTCCTTCGTGGACTTTTTCTACAATTGTTTGACTATCAATGCTACTAACACACATCAACAAAATTCCTTCATAGGACTTGCAACACAATGTGTCTCCTATTAATGCATACTATCGAGAATGTTTTCGCACTGTGTCATTTTGAGCATTTGTCAAATGTTGTGGAGGTTCGCTTTGTAGAAGGTACTCTTTTATGTCATCATACCATTCTGTTATGTGTGTTGTGCTAATGGATGCTATGGGCATTTCATCGAGAGCATCGGTTATAGGTTTCGCAAAATTTTTTATAGAACTAGACAACACATGGAACATTTCAGGTGTCATGTTTAGGGCTAATGTAGCAAGTGCATCGACATGTTGTACATCCACGTCTACTAATTACTTTAGTATATGTTTGGTCAAATCATAGTACGGTTGCAAATAGAGAGCCTTACATGCATAAACCTCCATGAATTGATTAATTACTAACTTTGAATCACCTCAGACTATAAGACATGAAATTCCCAAAGTCAATGCTACCAGAAGACCTCTAAGAAGACCTTCGTATTCTGCCATATTATTGGCACAAGGAAAGGTTAATCAGTAGGTGAAGGATTGGATTTCTCTAGAGGGGTATGTTAAAATGGCCACAACACTTCCTCCTTGTGAAGTTGAAGCTCCATCGAAATAAAGGATTGCATCATAGTTATCAGGTACAGTGTCTATACTATTAACATTCTTGTTGGGGAACTTGGGGTTAATCATTGCTTGATTATGTGTTGGGAAGATAGTCAATTGTGTGACTATTGCTTGACGTTTTGTGGAGGATTGAGCAACATATCAAACTTTTCAATCCTTTCTTTCCATCTAGCTATCCTACTCGAGTCGTAAATGTTGCTAGTGATGGCTCGAAGCACATTATCCTTGAAAATGATGTAGACTTGATTACGGAAGAGATAATGCCACCATTTCTTCAAGGAGAAGACAAGGGCAAGGCATAATTTCTCCATGTCATTGTATTATTGTTCATAGGTGATTAGAGCATGGCTTAGGTAATAAATGGGGATCTCGATTCCATCTTTACATTTTTGGCAAAGCATCGATACAATGGAAGAATTGAAGATTGCAAGGTAGATGTTAAAAGATTTATCACTCTATGGGGGATAAATTATCGACAGTTGAGCCAGCCCTTGCTTTATGTTCTTGAATGCTTCCTTGCACTATTCAATCCATTGGAAATGCACATTATTTTTTATAATATGTTTCATGGGTCTCAACTTATCCATCAACTTTGCGATAAAACGTCTAATGAATTGCAGCCTACCTTGTAGACCACGTAGTTTGGTAAGGTTTTTTGGTGGTTACATGTTAATTATTGCCTTAACCTTATTAGGGTCTACTCATATCCTTGTTTTGAAGACTATGAAGCCAATCATTTGGCCCATTTTGACACCAAAGACACACTTCTTTGGATTGAGTCTGAGGTCATATTTGAGAAAATGTTTAAGCACTAAGTCTAGATCTTTAGCATGTTGTTTGGTTGTTTTAGATTTAACCGTGGTATCATCAATGTAATCATTGGGGAAATTGAGCATGTAATCACCAAATATATATGTCATTACTAATTGATACGTAGCACCTACATTTTTAAGACCAAACGACATTATCGTATAGTAGAATGTGCCCCAAGGTGTCATAAAGGTTTTCCTGAGTTGGTGTTCTGGGTTGATTCTTATTTGATTGTATCCTGAAAATCCATCCATAAAGGATAACAGTGCATGCCCAGTAGTTGTGTCAATAAGTTGATCAATACTAGGTAGCAGGAAGTCATCCTTTATAGTGGCTGTGTTAAGATCATGGAAGTCAATGCATATGCATATACTACCATTCTTCTTAGGGACTATGACAATGTTTAATACCTAGTCGGAATAGTCAATGGTTCAGATGAAACCGGGTTGGGAGAGCTTTGTGATTTCATTACAGACTACTAATTCCACTTTAGATCTAACCTTTTGTACTTTTTTCTTCACCAGTTTGAATTTTGCATCAAGAATAATGTTATGTTGGATGATTCGAGGGTCCAACCCTAGCATGTCAGTATATGACCATGAAAATGTTTTTATATCATCTTTCAATACTTGAGTGATGTCATTGATGAGTTGTGAGTCCAGTACGGCACTTGAATTTAATTTTCTAGTTTCATCATTGGATGTAGTAATGGGGACTTTAACAAGAGGATCTTCAGTGATATTATTGGCCTCTAGATCTAAAGTATTAGCCACATTGTTAGACTAGTCTGACGTTTCTTGAGTGGATGCTATTAAATTAGTATAATTGGATGGGTCTAGATCCAAGGATTCTAGGTTGATTATCCTTTTTACTTCCCCATGTGGTCCACTGAGAGACAATGTTGAAAGATATTCTTGGTGGCCATGTGCTTACTCCTACCAATTTAAACCAGGAGTGAGGTGAGTGACATTAACTTGACGAAGGAGTTGTTAAATGTAAATGAGCATCAAGTAATTAATCTATGTACTAATGAAATTGTGGAATGTAATGATAGCTTAGTGTCAAACTGGAGACCATATGGTAGTTTTAGGCTGTATTGGGCCATCCATGGTAGTTTTAGGCCATACCGGGCTGATAATATTCATGTCATTTTGTGTTATGGATGTGTATGGAGTATTATTAATTTCTATGTTTCATGAAAATAATAAATTTATGGGATTTTATAGTCTTATGGATTTTCATGTGCACCATTATATATTTTTGTATATTTATTTTTTTTCTATCATTTTGTTTTGATTTTAACCTTTCTTCCTTCCCCGCTTCCTTTTTATTTTTAATATTTTGGCCTTATTCCACAAGAATAAAATAAAGAAAAATACCATGTAGGAATGAAACAAAGATGGCGTAAATGATAACATGAAAACAAAAGTTAACCATGGAACATGGTAAGTTACATAAAAATAAATAAATAAATAAGGATGAAATAAAATAAAAATAAAATAAATAAATAAGCAAATTGAGAATGAACATGGGGGTTAAAAAGGGGTTTTGAGATACTGGGGGCATCACTTCTGCTAGCGTGAGTTTGTGGGCGTGGGAGTGTGAGCAAGCTAGAGAGTGCAACGTGAGCATTGGCATGAGTTGTAGCATGAGTCATGGACTAGTAATGAAGGGCAAAGGGAAACTAGGTCGAGGCAATGGTAAGAGTCAAGCGAATCTAGCGTTCATGGAGGAGAGTGAAGAGCTACTTTAGGATCTCCCTCAAGCTAGAATTTCCGCATGGGATGGAGCTCTACGAAGGTTTGTTTCTTCTTATTTCTCTCTAGTATTTTATGCACAATGTTAGTTAGCACAACGTGGTCTGTCAGGGCCGCCGTTTTCTGCTGTATTTTTAGAGTGATTTTTGGGTTTCTCTGCTGCATTGTATTGAAAATCCAAAATCGTTTGTTATGTTTTCTTACTACGTTTTGGGCATCAAGGTTTATACTGGGGTTTAGGACTTGCCGTAGATTATTTTTGATTGTTGTCTTTTAGGCATGCATGGTCGGATAAGGGCGAGTTAGAGTTTTTCATTTTGCAAACTAGGGAAAGCGTAGCATGAGTGCCAGGGCAAGCTCAGCATGAGTGTCAGGCATGCGCAATGTGAGTACATAGGGCAAGCCCAGTGTGAGGTGCAAGGCAAGCCTAGCATGTGTTAGAGGACAAGCCCAGCATGATTTTTAGGGATGCACCCAAAGCAGGCCCAACATGAGTACCCAGGGCAAGATCAGTGTGAGTGCCCACGACAAGCTTAGAATGAGCGCGTTAGACTGCACTTCCCATGAGCGGTGTTTCCCTTTGTCGAGTTTTTTGTTCCTTTTTTGATTGCACGTGTATAGGCCATGGAAATTCCAATTTTTTCCAAGTTTTAGCCTCTGCTATGAGGTGAACCAGTGTCTATATGTTAAAGACAAAGAAGTGATCGATTTTCAGCAAGTTTTATGTTTCAAAGCTTGGTATATCTGCACTATGTTTCATGAAAAAATAAGAGGGCCATGATTTGTGTATATACAACAATTGCTAGTAACATGAGCACGCCTTGCTTGTGTAAAATTGTGAAGATGCAAATTGTTTGTTGAAATGTTTATTCATTGTTGGTGTTTATGTCTATGTTGTTTATTGTTTTCTTATTTGGACATATTTAAATATGTTTCTATGAATCTACGAATGTTCATGGTTCTATCCTTGTGTGTTCATTTTATATTTCTTGTAATAAAATACTATGTAAAAGATTTCAATGTACCCCAATGAGCATTAAATACACCAAATAAATATTGGTGTCCTTATCTCATGGGTTGGGGTTATATATTAAATATTATTTATGTGTTTGGTTTATGTATTTTCATATTATTTTGAGCACTTGAACATTTTTACTTACCTAAGGTTTTGGCTATATGCAGGGGGCCTAAACCTTCCTGCCTAAACCTTCCCTCATTGGTTTACTTGCCTAGTTTGGTCCCTTTGGACCAAATGTACCTCCTTATGACATGTGTATTGGACCTCATGTGATATGGTTCCTTCCTAATGTTGGTGCATTTTTGTCATTCATTTTACAAAGTTTCAACGTAGTTATATGGTCTCATTTAAGTGAGTAGTTGACCCGTGATATTATTGAAATAATGTTGCTTGGATCTACACAAGACATTCTTGCCTTCATTGTGAACATAGATGAGGGACTTTTTACAGTTCAGGGAGTCCCTCCCAAGGGTCCTAGGTCTACTCGTCCTTTCACTCATGTATGGGAACTACCTACTTGTAGCCATTATAATAGTAGCAACACACTTTTTCTAGCTTTCCATGTTTACATGTTGTTCCAAAACCCACTTGGGATAGTGTACAGAGTGGCAAGTATGATTTTTTATGTTTTGTTTTAAATTTTTGGATTCCATTAAAATTATATTGTTGTCTATGCATAAATATTCTTCTTCTATGTAGGCCTCATTTCGATGAACATGGGATGCATGATGATGACGGTGGGCTTGCCTTAACGTGCATAGCATTAGAGACATTCATGGAGGACCCCACCCTTCATGAAATGATGCTAGGCCAGACAAGAGCTGCTATGGTTGACTAACCTAGGCAATTTTCAAGGGCTTTTGAACGTTCTCAAGTTTGTGGTTGGTTGCATGAGGATTAGTCCTCCAATGGGCCAATTCTTCCTCAGAGGGTTAATTCTTCATCTAATCTACCTACCCTATTTACTGATGGTAAATGATTACATTCTAGGCTCCATTTTCTCTTTGTTACATCATCATGTACTATGCTTTTAACCTTTCACTCTATGTTTTTCCTACAACAACTGTCTCCTCTGATGAAGTTACTATCATATCAGGGCATACTGAGGAAATGCTTCTTATGAAGTATGGAGAGATAGACCAGTTACAAAAATGGTTGTAGATGAAGGCCCCTGAGTCAATCATCAACCGTCTTACCCATGCAGGCTTGATAGACTTGATCACTACTCCAACTCCTAATATTCCAGTGATTGAAATGGTTCCCATTTTTTATTCTTTTAGCGATGATGCTTCTCATTTTACTACACGGGTTCGAGGAGTTGAGGTATCTTTCCACTTGACTACTAAGTTCCTTACCAATCTCTTTGGTGTGCCCATGGATGGTGCCAGAGTGGGAGTAGAGAAAGTGACTAAATAAAGGCATGTCATAAAGGATCTTGAAGATTGGTTAGGTATGTCTCAGGGGGTCCTAAAGGTTTTTCCATGCAAAGTGACACCAAAGCAAAAGAGGTGAGCTTCTTATATTCCCTCTTTTAGGCACGGGCATTCCCTAAATATCTTTCTCAAGGAAGAAACCTTGGGATCAACTCTGCACATATCATACATGCAATCCATGAGACAGACATGCATTATAATTGGGCACAATTACTTTGGTTTGGCCTCTATGGAGAGATTGTTAGATTACACTCAAAAATTAATGTTGAGTCCCATTTCACATTCACCTTCTTCGTAGGTTATCAACATAGGTCTATCGAGTTTTTAGTGGTTTATGGGGATAACCATTACATATTGAGGGATTGTTCATAGCTATCTCATCCCTGGGTTCACCACTTTTTTAACACTACCAGATCTCAGGACCCACCCAAAGGCATTGAAGAGTCAATGTCCATTACTACTGGGGATGCAGCTAGTCATTCTCATCATTCCTATGATAGATTGGGATTGAAACCACCTAGAGTTCACAGATCTCTTAGAGGAGATGAACATTTGATTTTTGAGACTGTTAGGAGATCTAAGGTGAAGGTGAAGAGAGTTGAATGCCCAAGGGTGCCTGCTCCAAAGGTGAGACCACCAAGAGCGAGAGGATCTACTTCGTATTGCTAGTCGAGGGTAAGTATTTAATTTTATTATTATATATTTATTATTTTTATGGTATTTTAATTTATATGTTTGTTAAATGTATGTATACACTATGTCATACTAATGCTAGAATACTGGTGTTATCAGAGGAAAGCCCCGAGAGGAAAAGAGAAGCCTTAGCCTCGATGGTTGAACCTGAAGTGGTCATCATAGGGCTAGAGGAAGAAGAAAAAGAGAGGGAAGAAGCAATCAAGGAACTCCCTATATCGCAAGAGGAAGATGTAGCAAGCATCATGAGGATGAAGCTTGCGAAGGCTTTGGATGCAGTTAAGCATTCAAGCGATGAGAGGGGTGTTTTCGATAGTTTCTTCAATGGATCTTTGACACTTGGTGAGCCGCCCAGTCTAACCAGGAAAGTGCTTTTTGGTATGTTCCTTTAGCTTGATCCACATTTTATGCCTTTTAACTTTTATGTGTTGCTATTGATTATCCTGATTATTCCTAGCACCAGGGGTAGATGTTGAGGTCTTCGAGGCACATACATCCCAAGTAGAGGTGTTAGCATCTTAGGCCACTATTGAGGTGACTTCCCATGCTTGTCCATCATCTATTGACTAGTTAAGGCCATGGACTAAAATTTCCAATAAAATGGAATTTGTCACAGGCATCGTTAATGATGTAATCACTCATTTACAACAAGCTCATCTAGAACTAGGTATGTGTATGCTATGTGTCATGCTAAGTATCTAGGTTTATTGTGTTTCTTTGTGTTCGTTATTAATTACAGCGGATTCATGTGTGCGGTACTTATACTTATAGGCACCAAACATCAATGGGATCCTTCTGAGGCTGATCATATTGATGCCCTCCTTGAATTTGCAAGAAATATTTAAAAAGTTCCTAGAAAGATTTACAATGTAGTTTTTCGTTGCATCGTAAAAATGCTAAGTCACTATGGACTCGTAGGCGTTCAATTGAGTACCTATAGAATGAGGTGCACTCATTGAAGAAAACATTGGTGAAGGAGAGAGAATAGAAGAGGGATCTTCAATCTCATTATGATTTTGCTGCTACTAGGCTATCTAGTGATAGTACTTGGCGCACGTTTGAGATCACCTATGCACGTTACTAAACAATTTTGAACAACAAAGTTTAGGCAACACAGGATTTAGCTGAACAAAGGGTACAAATGGTTTTGCTAAACAGGAAATGCCATGATTGGAAATTATTTGCAGCTAAAGTACATAAGTGGGGTTAAGATTAAAAGGATCATAAGCACTAGTATAAGAAGTGGTTAAAGGAGGAATCAGTTGAAGATTGCCGAAAGGAAATGTAAATTGATGGAATAAGCTTGCATCCTACTTACGATAGGTTTGTTGAGTGCACTAAAGTGGAGGGATCTCCTGAGAGAACCATTACTACCACTTTCAGGGAGGCTTTGATAGGTATGTTCTCTCTTGAGTGTCTAGCCTAGACCTCGGTGGACAAGGGTAAAACCTCGGTTGGTATTGACCTTGGCCTAAATGGGGATTGGGAAAATGTACCTAAGGAGGAGATTTTGTGGCACTTGGAGGCTAGTCTAAGGCCCTCTTCACATGTGAGTATTTTATTATGGTGCTTACTTTTGTATGGTTTTATTATTATTTTCTTGTTATTTTCACTCTTCTTTCAGGTTTTATATTCACGAGTTATTTTGTTATACTTACCTGTTTATTTATTTATTTATTGTTGTAGGGACATGATGAAGAGGCTAGCCCCAATGGAGCGGGAGTGGATGATGTGGAGGATTTTAGGGGCCAACCCCCTCCTAGTACTGATGTGTGAGCTAGATGTTAGTCCAGCTTTAGCTACCAAATGTTTTGGGTTTTTGATGCCTAATGGAAATGTATGAGGACAGATGTAATGATATGGATTTAATCATGGCATAATGTGTTGGCATTCTATTGCCATATCGATGTTCAATATATTTTCTTCTTTTTCACTTTTTTCTTGTTTTTCTTATTTTCTCAAGTATATTGTGAACATATGCATGTACCTAAATGTAAGATGAGATTTCAAAATGTACAACAAAATGTAAAGAAAATATTTGTAAAAAGAAAAGTAATAAGAATGCTTAAATTGAAATTGTAACTTATGACATGTAAATGAAAATTTGATATAACGTAGTGAGAGTTTTTGAACTTGTAACATACTGAGCTTTACTTTAAGGCAATTTCAGGTTGTGCACATCAGTTTAGAGTCATGGTGGACCGTTGCATCTGTGTTGAAGAAAAAGGAAAGAGGGATTACTAATTTCAGGCCATAGTGGGCCAAAAGTGATAACATTTGTAGGAAAATTTAAAAGGAACTAGCCATTTCTAATTGTGGCTAATTTAGCATCATTTTGGATGTTTTCTAGTAGTTTAACATCATACTGGACAGTTGGTAGTTTAGCGTCATTCTGGACGATTGATAATTTGCCCTAGTTATTAAGTTTTTTTTTATTCTTCATAGTTTGATGTGAAAGGTGGGGCATGTAGGTACAATCTTATGCTCCTCTTCCCCTTCACTGAAGATGCCAAAAGGTACTTCTGACCAATGGATGTCAACAAGCATGGCTCCTATGTCAATGACATCCAATGCTTCCTCAGTTCTAGTAGGATCATGAGTTAATGGTTGGGTCGTGTCTTGAAGTGCACTCATGGTTTCTTGTTTAGGCTTAGAGAACTCAATCTCTGACCCTTAATCTATTCCTAAGTGTGAGAAACTGAGTGATGTTGTTGTATCCATGTGTATTATGATTTCACCACCCTCATAAGGTAGGTGGATTTCTTGATGGATTGGTGAGGATACGACTCTAAGTTGATCTAACCAAGCTCGTCCTAGAATCAGATTAAACTTTGGCATTTCATCAACCATTATGAATTTAGCTGATGTGGAGAACTATTCCATTGCTACAAAATCCAAGGTAACCATGTCTTTTACCATGACATGGGAACCACTAAAGGATTTTAACAAGAAAGTTGTTGTGGACCGCATTTACTCTATAAGACCTAGTTTTTTGATGATAGGAAAGGGTACTACATTTTTTGTTGGACTGTCATCCACATGCATCCTACATATCTTGAAGTGGTTAACTTGTATTGTTATGAACATAGGGGCTATAGTGACCTCTTCAGTTTTCTCATTTCACTTAATGTCAATTGCACAAAATTCTAGGGATGTGGGCCTCGATTCTTGAGGTTGTGGGGACAATATTGCATAAATGGATGGCTCATCTATGAGAAGGTCTTTGCTAATAGGAATTGAAGTCAACATATGCATGAGAGCTTCCCAATGTACCAGTGAGGTCATTACTAGATCGTACAGGCTTAGAGAGGTTTTCTTTTGTTTCAAAGCCTATGTGACTTGGGTCAATGCACTCGTTAGATTCTTACCACTTGGGACACTATTGTCTATGGAGACTTTATCCATTTGAATCAGCATTCATATCTCTTATGGAGGGATTCTTATGTTAGTACCTGGGGATGTTGAGTTTTGGACACTGAGAGTGCTAGTATCCTTGTCTTGATGACTTGTGCTAGGCTCACTAGTGGATGAAACCATAGGAACAACATTTAGCGGTATGGGCTTCAGTGATCCCAATTCAAGCTCATGATGTTCTTTTTCAAGAAACTCTCTTATTAGCCTATCAACAAGGTGCTCTCACAAGGGTCACAAGGGAACTGTAGGGGTTGCATGTTAGGGTGTTTTGACACCTAGATCACAAAGGGAGTGGGTCGGGTTTTTGATGGTGTGGTTGCTGCTGTGATAGAAGGAGGTATGCGAATGATGAATCATTTTTTGTTGCAGGGAATTTGTGTATGACAAAATGGGTTTAGGGAGGTGTTGAGGTAGATGTAGTTTCATAAGGCCTATGAATTACAAAAGGTTTTCGAGGGATTTATTGTCCATTATCTACATGGATAGTGTTAATCACATATGGTCCATCCTTAGTATTGAAAGGATCCTTGTAGACCCCCATGGGTTGGTATTGGGGCTTTACTAGGTTTTTCTCATCAAATACTATTTCACCTCTATCAATCATGCACTATATATCTTATTTTAAGGTAAAGCAGTAGTCAGTTTCGTGCCCACACCATTGGTAATATTCATAAAACCTATCCAACCTAAATCCTCTTGGAACGGGGGGCTCATCGGCTGTTGCTAAAGTTGGGTTTTTAGCCAACTCACAGAATTGATCATGTTTTTGGGATGCTACTGGAGACATTTATTTTTGTTTGATTAACTCGGCCCTTAGAAGTTAATCTAATAATTGTGAAGGCTACATAGGAAAGAGTGTGTATTGGGTATGGTCTTTTCATTCAAATGTATGAGTGTGACCCATGTTTGTGATTTTAGTTGAGGAAGATTTGGGCATAGGCATAGATATGGTTCTTTCATGACTAGTTTGAGTAGTGGGTTGTTTTCCTTTCTATCCTAAATTGTTAGGTTGGGTTGTCTCCACCACTGCTACTACCATCGTTTTGAATTTATCCTTATCCTTTCTCGTATGTTGGCCCCTAAAGGCTAAGTAAGCTAGGTCATTACTTGCTTGCACCACGTCTTCTATGTTCTTAATTTGTGCGAATGCTTAACTCAAAGTATTGGCACTCAAATAATAGAGTTTTGATTTAATGAAGTCATTCACAGTAGCCTTAAGGATGGTAAGCAAGTACGTTTTGGGGATGGGCTCGTGAAGTTCATTCAGGGCTGCACTCCACCTTTGGATAAATTTTTTTATGGGCTCTAATGGTGCTTGTTTAATCTAAATCAGATCATCTAGTGTGGCTTCAAGCATTAAATTATATTTGAAATAGGTAACAAACTGATGTAAAACATTCTCTAGAGAGGATATGTAGTTATGGGATAAAGCTCAGTACTAGTCTAAGGTTTTTCCTATCAAGGACATAGCAAATACACATAGAATTACATGAGGCCAAGCTTGAAGCAACAAAAATTCTAGTTGAAATGTTACCAGATGGGTGTTTGGATCTCCCTCTCCATTATATTTGGTTAGTTGAGGTAATGATATTTTCTTTGGTAAGGTTAATAGTGAAACTGAAGAGTTAAGTGGGTCATCTTCATAGAATTCCAACACCTTGAATTCCTTATTGTTTGGAACTTTAACGTGCTTTACTTCCTTAGTTAATGAGTGCATCATTTTCTTTGTGTTTGCCCACTCTTGGGCGGTAGGCAGACCAGCTGGTTGAGTAGATTATGATTGGTAGTAGTTTGATTGTTGCATTATCTATGCAAAGGGTGACTATTAGATTGTCGGTTGCTGTGGTGGAGCAACATTTAGAGATGGGATTGTAGGGTGTGGTACGTTATAGTGAGTAGGTTGGTTTTGCTAAAAAACTAGTGAAACCCACTGCCTAGCCACAGGTTGTGAGGTGACACCTAAACATGTTGGGTTGAAGTAATCAGAGGTGCTCCATCGGTTTGTACTTGTGGTATGTAGTGGATGGATGTGGAAGCTAGTATAACTGATGGCATCCCAATTACTTGAGGTTAAAAGAGTATACTACATTAGTTTGAGGATGGGGTTGTTGCGACTGTACTTGTGGAGGTATGATGGAGATGGATGTATCAGATTGAATGTTGGGCATGGAGAAGGTGGGAATGGAAGTGGGTATGTCCTGTAGAGAACCGGTGCTCAAGTGTTTGCAAATAAAGGAGGAAGTATGATTTCTTCTAGGAAAGGTTGGAATGATGGGTTTGTATGGGCATGAGGACTAATGGTATGGTATGAATCCCCACACTCTGATTGGGCCACAAAGTTGTCTTCCTCATTTCCACTCTAAGGCTCTATTGGAGGTTGTTGTAAGTTTTGATTCCTTACCATGAGAAGATGAGATATAAGTTGATGATGGGGCTCAGAAATGGGGATCACATCAAATACTAAGGTAGTGAACTCACATCCTCCCTTGTAAATAAGCTCATAGTTTCACTTTGTTTCTTTTTCCATGCGGTCGATAGGCATGTTGGCTTGAATCTTCACACAAATGAAGTTATATTGTTATGGTGTGAGGATTATGTAAGTAGGGTCCTTTCCCTGTAGCCTAAGTGACTATCAAGTTGAACCTTGAAGCTTGATCTCTTCAATGATAGTTATGGGTTTTGTCGTAGTCATAGGATTTGAGGTCCCATGCCTAAGATTAGAGATCTGTAGCATCGTTGTGTTGATCTGGGAAGATTCCATAGTAGCATGAGTAACTAAGCTTGACAAGTTGGCATGAGTAAGCTAGCTTGACAAGATAAGTATGAGTAACTGAGCTTGACAAGCTAGCATGAGTAAGCTATCTTGACAAGCTAAGCATGAGTAACTGGGCTTGACAAGCTAAGCATGAGTAACTGAACTTGACACGTTGGCATGAGTAAGCTGGCTTGACAAGCTGAGCATGAGTAACTAAGCTTGACAAGCTGAATGTGAGTAAGCTAGCTTGACAAGCTAGGCATGAGTAGCTAAGCTTGATAAGCTGAACATGTACTAGGTAAGACACAGGTTGTAGGTACCGAGAGGAGCTCCTTATAATTGATCAATGGTGGTGGTGGAAATGGTACTTCGAAGGCCATCTATGAAGTAGGTTTTTTAAGTAGCTTGGGTTATGATGATGGTTGTTGCAGAGTTTTGAAGCGTTGGGCATAGCATAAGAGTTTTACAGGGTTGTACACCTAATTAATTTAGCGTGAGCAAACTAGGGTGAGCTTAAGCAAGCTCAACTTGAGTTTGGAAACTGTTCTACACAACATTTAGAAGGTAGTGTGATCAACATTTTGATGGGGTAGTAAACCAGTAGGCCCTCATTCTATTTCCAATTTACTATGCTAACCGAAATCGTCGATGTGAGGCTAGAAGGGAAAAGCAAATGCCAAAATATTTCCAGAGAGACACAACCAACCCTATGTCTATGTGAGGGCAAGCTAGAAAAGAAAACAAAGGTAGAATGCCTTAGATGGTCTGCATGCAAATCAACCAAGGGCTTCCCCGAGCATAAGCTATGGCTTGCACTGGGGTTATGTTAACTAGTAACGTACAAAATGTAAACAAAGTGTAACTGCAACGATGTATACAGAAGCATAAAATAGATAAAACAAAGGAAACAATGTAATGGAAGGCAATAATGAATTGTATTGTATTGCTTAACAAGGATGTGCACTGGTCAAAGCGTAGACATGTGTGTGGATGGTAAGTCAAGTGCCTAGAGTGATGTGTTTACAAGTGCCTGGATGCTAGGAGCCATGTGAACCTGAGCATCCAAAGTTGCTAGTTGATGCTCCCAAAGCCATCAACTTCCAAAATTGCCAATCCCCTTTGAGTGAATGAATAGGGTATTTATAAGGTTTTTCTAGGCTCAGGTGTGGAATTCATGGATGGAATCAATGGTTGAGAAATAAATGGAAAATGAATCATGTGATAGGTGTTTGATGGAAAGTTGTGTGTGAATTGGACATGCATAGGTAGGCTACATTCTTGACCGGATGCACTGTATCTTACATCATGTATTGGCTTATGAAAGCTAGCTTACACCCATAGAAGCAGATACAATTTGGAACATAAGAGCTTCACAAGTTCACAAATGGTGAAAATTTACAATAAAAATGATAGTGTACAATAAGAGAAATTGACTCTAGCTCACTTAGAACATTCCAATCCATGGATTGACTGCTACAGGGTGCTAATGTGAGTAATTTTATGGCTATTTGAGGCATTTCTATTTCACAACAGCTTCCAGCATGATTTTATTTTGTCTTAGCATGTCCTCAACATGTGTTTGGTGTGCTTTTGACTAGGCATGATCAGTACTCATGTTGGACTCACACTACTAGCATGAGCTCAGCGTGACCTGAGCATGACCTGGGCATGACCAAGATAAAAATGATACATTTCACACCAATTTTTTATCTTTGAAGCCTATTCTTTGAGTATAGAAATTTTTTGACTATCGTTGACCCCGAGAGTAAACTGCATGTTGAAAACTAAGCTTGTGTGTGCCTTGATTTAAGCCACTTTTGGTAGCTCATGTTGGACTCATGCTGCCAGCATGAGTTGAGCATGACCCTACTGTGAGTGACAAAATCTATGTGATTTTGGACCTGAAGTTTGGAATTCTAGAGGTTGCGACTTGAAGTAATCATTGGACCTTAAGGATGACTTGCACCTTCAAAGTTAGACCATTTTAAGACAATTTCAAGGCTCTTGGATTTTTTTCACGTTAGGAATGATTAGTACTTAGGTTGGACTCATGCTGCTAGCATGAGCTGAATGTGACTTGAGCATGACCTCAGCATGACTAAGAATCTTTATGCAATTTGGCCCAAAATTTGAGCTCTTGAATGCTAAAACTTGAAGTGGACAATAGTGGCCCTATGAAGATTACTTGCATCCTCAAATTGGACCATCTTTAACTTTATCTTGAAGTCATTGGAGTTGCTCACGTTGACGGCAAGCCCGACAAGAGTTCCTAGGGCAAGCTTAGCATGAGTTCCTAGGGCAAGCTTGGCGTGAGTTTCATGACTTAGTCAAATTTTTACCTCCAAAAAGCTTAAAAGGCTCTGAGTTATTCTCATTTCAAAGTTTTAGGATGAAATTTATGGTTTTTCACTTCCTAGATCACCCCCAAGACTAAAAAGTAAGGGCATCACCTCTACTCCATGCTAGGCAACATGGAGACTACTCCAAACCGAATATAATAGTTAAAACCCATATAAAATGGCCTTAAAACACTAGTAGGGGATGCATAACTACTAGATCTTGGTTCTAAATGTCCATGCAACCTTGTTTGTCCCTATTTTGATCCAAATTTGGATCCTCTACACTAAGCCCCCTCCCAGCCATGTTGGCTAGTGTGGAGACAAGGGGATGAAACTTCACGACCTAATTTTGGCCTTTTTCAACCTCCAAAATAATTAATTTAAATAGAATTTTCCCTACAATATCTTGGGATATCCATGGAACTCTTGTTTTGACCCTCTTGATGTCATTCCACCATACTTCCCTTGATTTCCACATTGGCCGACATGGCTCCAACATGGAAGAGATTTTTAGGCTTAAAAGAAAGATTTTGAGGGTTGAAAATGATGTCAAAAGTAGTCCAATCCCTTCCCTATTCAACTACGCTAAGATGCAAACTATCAGAAGTCAAAAACTAGCCAAAATAAGCCTATGAAACTATCTAGATTTTTGTTCTATGCTAGGGTTCACCACTTCCATGTTGGCTACTGTGGAAGCCTTAAAAGCCTTGCTTTCTTAGTTCAAATAGCCTAGAAATTGCCTCCATTGATGCTCAACCTTATCCACTAGCCTCATAGCCTCAGACCATGGCCTATTAAGGCCTAAAACTAGTAGAATCTAACCTCTTTTTTTATCATATTTTGATCAATATTCACTATATGTATCCCACTTTACCTTATTTGGGGCTTATTATATCATATTATGACCTATTTTGACCATTGTTATATTATTAACCTTGTTTTTCCTTAATACTACCTCTATCTCAATGTATTATCCTTAGTCTCTATATTATGGCCTTTTATAACCTTATTTACCCTTTTATTGGTATTGAATGGTGGGGTTTGACCTTCTTTGGTCACGATTTAGCACCTTGTGACCATAGCCCACTAAGGCCTAAACCTAGCATCATGGCCTACCAAGGTCTTAAATTGGCAAGCTTGTGATCTTATCTAACATATTTTTAGCTTGTTATGCTTATGTAGCCTTTGCTTGGCCTTTTTTTAGCCTTTTTGTTATCTTATTAGTCTCTTTGTACCTCATATAGCCTTATGCAATCTTATTCCCTTGTGTTTACATTTTATAGAATTTTGATATTATTTACTCATAGTTACACAAGTTCCACTTAATGTTCTTATGGTTGACATGAAAGACTAAAGTATGAGTACCTGGGAGTATATTAGTTTTCCTTTGAGCCTAATAAAGCCTTATGGTGATGTAGAATGGTGTATCGACCTTGATTGCCTAGATCTTGAGCTTGTGAGTCTTGTCAATCACATAGCCTTGATTGAGAAAACTTTAGAATGGCCTAAAGACCTAGTTAAAATCCTTGACCTAGAGGTTGGTGACATAACTAAAGACTCTTTGGTTGAGGTTCTGATCACAACACATAGTGGTAAGGAGAAAACTCTAAATCTATGTTCCTCACTAGAACCTCAATAGGCACAAGACATCACCAAGTTCCTGCAAGAAAAAATTAAGGCCTTCGCTTGGTTATATGAAGATACACTAGGCCTAGACGTACACCTAGTACAACACAACATCATACTTGACCCTAGCATTAGACTAGTCAAGAAGAAAATGCACAAGATTACCATGATTTGGCCTTGGTAATCTATGATGAAATCACAAAACTCTACCAATCTAGTTTCATTAGGGCTATTGACTATGTAAAATGGGTATCCAACATAGTGATAGTCCCTAAGAGGAATGGGAGTATCTATATTTACATCAATTTCTAAGACCTAAATAAGGCAACCATCAAGTATTTTTTCCTAGTACTAATCAACTTATTGATACTATGGATGGGCATGCCTTATTGTCCTTTATAGATGGGTTCTCAGGATATAACTAGATGAGGATCAACCTAGAACATCAGCTTAGAACAATCTTCATGATTCCTTGGGGTACCTTTTTCTATATCATGATGCACTTTGGCCTTAAGAACACTATAGAAACCTATCAAAGATCCATGATGTATATCTATAGTGACTACATGTTAGGTTTTCTCAACGATTACATAGATGACATAGCTATTAAGTCCAAAGTATCCACCAATCATTCACATGGCATAGACCTTGTACTTAAACAATGCCTTAAGTATGAACATAGGTTCAATCCAAAGAAGTATGTCTTTGGTGTCAACACCAATATGATGCTTGGATTTGTAGTATCTAAAGTAGGGGTATGTGTTGATCTTGATATGGTTAGGACCATCTCCACATTAACAATATGTGCCAACATTAAGGAGCTTTGGGTATTACAAGATATATTACAATTTATCCATAGGTTTATTTCTAGTCTTATAAATAAGCTACAACCCATGCAACACTTTCTTAAGAAATGAGTTCAATATGAGTGGATGACATAATGCTAAGAGGCCTTTAAAAAGCTTAAGCAAGAGCTCGTAAAATTGCTGATAGTCTATCCTCTAGAGGAGGATAAACTATTTTACATCTACCTTGCTATCTCTAACATGTCCATTACCCCTCTACTCTATCCAAAACATGATGATGGAGTAGAGACACTAGTATATTACCTTAGTGATGCATTAGTTGCCCATGAGACTCGATATAATATAGTGAAGAAGTATTGCCTAGCACTAGTATTCTCATTAGAAAAGTAGAGATACTACCTCTTCAGAAGCTAGGCTAATGTCATTTGCAAAGACAACATACTTAGAGTCATAATGATTAACATCTATGGGAATAGCCATATAGCCTGATAGAAATCCATAACAACAAAGTTTGACCTTCATTACATCTCTCAATCCTCAACAAAAGATCAAGCTATAGTCATACAACTCACTATATTACCTGTTGATGACCAAGAAACCATAGACCTTGACTTCCTTGATGAACATGTAAACATCATTAGCCAAGTGGATGAGGGCTATGAAGTGGTCATGCACTTCAACAAAGATGTAATGACCCACGGGACTAGTGTCACTTCCATAATAACATTCCCATTTGATGAAATTTGATCCTTCACCTACTATTCTAAGTTTCCATGTACCAACAACAGAGTGAAGTATGAAAGTTTGATCAAAGGTTTGATCATAGCTCATGACCTAGGATTCAAGTGATTAATAATAGAGGTAACTCAAAATTTTTAGTCAACCAAGTAATTGAGGTTTATGCATGAAAAACCAAACATTTACAACCTTAATATGACCTAGGGAAGCAGTTATTGCAACAAGTTATAGATGTTGATATCCAACACATATCCTAAAACAAGAATTTCATAGCCAATGAAATTAAAATGTTAGAATTAGTGTGATGTTAAATGTATTTAGTAATCTGTCCACCTTGACTATGAACTATGTTATCCCCATCATGCAAAGTGTTAAGGATACTTTTGTGGTTGTAGTTCATACTGATCTTGCCAAGGAGTGGTATGATGATATCAAATTTTACTTTATGCATGATGAAACTTCACAAGTAGTAACCAATGCTGAAAAGGATAGTAGATGATAACACATTATGTTGAAGTTCCTATTATGTGTATTATTAAAGTGCTTGGGTAGAAATGAATATTAATCCTAGAGTAGCCAATATGAATATTATGATCATAGTCATAGATAATGGACTACAATTTAGTAGCCAAGAAACAAAGGACTTCTATCATGACTTGGGCATTAAACATTATTTTTCATCACCTTATTACGCTCAAGCCAACGGACAAGTAGAAGAAAGCAACAAGGCCATCATCAACTCGCTTAAGAAAATGCTCAACAACAACACGCGTAAATGGCATGAGAGCACTTGTCCATGCACTTCAGGCCTATCAGACAACCTACCGAACAATAACTAGTGTAACACCTTATAGCCTAGTTCATGGTTTTGAAGCTATTTTACCTCTTGGATTGTAGGTGTCATCACTGCAAGTAGCCTTAACCAACTTCATCAATGATGAGAAAAGTAATGAGTTTCAAACTATGAACTTGGACTTGGTGGAGGAGCAATCAATATGGATGCTTTCTCACATCTAGTAGTATTAAGAGAGGTATAAATGGTAGCACCACCATAAGTTGACCAAGCATAAGATAAAGAAAGGTGACCTAGTTATCAAATTTTTCTAGTAGCATGTAGATAAATTCTCAATCAACTAGGAAGGGCCCTTCCTAGTAAATAGAGCCTACGAAAATGGACCATTCAAGATTGCAGACATGGATGGGAATGATTTGGCCAATTTGATTAATCATTTCTATCTAAAGTCATATTACATGTAACCTACAACAATGTTCATAGCCAACATCAAGTGAGCCTGCATGAATGTTTTGATGGCTTGTTGAGGCCTTAAACTAACAATATAGCCTATCGAGGCCTTAAATTAGTAATATGGCATATTGAGGCATTACATTAGCCCCACAACATTTTGAGGTCTTAAATTCACAATAAAACCTACTAACATCTTAAACTAGCACCACTATCTGCTACGACCTTAAACTAACAACATGGTTTGCAAATGGACTTAAACTGGTAACTTTGGGATCTTGGGTAGCTTTGGCTTTATTTTCCATCTAATCATACTATGTGACCTATATGGATTTTAATGTCATCTTGGAGTTGTGTTTAAAAGATGAAGCATGGATCCAATGCAAAGGTGCAACCCATTACAACAACAAGCCACTATGTGACCTTGATGTATAGGATTTGATGAGCTTTTTCTACTATGTCAACAGTGTTTATACCATCACCCTCCATCTAACACCACTCCTTGAGCCCAATCCCATAGCTTGATCATGATTTTCCATACCTTGAGCAACAATGTTGACCAATTTTTGACATTCATGCATTTATGACCATATGACATCCTTTTGTCATGCCCCACCTCCAAGTCCACTTGAATGTAACACATTTCATTTAGTGGAAAATCATTAAGTTTATCAGACATAACACATCTTGTTCAATGGGATAACCTCCAAGTCCATTGAGTGTAGCACAACTCAATCAATGGAAAAACCAAATGTATCTAGCCTTGGAAAAGAAACCCAATGAATTTTTCAGCCTACAAAAAAAAATGGGTATGCAAATTGCCAAGTTGGATGGCTAGTAAAGACCAATGGCTTGAACATAAGGGACAATCCCAATGACTAATGAAACCTGGGAGGGATGTGTTGGTTCCTCAAACACATTTACTGAGTGAGCTACACTTCTAAATGGCCTAACCTACATGTCAATGTCACACTATAGCCATGATGTCAACACTTGGAATTTATTGTTATCCCTCATAACCATCTTTTCATAACCCCATTACCATCTTCCCATTGTAGACTTATTCCATCATAACAAGCACCCTTTGGCAAGGTTTGACATGACTAGATCAAGTGTAGAGAGGAAACATTGGTGGTCGAGCTACTGTTGTGTTTTTGTATTCTTTGTTAATGTCTCTTAGGCAAATGCATTGGATACCAATAGAGAGGGGGCATTGAAACACCACTAAAATTTTTATATTGTAATCATTTTTCATCATGTAACCTTTACCCCATGAAACTTGAGGTAAGACTTCATTGTAAATGTGAAGATTGCAATCCATGAGGGGAAATCTCACATATCTCATATTTTTGTACTAAAAAATGCCTCATAAGTGGTCAAAGACTCATCCCCTAAGTGGAAAATGTCATGTACTATCTATATTTCAGATTATTAGGTCAAAATGCCTTTTAATATGCCAAAAATGGCAATTTGATGGGTTTTATGGAGGGTATAGTTCTTTCTACCTTGGAAATCCATGCATGAGGGGTGTAC
>MNCI01033889.1:63882-79935 GCA_015680685.1 Gnetum montanum | reverse complement strand
CAAAGTTGGCTGAATCTCATAAAGTAAGTCATTTGTATTTCACACACACATAATCGTTACATTGCACACAACCGCACGCCGCAACAGCACACACACATACTCACATTAACTACTGAGTTATTTGGAGGTATCTGGGCCTTGGTGTATCCAGAGACCAGCAGGCACCTAAATCCTGTTCGAGGACACTCGTTGGTGGTCGCGTCCCAAACGGTCGCCAACACCTTACATAAGCTAGCATACATGGACTTTTTAACTTTCATAAGCTAGGATGTACGAGGTCTTAAATTCCAGCAACATGAAGCCATAATGCTAGATTTTTGGAAAAATAATGCAAATGAACTATAATAGGTATTTTCTTTGGTTTTGTTTTACAACAAAGTTGGTAAAATAATTACATGTGTAATTGACGTTAAACTACATTTACATTAAGATAGAACTATATGATATATCTTGATTTATGAAAAAACACAATATAGAGATATATCTTGATTGATAAAGTGTAGGTTTGGTTGCAGATAGTAATGGAAGATATGGAAAGCACACCCATAAATATTAGGCATTCTACTACTCTTCTTCATTTCATACACATTTCAATATCTAACATAATCCAAAATTCAATCATATCCTTTCAAATCTCTACATTTGAAAATTCAAGAATTGTAGAAGCATTATAGGTCATACAAGAATATTTCATATTTTCATCATAAATTGCAGAGACAAAATATGATCTAGGTAACACTTTCATTGAATAGTCATTTTTTGAGTAACGTTTAAAATCTAGATACTACTTTCGTTGACGAGTCATTTTTGAGTAACCTTCTTATTGCTCACAGGTAGACTGTAATAAATTTTTACTTACTATTATAAATATTACCAGTAGAACATTTTTCTATTTATCATTTTTGTTTTATATATTCATCTACATTCATACATTTCTAAAAATGCATTGTACTGAACTATGCAATCAACATTTCTGTAGAGTTGTAATTAATGATATATTTCAAAAACTTTTTAGAAAATAATCATTCATACATGTCAAATTTTAGAGAGATTTAGCTACATGTCCAAAAATCATTGTCTAAAATATTAGTATAATGTACATGATGATGCATGAGCATGAAAATACTCATGAATATTCATAAAATATTAGGTCACTAGGGCATGGAATATATGAGAATTATACATAAAATACTAGGTTGCTCAATCGTGCAACCTAATATAATTTGACTCAAAATAGTGCATTGTTCAGGCATGTAACCCCACTTAATTACATAAAAAAGAGTAGGTTTCTTTGCCTTAAAATCTCATATAATTAGACTAACCATAGGAGGTTGCTCAAGCATGGAACCTAGTATCATTTAACTCAAAACAATAGGTTGCTCAGGTGTGTAATCCATCCTCAACAAACATAATATAAAAGTTACAAGGTTGTGAAAAATTATACAATTTAACTCAAAATAGTAGTGTTGGAAACTATTTGGGACTTCCAACATTGGGGCCTCTAGGTCTTGTTGCCTAAGTAATAGGAAACAAAGGTTTTCTTCAAATAGGGTTTAGGTGCTTGCTAGTCTATGGCAACACCATGATCCAGATACCTACAAAAAGACACAGTGATTATGTGAGTATGTATTTACTATCATGAATGTTGATATGGTTGGGTTATGTATGAAACTATAATTGGCTTTCATAAAATAAACTTAACTAACTTTGTCAAATAATGTGAGTTGTTGAAGGTTTATATTTTGTCAAGTCACTTAGTCTATATAGTCCCTATAGTATGTTACTTGTAACAAATAAAATTTTGCAATAATGCTTGAGCACAATTCTACCAATCTACTCTTAATTTCCCTTAGAGAGAAAACTTTAGAAGAAAAGTAGAAATAGAGTGAGATTCAATGGACTTAGAAACAAAAATAAAAGAAAGTAAATTTATGTGAAATCTCACATATTTAAGCAAGATAAATTGACATAAGGAAACACTTTGCAATAAAGCTATTCCAAGTCAATCTAAATATGAATTGTCCAAAATCCTTAGATCTCAAGAAGAAATCTCATAAAAGACAATCTTATTATACTACCAAAAATTCTACACAAATAACAAAATATGAGTCCTTATTTTGGCTAGTTAATAGTTGTCAAGAATTCCATTCAATAGAGCCTTCAAAAAAAATTGGTAATTTTTGGATTGAAATACTAAGGCAACACACTTTAAAACAATGAAGTAATTTTAGTCATCTCAAAACACCAAAAATTTTGTTAGATCCTTTATGCTCGAAATAGGAAATTTTGTTAATACATTACTATTAAATTTCTCTAAAGGATTTTCAACAACATAAGATCTTTTATGGAAAACCTTAATAGAAGCCAAATATTGTGCAAAAATAGAGTTATAAAAGCAACCTAAAAAAATCCTAGAATTAAATGCCAACCATGATACTATCTAGACTATTAGCTAAGTAACTAAAACAAAATGGAAGGAAATGAACTCATACTATTAAGACAAATAATTTGAATTGATGTATTTAGAAAACCATTCTTTTATAATCTTCAATATTCTTCTAAGTATTCTTCCTCCACAATTCAAATTTCTTCTAAGTATGCTTCCTCCAAAATCCCCCCAAATCCCTTCTATTCTACCCTTGAATCCTTTTTATAATGACTTTCAGATAGTTACAATCATCATCAGAAGGTGAGGGTATTACAAATATCTATGGGATTAATTTATAACCATCCTAGAAGTTATAACTTCCATAGAAAGTTATTAGAAATTTGAGCTATGGTTGCTAAGTGTTTTCTTCGTAACAAATATCATGGAGATAATCATAGGAAGTTACAAAAATTTGAGAAATACATGTCACAATTGGCAAATGTCCTATGAGTAATTATAACCTTACGAATATCAATGAAATATTGTTGTCACTTCCATAAGAAGTTATATTTTTTTTGAAAATTTTTAAATGTCCATAGGAAATAAAGTTGTAGTTGTCAAATGTTTATAAATTCTTCACTTAAATCATAAAACCTCCTTTTTACATTTAAAAATGATCATGTATATAGTACTGATGATAATCTTTATTTATAATAAGAATAATACTATGTAGCCTTAGGAATTTATGCATCAATACATTCATGTTGATCTGTAAGCCTTTAAAGGTTCACATCGTCCTCATGGCTTCCATGCTAGAAACTACATGGTCTTGGTCTTGTGTTGTAGTGCCATTATTAGTTGTTTCATGTTTGTCTTTGCTGCCCCTTTTTCCACACACATACTTTGGTCCTAAGCCATTGGAGTCTCTCAACTGCACCTTTGGTAGTCATTGTAGATTCTCCATCTAAATTTTTTTTTGGTAGTGATGAAGAAGGAGTCACATTACTATTGCTTTTTTTATCACCAGTGAATGAGCTCTCTTAAATGAAATCATTGGTCTACCCCTATTATTTTTAAGATTACTTTCTTCATTGCACCTTTAATTTTATTTTGGTTTAGCAACAAACCTTGTGTTTCATGTTTTCCTACCTAATCTTTATAAAAATGACAAGAAAAAAGGAACTCCTCTAATCTAGAAGAAATATTCCTACTATTGTTGTGAAGTTGCAATGAGATCATTAATGATATTGATTCTTTGATACCCTATTATTGTTTACCATTTTCCTCTTCCTCATGTGATTTGTTTTGACAAGGGATTTGGAAGCATAGAAAAAGCATGAGAATGTCAATAGTGATTTTGTTTTATCTTTATTTATAGGTTAGGAATTTACCCATTCTAATTTTGAAGTATAGTAAATCATATTTATGTTTTTTGTATCTTTTGAAGATGCTTGAGATAGCAAAGCTTAGGGTTTCAACTCTATACAAGCAAAGACATCTTTCATGATACTTGCTTGCTTAGGGTCTACCTATATGAACTTAGTCTACATAGGAATGGCTGGTGAAAAATGTTGGCATCTAGTGGAAACTATAAAATTTTAGAATTAATTTTGATGAATAAACAAGTACATTAACAATTTTTGTTGTTAATAGACGTGGTGCTTAGGTTCTAAATTCTTATTTTAGGCATAATTTATGTAATAATATTATGAATATTTGCTTCTCCCTTTGGATGAAATTGATAACTATGAAAATCCAATATTGTATCTTTGATTTTCATATTTGAAATTTAAGAATTTTATTGTATATTTTTGTTTTATATTAGATAATGTCTAGTTAGATTTCATGGATGCATTTGATAGCATCATTGTAGCTATTCAAAATTGGCACTTCCACTACTCTACCACCTCATCATTTTGTGTTGCATGTGGCTAGGATGTCTAATAAACCTCCCCAAATTTTTCTTAGCTTCCCTCTAGTGGGAATGCCACACTCTAGCCTTAATTTGGCCCTTTGTAGTGTTGCATAGATATTGATATCATGTACAGTTAGGTTCTCATCCTTTACAGCTATGTATGAGAGGTGATGATTCACCCTTGAGGGGGTTTCCTCCTCCTCTATGCTGGTGGTGCAAGAGATCATAGTACGGGGTGCAAGGGAATGATTAGCAAGGTTCTACAACTGACCAACCACTAAGCTTTCATGAACAACTTCTACAAGATTAAGAAACTATCCGTAGTAAGCTACAAGAAAAGTACATGGAGGATCTCTCCAAGAAAACTAGCAAGGTGGAGACTAGAGTGCATGTGGAGAAGTAGGCAAAGTAGCAGGTGAAGCTACTTAAGCAAAAGCAAAAAGAATAAACTAGGGCCAAACAAGAAGAATAATGTTGAAAAGCAGAAACTAAAGCGGAAAGGTTTCAAAGAGATCTGAGAAAGGAAACTCTTAGGAATGACTTGGAAGAACAACTATGCATGCAAATTAAGGAAGACCTACTTAGGAATGAGTAAGAATGCGAACAACATAAAGAAGATGAGAAAGAGAAATGAGTTCAAGATCTACTTAAGGAACAACAAATAGTCCAAATGGCATGGTTGGCTCAGAATGAGAAGATGTCCATATTTTATTATGAGTATCAAACAACATGTTGCATGGAAAACCTTGCAAACATTCATTTTCATTATTACTAGCAATTTCACCTTGATTGGGCTAGAGCCATGTTGCCTAAAAAGTGAAATGAAGATAGGATGAGTACAAAGAATTCCATGAGGTTATGGATTTTAGGACCTTTGAGAACCAGAAGGCTTCTCTTGATGTCATCCATGCTTAGGAAAGGACTCATTGCCATGAACTAGATTGCCATGGAGGTTTGTTTGGTGCTATGTTGGATGTATGCGGATGTCTAGCAAAACTTAAGTCCAAGGGTGCTAGGATTGGGGGCATGAAGCCCTCATTTTTAAAGTCACATAATGTTCATAGGGGGCTATTTTTATTTTCCTCTCTTCATTTTATATTTCTTTTTTCCCTTCCCTTGCCCATTTAGGGGGTGCTTACCCGCTTGGAAAATTTAGTCCAATTCTTATTGGGAATTCTTTACTTCCAAGGGATTTTTGTTATGTGGGGGATTTTTCCCCCATTCCCATTGATTATACATACATGGTTTTGGTACTAATACATCCCTACCTTTTCTCAAAAAAAACAAAAAAGAAAAAAACAAATCACAAAAATGGAATTGCAAATATTTGCACAAGATGGTAATTGAAAATACAAAAATGATGGAGAAATTTGCCAATAGAAGTCATTATATGAAATTTTTAGAACTAGCATATATATATATATATTTCCCAAGATTATTTTTAAAAAATTGATGTTAACCAAGCCCGACTACTAGACGAGGTAACAAGATAACTAAAAATGGAATCACTCATCCCTCCTTTATTTCTCTATCACTTACCAAATTTATTTTACCCTCTCAGTCAAGTTTGCTCTTTCTTTGTTTGTTCATGGAATTTTTTAGCATTATTTATGCAAGAGATTTATTTCTCATTTAGTCAGGCTTGGTTAACATCATTTTTCTTAAATCATCTCAGCCAATATATATATATATATATATAAAAGCTAGTGGAGCAGTTTCATGGGCTATGAGTAGAATTTAATCATTTTTTTATTCTTTAAGTTATCATCACTATTTGCATTCCAAATAATATATACTAGTAAACATAAATTGGTTAAAATAAAAGTTTATATATTTTGTATATGTTGATGAAGGAATACATTGCATAATTATTGCAACAAACATTACAGAGCAGTATAATAGGAATGAGCAAAAGGAAAAATACAATGACAAGCGTGAAATTAATATGCCTTCCTATGGAATTCTACTTTGGAGATTTTTAGCATCTAAAATATTTCTGTATCTTTGCACATATAAAGGAGGATGAATCTTTAAAGAATCAATGGTATTAACTCGAGATAATGCAACAAACATTAGATCTGTAAGTTCTCTTGTGTAGCTGTTTCGTAGGCTATGAGTAGAATTTAATTATTTTTTTTAATTTTTAAGTTATCATCACAATTTGCATTCCAAATAATATATATTGTAAACATAAATTGGTTAAAATAAAAGTTTATATATTTCGTATATGTTGATGAAGGAATACATTACATAATTATTGCAACAAACAGTATAGGGCTGCATAATAGGATTAAGAAAAAGGAAAAACACAATGATAAATGTGAACTTAATATACCTAATCCTCCAATTGAGCAAAATGAACTTCCTGTGTGATTCTAGTTGGAGATGTTTAGCATCTAAAATTTTTCTATATCTTCCCACATGGAAAGGAGGATGAATCTTTAAAGAATCAATGGTCTTGATTCTAGATAATGCAACAAATGTTAGACCCATAAGTTCTCTTGTTGAGTGGTTTCACGGGCTATGAGTAGAATTTAATTAATTTTTTATTTTTTAAGTTATCGTCACTATTTACATTCCAAATAATATAAATTGGTTAAAATAAAATTTTATATATTTTGTATATGTTGATGAAGAAATACATTGCACAATTATTGCAACAAAGATTCTAGGGCTATATAATAAGATCGAGAAAAGGCAAAATACTATAATAAGTGTGAACTCAATATGCATAATTCTCCAACTGAGCAAAACAAACTTCTTGTCCAATTCTACTTTGGAGATGCTTAGCATCTGAAATCTTTTTGTATCTTTGCAAATGAAAAGGAGGATGAATCTTTAAATAATCAATGGTCTTGACTCTAGATAATGCAACAAATGTTAAACCCATAAATTCTCTTAAACCAATGTGAATAGTAGCCTTATCTAGTGTCATTCCTTGAGATTTATGAATAGTCATGGCACATGCCAACTGTAATGGTAACTAATGAGATGCTCCTTGGACCACAGGTACAATTGCCACATGATGAGGATTACCATTATCAAAGGCACATTTAATGTAGGAGTCAAAATCAACAATAACATATAATGGTAACGTAGGTGGCTATTTACCTTAAGGATACATAATACAATGAATCATGCCAAGTGCACCATTCACCAATCTTGCCTCAGGCCAAGGGTTAACTGTAAGTGTTACCCTTGAACCTTCACATATAAGTAGAGATTACATTACTTGTTGTAGTAGATGGTTGTTGTTGTTGATCTTGAAAAATGTGTTCTTCACCTTCTCTATTGGGATTAATAGCATTAGAATCCATGTTTCTAAAAATTCATGAATTCCAATATTTCACCTCTTAATCTTGTAACACGATGCCTAAGTTCAATATCTTTAAATATTGTATCACACTATAACCTTCATCACCTTAACTGTTGCCATGATCATAACTTTCACTGTAACCATAATCGTCGTCATTTATAATAATAATAAATATTCATTATTATTGTAATCGTAACCATCACCGTTTATAATAAGCCACCATTTATAATAATAAATATTCATTATTACCCATGTCAGGCCCTACACATGAGGGAATATGAAGAGATGAATGGGGAGCCCAAGGGTTGGGGGGCATCAATTGAATAGAGATTCGGCTTCCTTGTAGTGACTCTTTATCTCTCTTGCATGTGGTGCATGTATGTGAGGGAATACAAAGAAATGAATGGGAAGCTCAGGGATTAGGGGGCATTAATTGAGTAGAGATTCAACTCACCTGCATTGATTCTTTAGCTCCCATGCATGTGGCACATGTGAGTAAGGGAATACAAAAAGATTAAACTAAATTGGCACTGGAACATATATTTGTAATTCATATTCATTTGTGGAGATATAAAAAATCATGTTACAAATTCATAAATAATGTTATTATTATATCACGGGCTTTTGTATATTGACATTATTGTTACAATGGACAAGATATGAATGATGCTAACACCTCATTCATAATTATTATATTATAATTATTGTGGAATTCAATAAATTTTATGAGATTATTATAATTAGAGAAATAATCTATAATTATAATCTCAGATATTATGGATTATAAGATTCATTCGAACAATAAACATTTCATAGTAAATAAAGCTAGATATGATGAAATATTACTCATAATCCATAATTTTAGAGGTATTATTTATTCATTCATAATGCTAATCCATAATGATTATATCTCAGTTAGCATTATCCATAAGATATATATAATGATATGATTATAAATAATAGATTTTATTTATGATGAAATTTTTATAATCATTATATATAATCATTTATGTTTATGATTATAAATATATCATTATATATAACCAAGATTATGAATAACTAAGATAAATATAATCATTGGCTCCCTTGAAATGACTCTTTGGCTAGGAAATATTTATAAATAATTGGTTATTTATGATTATGGTAAGACATATGCGTCGGCAGAGAGCTCATCACCATTTTTCTTAGCACTAGCTAGCATGATCATGCTGGAGATCTTCTTAAGGTCTAGGCTGCTAGAGGTGTAGAAGTTCTTATTTTTAAAATTTACTAGGTTAACAACCATATCATCCATTAGATTCCATCAATCAAGGAATATGTACATAAAGAAAAGGCCTCACTGCATGCAAGAAGGTAAGAAGAAATTATCAAATTTGAACTTTATAAGTCATCCTAATAAGCAAGAAAATTTTTTAAAATTATGACCGAAGTTAGGTTGACATCTCAAATTGGCTAATAATTTTCATGTGCTAGAAAAAATGCTAATGGTTTTTCATTTTATTAAAATGCATATTGCAAGAAAAAAAGTAATCACAATCATAACAACTGAATGCATCTACTCCATGGTAACTGCTGAATTTCAAAGCACAACCATTGAAATGATAAAACCTACACAAAATATACAATGAGATAAAGAGAAAATGAACTTACAAATGTTCCTTTCCATTAGAAAAGGGTGTAGCAAAAGAAGATTACTCAAGATAGTAGCATAAAATTACAATTTTAGAATTCCCTACCACTCGAAAAAGTAGTAAAAAAATAACAGAACCAAACTTTGAAATGTTTTTGCATTGGGAATGCAAATGTATAGGAAGGCATGCTAAGTACTGATGGTAGAAGAGCTTAGCTTGAAGTGAAACTATGAAAATTGCACAAAATCATCAAAATGTAATGTTCTACATGTTACAATTAACTATAAAAAAATTAACAAAAACACACATAAAAGGATTGACAGAAAGTTTGTTTCTAGAAAGAGATTGTAATAACCAAAGGCTATTGTTCACATAGAAACTTCAGATGACCATTCACCTAAGGATGCTTCTTGAACTATAGCCATTACCATCTTTCCTTGAATGCCTCTAGCTCTACCCCTCATCCTGCCCCTACCTACAAAATTTTATGGTTAAAACATACATTAAAATAAAGCTACTGAAGAAACATATTGGCCTAATTCATATATAAATTTTATCCAAAAAAAAGAAACCTAATGAATGGATCTTTTAGCTATTATAACAAAAATTGTATTATGATTGTCGATGATGTGTGCATGTTGTGGCCCTGAGTGTTAAGCAATGACGCAACAAGGGCCGACTAGGATACTACCTTATTGCTACCTTGGTTGAAGAAGTGCATGTTGTTGAGCTTGTTATTGTAGCTAAAGCATAGGCCACCATCGTAGGTGCATTTCCAGTGCTTTGGTAGAGCTCTGAAGTTGGCGTCATCGAAGATGGTTCGATTAGGTCAGGTGGCCTATAGTAGCAGTTGCAGATAGAGATAGAGACATAATGGAAATAGAATTCTCATTCCCATTCCCATTCCCATTCTACATTTGTTTGAGTTTGGCATTTTTATGTGTGGAGCAAGAATATGAAAAACTATGGCTCTTTGGTTCACATTTTGCGTAATGGGAATACGAAAAGGTATGGCTCTTCATTTCATGTTTTTTCCCATTTCATGGGATCTTACGTGGTGCATGATGTGAAGGGCCACAAATGCACTCCCCCCTCCCCTTCTATCCTGCAAGACAAGTTGGCCTCTTTGGCAAAGAAAAGAAAATCGACAAAATAAATCAGTGTTGCAAAATTAGATCATATAAATTTTAATAGCAATTTTATTTGAAATTGTTAAACATAAAACATTACTTTGTGAATGATACAAAACCCCAAATTTCTTCTTATTAGTCAAATTAAAAATTACAAAACCACAAAATTTATGAGATTGCAAAAATTAGTAAAAGATGGTAGTAAAAATGAAAAATTCATATCATTCTCATATCATAGAAATTTGCATATAGAAGTCATTATATGGTATTTCTAAAAAAATCTGTAGAACAAATAAATGTTCAAAAATCAAATCATACAAATTTCAGTAGGAATTTTCTTTCTTTGTAGACTATTAAGTAGAAACCCTAATTTCTTCTAAATCATCAAATCAAAAATTGCAAAATCACCAAATTCCCAAAAATATTTCTCTAGAAATTTTGACAACAAGGTTGTTCCAAATAATTAAACAAGAAAACATTATTTTGTGAATGCTACAAAACCCTTATATATTCTTCTAACCCTGACAATCTAAAAAATAATTCTTCAAAATTTTCAACAACAAATTCATTTGAAATCATTGAATGAAAAACATCATTTTGTGAATGCTAAAAAATCACAATTTTTTTCCAAATCATCAAATTAGAGAAATTACAAAACCTAAAAATATTTCAAATTAATTCACCAAAATATTGCAAAACAAACTTGAATGTCGTTGATAAGAAGTGGTTATGTATGGCATGATAAACTTGTAACAAATTGTAGGAAGAAGATCTTAATGCGTAGTGTGATAGAAATGCAAGAAATCATATGGATTACTTCTTGTCACATGATAGAATTGCAATTTTTGAAGTAGATATGTGAACTGCAAGTGAATATGGAATATATTTGAGTATTGTTTATTTTTTATATTCTATGCTAAGGAGGTATATGATAGTTTGTTGGAACATTGAAAATATATATTTATGTTGGACTAGTTGTAGCATCAAGATTCTAGGGAAGGGATTGATTATGGATTACTAGTTTATTAGAAAAATTTAACTTTAAATGGGGTAATGGAGGTATATGTGAGTTCTCTTGAATAGTTTACTTTAGGACCAGTGGGGGTAAACTTGTTAGGGTAGCTACTAAGTTACTAAAGAGGTAGGTTGAATTATTAGGTGTAAGGGGTAAGAGGATAATTGTTAAGTTAGTACAAAGTTAGGTGGGATTGTCAAGTGTGATGGGTAGATAAAAGAAACCTCAATAATGTATTTTGGAGTTTGAACCTTATCATTATCCATGATTTCCAAGCTTCCTACTAGGGTAATGGAAAGCTCTAGGCTCTTAAAGATCAAAACACATTTAGGCATAAGTGGGCACACGTTGAAGGACCCATGAACAATCCTTGAAGGCATGCAAGTGTAAGATGCTTCATATACTTGGGAAATCATGGTGCTTGAGAAAACGCCAATGGATGATCAACTATAATGGGATTGAGTGTTGATGAATAGTGAGGATTCCCAATGCCCAACCATACAAGTTACACAAGCATACATATGTAACCAGATCATAATCCTTGGATGGGAAAATATGAACTCTAACTAGTTAATATGAGACTTGTTGATCATTTTCTTCTTATTATATTGTGTAATTTGTAGTAAAGCATAATATGTAATGATGTTATTTGTAAGAGCCCAAATAACTACCCTCTAAACATCAATACATTTTTTAAAATCTACTTAAAACATGGAATTATACTTACAATAATCAAATTCATCATCTACCCAATTACTAATTATAAGTTTAGATGAATTACATATCATAACGCCCAAAGGGCTTCTAATCATAATTCATGTAGGTTAATTTTATGAAAATAAAATAAGCTAACATGATAACACATATATTTTCTTTCTTTTCTTTATGAAAATAAAAGAATGTAATTGTTGATAAGTAAATGGGATTAGTATATTGAAGGAAAAATAAATAAAAAATAGTTACTTTGCATGATTGGAAAATATAACTATGAAAAAATTTACAAAACATACATGTAATGAAAGACTTGCTTCAAGAAGACTTCCAAGATTCCAAGATGCAATACTTCCATAATATAAATGAAAGAAGTAACTATGCATCTCAAGTTTATTTTAAATGTCATATAAGAACTAGCTCACATAATACAATGAAGAGAGTTATAATAGTTAGGATTTTTGAAGGTAATGCTATTTTAGCTGCTTTCAATGTACTGCTATTTTGAAGGTAGGTTCTAAGGAAAATCAACCACTCTCTCCTAGTGCGTACACAAAAAATGAATAATCCCTTGAATATTTTGAGTATTGTTTGTTTCATTTCTAGCCAATTGAGGTATGTAACACTCTACTTTAGTTATTCATGAATATTTTGGTGGCCTAGATTGTTCCTCTAATGCATAGACTAGTTGGGGATCAAGAATCAAGTTTTGTCAAATGGAGATATTTACAAGACCAAATTATCCTACTTCAAGAGGTGATGTACTTGCTACGGATGACTATATTTCTAGGTATGTGTTTGAAATTGAATATCACTAAAGCTTATGACATAGTTTTCTAGAGTTCTCCATAAAAAATCATGTTTTGGAAAAGTTTTCATCTACATTTTGTGAATTTATGCCTACATATTCAACAATTCGGAGCCTTTTCCATGGATCTAGAAAGGAGGCTTTGGGGTTTTTCATCTTAGGGTAGGGGGTTGTGACAAGGGGATCTTTGTCACCCTACCTATTCATTCTAGTTATGGATGTGATGTGTAAGTATTGTCTAACACAAAGGATTAGAGGCTTGGATGTTGGGGGTTTAAGCTCCCTAATGGAACATTATGCTAATGATACCATTCTTTTTTTTAGCGTTGTTGTTCCTCAGGTACATGTAATTAATTGAGCTCTTTAGAGAATGGTCAAGGAACTGGAGCTAGAGATTAACCAGGGTAAATCTATGGTACATCTACTTAATGTGGAGTCACCTATTAGGGGGAGGATTGTGCAGTTGTTGGGGGTGTTACTAGGGTCTAAGGAAGATACCTGCCTTGGGCTTCCACTTTATGAATAGCACAAGAGACAAGCTTGAGGTGGCCTTACTTGGAGGAAGCAAGAGAGGGTTAGTCATTAGACTACCTGGTTTCTTTTGCATGCAAGGTCATTGATTTTGGCTTCATTGGTTCTTTTAGCTATGGCCTAGTTTATGCCATTCACTACCTCCCCTCTGATAGAGGTTACATAGAAAATCAAAAGACTAGTTTTGGCTTTTACATTGTCACGAGGTAAAGGGGGTGGTAAGCTGCATCTTGTTGCAAGGAACATTGTCACTAGAATGAAGTATGTGAGGGCACTTGGAATACTTCATTTCACAAATGTGAATTCCATGGGATTTAATAATTACTTAGATGTCTATTTGACCAAGGCCAATATCCAACCTAATGGATCTGAGTCATGCAAGATAAATACTGATAGTGGGAGGCATCCCACCATGATTCAAATGTTTGGCATGTGTTGGTTTCACACATGTAGAGGATTCCACCATTGGGGCTCCTTAATGTGCATCCTACATAGATTATTAGACATAAATATCCTACATTCATGTAGTAGCAACAATTAGGGTTGGTCAAGCTCAAAAAAAAAATGTTTTTATGGTTAGTTGGCCATGCTACCATTCCCATGTAGCATGTTTTGTGATGGCAAGGGGTGAGGCTAGATGCCACATGTTCAATGTGCATGTTGGAGGAGGATACAATGACACATTTCATCTAGGAGAGTACTTATTCAATGAGGGTGTGCTAGGTAGTGCAAATTTTGTAGACAAATATGTTAGATGGAGACTCGCATGCTATGGCCATCTTATGGAAATTGTGAAAAATGTGGAATTACTTGATTTTTAGAGGGATTTCTCCATTAATTCTAGCACAAGTAATGACTAAAGGTCTTTAAATTTGGAGGGAGGCACATAGTGTAATGGGGGTAACTCTGACATACAAGCCATCTTGTGCAGAGTATAGGCATAATCCTATTTTTTGGAGTTTCATGGCCTACATTGGCTACGTAGAGGTGCTGTAGCTAGTCCATGGGAACCTTTACCTAGATAATAGGTCATTCTTTATGATCTAGATTAGGGATATCATGCTATTTGGAGGGTGAGGATTGACATCATTGAGGTAGCCATCACTCAATACCTATAGGTGCTAACCAAAGGGGAGGAGGTTCCTTTGTGGGGGATGGGGTTGTAGGCCATGGGGGATTTTGTCTTGAGGCCCATGCCTAAGACAAGTATTAGGCAAGTGCCCAAGTCAACGTTGGATGCCCTCTAGCAAGACATGATGATTCTACTAGACTACTTTTTTATTCATTCTAGCAACACATGGAAGCTACTTGACATGCACTTTAGCTTCATATGCTACCTCTAGAGGGAGTATATAGTGAATTTTCCTTGGTACTTTTTGGTAGTTCTACATTGAAGGTAGAGGGGGATGCATCCAAGGCCCATTTTGGCCCTTTGGCATAGGGTTCCAAGTGGGGGGAGGGGGGTGAGGAGAGTGTGGGTCACCAAAAATAGGTCCCCCTGCAGTTCCTAGGGCTCCTACTCATAGGGTTATGTATGGTCACCATAGGAGAAGGTGTGGCCCACCCTTAGTGATGACCATTTCTATATTGGAGTGGGTCAAAGGAGAAAATTTTGAGGGTGATTCTAGATTGGAGGATCTTTGAGGATGACAAGGGAAAGCCATTGCAAAAATAGGAGGTGACCCCAATGGTAGCTATAGTGAAATGAAATTTGAAGCCTAGGGATGTGGTTTAAGGGGTATCAAAGGTCTCTATGGAAGTAGCTAGGCCAAAGATGGTGGAGTTCATCAAGGCAAAGGAGCATACTTTTTGGGGGATGTGGTTGAAGTGATGAGAGGAGAGGTTTCAACAAAAGAGAGAATGTCTAATGTAGAAGTATGAGGAGGTAGGCAAGTGATGAGACGCCATATGCACTAGGCCACGATATCGCGTACGTGATATCGCGGCCGTCGCGATATCGCAGCCAGCCACCATATCTATAAATAAGAGGTGGCACTCCCCTTATTTTCAAATCCTGGCTAGTGTAGCGAAGCTCTGGTAGATTGATCACTCCAGAGTTAGAAGTTTTCCCCATGTGCCCACAGTAGGAGTCCTAGAGTGAACGGCTCTTTATTCGAGCAACTTGTAAACCTGAACCCAAGTTGTGTACGGCAATAAAGACGAACTTGTTTGGATAAACCTTGCAGCACGTGGTTTCATTTATTGCTTTATTTACTGCTTTCCTAGTGCATTCAAGTACGACTTGATTACGAGCGTCTACGGACGTGTACAGCTAGTCAAGGAATCGGCTGCTTGACGCAATGCATGAGAACGACTCAATTACGAGCATCGGATGCTTGGTAACCCAGTAGTGTATTCCAGGATTCTGCGCTTGGTAACTCAAGGGTCTAATGTGTACGGCTAGTTGAGGAATCGGCTGCTCATTGCTAGGCTAGATTGTGTGATAAGTACGACTTAGTTATGAGCACCCACGGGTGTGTACGGCTGGCTAAGGAATCGGCTGCTTATCACACGTAGGCTAAATAGATGCCTCAGTACGACCACTTCGAGCACTTGTGTTACGTGTGGCGATCCCAGTAACGATTAGCGTTTGGTAAGCTGCAGTTGCATAGTTCAGGGTGTGTCCGG
>MNCI01033889.1:37493-50150 GCA_015680685.1 Gnetum montanum | reverse complement strand
GAATACGCTACTGGGTTACCAAGCAGCCAATGCTCGTAATTGAGTCGTACTCATGCGTTTCGTCAAGCAGCCGATTCCTTGATTAGCCGTACACGTTCGTAGATGCTCGTAATCAAGTCGTACTTGAACGCACTAGGAAAGTAGTAAACAAACAATAGCGAAACCATGTACTGCAAGGTTTATCCAATCAAGTTCGTCTTTATTTCTGTACACAACTTGCGTTCAGGTTTACAAGCTACTCGAATAAAGAGTCGTTCACTCTAGGACTCCTACTGCGGGAACATGGGAAAAATTCTAACTCTGGAGTGATCAATCTGCCAGAGCTTCGCTACTTCTAGCCAGGATTGGGAAATGAAGGGAGTGCTACCTCTTATTTATAGATATGGTGGTGGACCGTGATATCGCGTACGCGATATCTCAGGGAAAGACACGATATCGCGGCTCAGTGTATGTCGCGTCTCATCAACAATGAACCCTAGGAAGTGCTAAGAAAGCACATCCAACACCAAGGTAAGGAGCTTCACCTAGATGGGGAGGGAAACACTTTGGAAAGTGCAAGAAAAATTACTACCTTCAAATAATTTCAAGAAGAAGCATCTTTTCTTGACACTAAGCACCACACAGTAGTTCTAGATGTAGTTCATAGTCAAGAATGGAGCTACGACTTCTATACAAGGCTATCATTCCATATTTAGTTTATGCTCTAGGGAGGGTTGGTTGGATGGTTGTTTGCTGCTTTGTTTATATTTTGGTCAGAGTAGGTTGTTTTCTTAATTTCTATGGTTGATGGGTTAGTGAGTTAGAGGTCCTGTGGGGTGGACCTACAACCCAATTTTGAAATGGGACTAAATTGGACCCCCTTGATTGAAAAAGGGGATTTTTTTGGAGATGATAGGAGGCTCCTCTCCTCATTTTTGGGGGTACCTCACTACTGTACATATTCATTTTTGATTAATTTATACTTTGATTTCCTCCAAAACAAACAAAAAAAGGAAGAAAAATAGTCTCTCTACTAGGGCTAGGTATTGTTAAACAATCAAAATTCTAATTTTATGGAGACAAAAACAAACAAAATTCCATATGTGCATAAGAAATATGCAAAGGAGAAACAACTATAAAATCTGATATGCTCTAAGTTTGAACAACATTATATATCAACATGGTTCCAAGCTTTGAAATATTCATTAATAATTTTTTTAATCTTTCATATTTTCATGTTGAGATAAGTGTAGGCTTGAACAAAGGACCAATTAACAATAATTTTATACATGATAACTTTCTTAAAAACCCTTCAAAACTAACCAAAAAAATCAACAAAACAAAACATGCACTTAACAAAAAAACACCAAGAATCCTCAATATGCATAGATTATTTTTAATTTTTAAATGAGTACTCAATGGACCTTTTGACCTTCCAGCTATAATACACCAAGTCTCTCTGACCCTACAATATCTTGTAGTCCACACAAGAAAAACACTAGGGTTGGATAAAATGGTGAGGGCTAACGCCATCAAGAACCTCCAAGAACTAAGCCCTTGTAGCCCACGTAAGAGATCACCAACATTGGATAGAATGATGGAGGTTATTTCTTTTTTAAAAAAATAATTAGAAAAACATGAAATACAAAATGCACATGACACAAATAAAATGTGAACTCATAAGTCCAAAACATGCACACCAAAAATTAGATCCAAGACATATGAGAAACTCCATATATGACTCACAACTTAAAAAAAATTATCCTTACTTTTCCAAGAAAATATAACTTTAGACAGCTACTAAATATTTCATACAATAATGGTTTTGGAATTTACAGCTTGAAGTTAAAATTGACTAATTTTGGGAGGGAGAAGATACCTCAAGATTGGGTTGTTGTCTAGCTAGTAGCCTCAAGAAATCAGCTTCAAACTACAAGTGCAAGATGCTACTAAAATCCTCCCACAAAATTAGAGAAAAAAATCCCTTCAATACAGCAAAATTTTTTCAAAAATCAGTCACAAAAGCCTCCAATAGTAGTAGCAAAATTAACCTCCAAAGAGCCCACAAGAATACTCAAGAAAGCCTAAAATATGGCTAAAAACAAGCATGGAACAACCATTTTCCCTCTCCTCTCCTAAACTCATCAACCCTCCAACTTGCGTAGTCTTCCCTTCCTTGGAAAAAGTAAAAATGAAAGCAAACATCCACTCTATTTATAGGATGGAAAAGATCCTAAGGATTGGCTAAATACTTATGCACAAAATTTTATATAATAAGTGAAGACTAGATAACTCATTCTTTTATATTCATTGCATCATTACTACTTCACTTGGACAAGTATGCTCTCATGAAATAGTAGACATGTGAGATTGACGATACTTGAGAGAGCCACACGGCCCCTATTAAATGAGTCATTTGTTTCTTTTTCATCCATTAATATGAAGTAGACAATTTTCATATAAATAAAATAGATGTCATCATAAGCATGTCATAGAGCATACATCACCATCCCACATTGACTTTTCTTATGGCCCTACCTTTTTGTCTTATTTTAAGTCATTTTTTAATTTATAAGCTATGAGTATTTCTAATTTATTTCTAGCCTTTTAACTATTTTTCGCATTTTAGCTCTACTAATGTTGGTTCCAAGATTGGATACAAAAGGAGGAGGGTTAGCATCAAGTTGGTATCTGGCTGTAAAATCTTGTCAAATCTCATGGATGAATTCTCTTTTAGATGTTGTAGATGCTAGGGCATTCCCCATATGCAATGTGTAGTAGAACCTAGTGAATGATGTAAAAGAGCTCATGTAGCTAACCCCATTTTGTTGGGGAAAGGCTAGGATGATAATGATCTATTTTCCACATTTCCTTTAATATATATAGTAAAAATCATTATACTAAACTTTTTTTCTATCTAACATTTTACACATGCCAAGCCTATCGTAACAAAAACAAATATGTCATAACCATTATTCTAGAAATTAATATTTTGATTGAATAAAGGAAAATATCATCCAACTAGATAATTTTAAGTGTTTAACATAAAAATATTAAAATCTAAGGCTCAAACTGAAAAAGTAATTGTAGATCTATAGTCTAGGTGTTAAGTTGAGTTAGTCCACCAAATTTGAATGTGATCTAGAAACTTTCAATTTTGAAATATTTTATTAATTAAATATTCAATAATCTTAGAATTCTAACTAAAATCAGATTAAACCATGGATCCACATCATATTAGTTTTCTATTATTATTCTAAAATAATGCTAAACTTTGTAATGCTTATTTAGTACTAATATATATATATATAAACTTAAAAGAATAAAATATTAGACAAAAATTAGAAATAAATAGTAATCTTGCTTCTGTCACCCAAACAAAGGTCTTCATATTACTAATAAGCATTAAGTACATCTACAAATATATGTGTGCTTTAAAATAAATTAAATTCTAAATATTTAATAGAGTACTAAGTTCACATGTACAAATGTGGGGCACTACATTATTTGGCTTTGAGGTAGTAAGAATATAACATTATAACATGAATATTGATTCTAATTAACTAGAAAATAATGAAAAGTAAATCTATTTTAGCCTAGTGATGATAAGCATCCATTCCTAATCTTCTATTCACATCCTCAACTCATATAGCTATCACTGGGATTACCAGGTAAATCATTACTAAGTGAAGCAAATGATATTACTTCTGGGTTACCAAACAGTTGTACTTAATGCTTGCGATTAGTCATATTTATTCCACAAAATACTAACATACATCATATATGTAACTTACAATTGAAATGCAAAGTGTGTATGGAACATAACTCTGTCATGTGAAATGTTGCAACGATCATAAAAAATATTGATCTTTATTACCATCCATGAAGCATGTTTAGGTATACTTCACTTGAATAAAGATGTCATAAAATTATTCAACTCTCAAACTAACTATGACTTCATGAAATAAAATTGCAAGATCTTGAGTAAGAATAGACCAGAAGTTATTCTAAACATAGTTTGTGAACTATATTTATAGGCATTTATTGTAATTGTGACATCATATTTACAATATAGTATCTCAACCTATGACATTGCAAATGCGTTATAGTAGATGAAATATAGTAATCAACTAACATAATTTTCATCAATCTTAAGATAAGAGGCATATTGTCCCTAAGCGTTTCAACAAAGGACATAGCAAGCTTCCTCATAGCCCCATGATTCATCAAAAGCTCATCATCATGTCATACAAAATGGACAAAGTTCTATTACAAAAATTGTGGGGTAACTAAGACTGAATTAACTAACATGAAAAAACATAAATTCCATATTACAAAATTTATTTGACTAGGTGTGTTATAAAAATTTACAAAGAGAGCCATATTACAAATTTTATTCTGGTGGGTGTATTACAAAAATAACAAAAAGAATAGACAATCATCAAAAACTATAAAAATTGTAAAAGTCTTCAAAAAATTTTCAATGTTCAATCTTCATGTTGTTCCTAGCAATGGTGATTCTTCCAACCTTGGTTGGTTGGTTGGAGCTTCCCCTTTTATGAAATTTTTTTGCTACTTACTAATGGTCTTATTCTCATCTTAGTCTCTTCTCCCTACCTTGCAAATGATCTTCAAACATAGGAACTTATTTAATCATCGTTTATAATCATCAAAGGATCAACATTGGTTTTAGTAATTTTCCCTTAGTGTTTAAACCCATTTTGAATCCTTGATTAGCTCTAAATTCAAAACATTTAGCACTTAACCTCAAGATGAATGTGATTGCGAAAGAACATTCCTAAGGCTCTAAGGCAAATAAATTCATGAAATTCTAGGTTAATTTAATTATTCTTAGTATTAGTTACCTAAATGTTCAAAAATGATGTTTTAGAGAAATTTTCAAATTTTAAAAAATCATGTCCTAAGCCCCCATGATGGATCAGCTCAAATTCAAGAGCTTACATGTTTTTGAATAGGTGTAATGAGAAGTCTAGTCCAAAAGATATTACCAATCCACTAGGATATTCAAAATCATATGAACTAGAACTTATACCAAGAAATAAGAGCCTATATAGGTTGGGGAAGAATCGACAGGAATGGGATGGAAGCACTAATGGTAGCAAGAGCACGGTGGATGCAGGGGAGGAAAGGAACATTGGTAGGGAAGGTGGTATGGATGTATCCAAGGATGGAAAGACACATTCTAGTCTAGAAGAAAGGATGGATGGAGGTGCTGAGGCTAGGGCTATAGGTCATTTGAGTGCTAGAGTGGGAGGTGGGGTTATAGAGGGACCTAGCTGCAGGTGTCCTTGGTAGCCTGGGGATGGGGGAGTTGATGAGCGTGTGTGACCAAACGGCCTGATGAGGTTGCATATGAAGGCTACTCATTACGAGGATCTAAGAACAATGGAGATGAGCCTCATTAGGAAATTCATCTCAACAAGGGCCTACCCAAAGTTGGATTTAGTCAAGAAATGGATGGCTGCAAATTGGGGGTTTTTCCCTATGGAGGTATGTAGCCTTCTTAGGAACGTTTTTCTTTTTGTTTTCTAGTCAACTAAGGATAGGAACAAGGTCGTAATGGATGATCCCTAGTTTTTTGGGTCTTAGAACTTGGCATTGACACATTGGCAACTAGGATCTCATCATGACTTAAACCTATTTTTGAGGGATCCTGTGTGGATCTTGGTTTCTAGGATTCCATGAGAGCTTTGGACATTGGACTTTCTTCAAATCTTAGGTGGGTTCTTTAGGGAGTTTATCTTGTTTAACTAATTCATTAGCTCTTTGAATAGATGGGGTTCACCAAGTTTTTTGTTTGGAGGTCATTGTAACTAAAGGATTTGGTCCAAGAGGTTGTCATTAACCTACCCTTGAGAGAGGAGAAGGTAAAAGTTGAATATGAGAACATGGTTATAGATCCATAGGTGACCAAGAGGTCCCAAGTAGCTCAACCTTGCAAGACCTATGACAAGGTTGAACATAAGATGGTAGAGTGTAGGGTGGGTTAGAAGGTGTATTTTCCCACATAAATAGGGGATGGATGGACTATTATGGCCCAAAAAAAAGGATACCTTAGAGGTTTGAGCATGGGGTGAGTCCAGGGGGCCCAGGTGCTAGTTCCATAGGGGATTTCTAGAATGACTTCTTTGGGATATCCAAGGCTACTAGAACCACTAACTAAGGGTGATCCCTACTCATCAACAGGTGGTAGCAAAAAGTTGAAGGAAGAACTACCCCCTCTTAGAAGTTGGGTTTCAATGACAAGAAGGGGTACCTTACCACCCATGGAAGAGATTACAAAGGGGGGTTCCAAGGAGAAAGAGGCCTTTCTAGTCTCCCCAAACACCAACAAGGTTGGACATCTGCTAGCCCTTATGTGTTGATCCAAGAATAAATGGCTAGAAATTAACTTGGGGATTCAAACCACCCTCAAGAAGGTTTACAAAAAATGCATGGCAAGTAGGACATGAGGATCCTCTCATGGAACTATAGGGGGAAGGGTACCCCTTACAAATGAAATACCATAAGAGAGATGGTGCATAGGGAGAAATGTAATATTGACTATTTTTAGGAGACCAAACTCTAGCAAGATGAGGATCATTGACTCAAATGTCCATGATGGTAGGTCTATATCATGGCATTTTGGGGGAAAGTAAGAGGTGTGGCCTCCCTTTTAGGATGGCATTTCAAAGTTGCTGATAGTCCCACATGAAGCCTCATGATTTCTCTCATAGATGCTAGAATATGGCTCATGAATTTCTATGACACTTACATTGGAAAGAGTGGTTGTAAGAGTTACGTAAGGTTGCTTCTCTAGTTCAAGACATGAGAAAATGGATTTTTTTGGGGTGACTTCAATCAATGGCTATATGGTTGAGAGACGTTTGATCAAATGGTGCAGGACCCTCTTGCTACTTAGGACTTTTTGCAGTTCATGGCTACACATGACCTCATTGACATGGAGCTCTATAGGTGCCAATATACATGGAGCTACAAGAGAAAGAGGAGTAAGTAGATCATGATCAATACTAATCATCTTTGGGTAAGCTCCCATATTATCATGACTTGGGGAGTGGTGGAAATGGGACAAGAATGTATAGTGTCCAATCATCATTCCATATTGTATTGTGTGAGAGAGAAGGATCAAGGGAGACTTGGTCCTTTCTATTTTAAATGTTTTTGATTACATATGCCTTGGTTATGTCTATTGGTGGAGGGGATTTGGGGTTATTCACTAATTGAGGAACCTTGGAATTTTCTCAAGATGGGGCTGTGTTAGCTAAATAGAGCTTTGAGGACATGGCATGTGAACCATAAATACTCCTCTAGATCTTCTAGAGGAATTCTACTTCACTAACTCTCAAAAATACAAGCAAAGCAAGAATTTGGTAAAGCTCTAGGCAAGGCTAAGTGTTAGGCTTTGGCTAAGCTTCAAGCCTTAGATTTGAAGGAAGAGGCTTATTGGAGGAAACAAAGTTAGGCCAGATGGTTGAAAGAAGAGGATTGGAATATGTGTTTCTTCTTGGTAGGTTCCCAATTGGAAAGTTTGCACAAGAAGATTTACAGTATTTTCTTTCAGGGGTAGGAGGTAAATGGGCATCAGTCGATTACTTAGGTGCTACTTGACTTCTAATCTCACATTTGGAAACAAAAGCTGGTAAGTCCTTTATCAATTTCTATCAATCCTATCTTGTACAAGGAAGATAATAATCATCTTTTAGCCCCTTTCTCTAGATCAAAGTTAGAGGAGGCATTGGGATTTATGAAGATGGGTAGAGTGTCAAGGCCTAATGGCTAGCTAGTGGAATTTTTTAAGGCTTTCATTGAAATTATAGAGGTGAATATTTAAGATCCTTTTAATGAAATGCTAAGGTAGTAGAAAATACAGAAGGAAATCAATTGTTTACACATTATGCTTATTTTGAAGTTTACCAACCCCATAGATCCATAACAATTTTGGCCTATTGGGTTTTGCATCACCCTTCTCTATCTATTCACTGTTATGTTAGTCGCGTGATTAGGACCTGTTATGCCATTGTTGATGGGTACACACCAAGCAAGTTTCATCAAGGATTGGTACATCCAAGCCAAGATTCTATTACTATAGAAGATTATACAATCTTTTGGGCTTACAAAGTATCCTAGTATGTGTTTTAAATTAGACATTTCCAAAGCTTATGATACTATGTCTTAGGATTCACTAAAGAAGATCATGCTAAAGAAAGGCTTTCATCCAAAATTTGTTAAGCTATGTTTTCATATTTAATTGTCAGGGGACTTTCTCCCTAGATATGGAAGGAAAGCTATGGGGGTTTTCTTCCCCTAGTAGGGGGTTGAGACTAGGAGATCTGTTGTCATTTTACCTTTTTATTTTAGTATAGGTACTATGTATAGGCATACTATGAGCTAGAGGGGGTAAGAGTATTGGGCATAGCCAGAGTTAGATGCTTGGTTAAGCATTACACTAATGATTATTTTTACTAGGATTATGGTTCCCCAAGCTATGGAAATCAATAGAGAATTGAATCACATGGCTAAGGAGATTGGACTAGAAATTAATAGGGGCAAGTCTATTATGCATTTTCTACACATAGAGGCTAAGTTCAAGAGTTCAATCATGAAATAGCTGGAAATTCTTCCTAGCTCTGATGATGAATCTTATTTAGTCTTTTTGATGTATGATTAGCATAGAGAATAGATGTGGTCAGGGCTACTATAGAGGTTGTAGAAAAAATTTGATCATTAGACCTATCATTTTCTCTCCTAGGCTAGCAGAGCCTTGCTATCTATGTTGGTTGTGTTTATGATAGCTAGATATGTTGATTCGATGGCTTCCCTCCCCAGGCTGACATTGTAGAAAAATTTGATCAAATCATTTGAAATTTCATTTCATTAGGGGATAATGGAAGGGATTGATTACATCTATTGCAATGAGAAAAAAGTGGTTAGACCAAAGGGAGTTGGGGGGTTGGGGGTTACCAAATTTAAGGATTTTGCTAACATAGGGTATCATAGCCTGGTTAATCGATTAATGAGTCCTAATTACCAACCTGTTCAATGGACCAGCATGATGGAGAGTAAATATCAGTGTTGGAAGGCTAGGCTAATAGATTCACATGTCTAGAAAGCTATTTCTAGACATGTGAGGTTAATGTTGCAGTGTGGGTTATTAGGTACCCCACCGTAGATACTAATAAAATAGTGGTATCTAGAGGTATAGCATTGATGGGGATTCTGGGAAGCCATATTACATAAAAGGATTAAAATATTTATTTTGCTAATCTACCACTCAATAGTTCCAATGAGGATTGTTTTAGTGCAACAGGATGTGAACGTGCCTACCACGTGTCCATTTTGCATGTCAACCATGGAGTCAATGGAATACTTTATTTATGTATGTTAGTTTATGAGTCAGGTATTCATCGTAGCGAATCTTCAATAAGAATTAAAATTTGATGATGAATCCTCTACGATGACGATTCTATGGACCTTGTGAAAGGCTAGGAATCACTAAATCTTCTGAGTACGAGTGCTTCCACCACCAATGTGGATTACTATTGATAGAATCTAATTGTGGAAAGAGGCACAGGTTGCTATGAGTGTGATCCCTACCTTTGAGCCACCTTATGACAATTATTGGGCTAAATTGGTGCTATGGGCAATGTTGAGTTGGGTTGGTTGGTTGGGCCAATCTACTTTGCCTATTATAGTAGAAGCCAAAGTTGGTAGATGAGATTGTTTCACTAATTGGATGGGAGATATCACCTTGTTCATTGAATTCTAGATTATGCTTATGGAGGAGGTGATTGCTAGGTTGTTGGGGTGATGGTAAGGGATTAAGTGGTGCCTTCCATGGAACATAGCCTACAAGACATGGAGGTTTTCTTTTCGAGGTTAATTCCCAAGGCTAGGAGTGGCTAGGTCCTTACGTTAGTGCTTCCTAAGTTATGGTAGGTTGCGGTAGTGCTAGTTGAGTAGTTATTCATTTAATCTAGTAACATGTCAAAGCTTTTGAGGCTACATTTCATCTTATGTGGTGCTTGAGGTTGGGATGCATGGTTAATCTATCATTGTTTTCTTAGATACACTTAGGCATCAATGCCAAGGGTGTCATTCGATTTTGATTTTGGAACTTTGACATAGATAGGGACTTCTCAAATGCCTTTAGGCATGCCCATGCAAGTGGTCTACGAATGCTAGTGCTCTAGATGTGCATAACTAGAGGTGGTAGATTTGACTAGGAACTCAAAGGGAGATGAGGATGGCTTGAAGGCTAGGTTAGAGTCATTGATTGAGTAGGGTGAACTAAACCACCAGGTTTTGTAAAGGAAGGAGTAGACTCCTCTTCCATAGGAATTATTTGGGGGGTGAGGATGAGGGACCAAGCTAGGGATTGGCCAAAGGTAAGGGAAATGAAGGAAGGTAAGGTCCTAGGTATCCCTATATGGGAGCATTTCTGGTTAAGGCTATTGAATAGGTGGGGAACTAGGTAAAGGATGAGGATCAGGTGGTATGGAAGGCCGAATCAATAATGTGCAAGGGGGACTTATAGCAGTAGCTAGAGGAGATAGAATGCCAATATATGGAGGCATCTAGGTAGGAGTGGTAGTGATAGGACCTAGCTAAGGATAGGGCCAGGGATGCTTTGGAAGTGAATCTAAGGGAGATCCTAAAGGCACAGCTCTAAGAAAAGGTACACCTCTAGGAAATCAAGGAGAAGGATGAGCAAGAGAGGAAGCTATGAGAGGAGATGGAGGTTATCCAAATTCAATAGCAACTAGAATACACTCATGAGCTAAGAGCTAGGTCTTGGCTATGGTAGGGCCTTTACCTATATGCCATGAAGGTATATCTAACATAGGGACTGTGAGTTGCATCTAGACAAGAAGGGTAGTCTGAAGGAGTGTACAAGGAAGGAGGATGATTTTAGAAATTTTCAAGAAGTAGTAGCTTTTATGGACTCAGAAAAACACCATGCAGTGCTTGACATAGTCCACTCTTAAGAGAGGACCTTCCATGATTGTACACATCTTCCAGTCTATTTATAGGATGTGGTGGGTGGGAGTGGCTTCTTATTCCTATCATGGGATACTTGCCCTTGATTGGGATGATAGGTGCTGGATGTTTATTATTATTATCATTGTTATATTTTTTCATTACTTAACCTAGCATCCCATGTTTTTCAAGGGGATGTTAGGGGGTGGAGGGGTTTCTACTATCATGGGTAATCATTTTTTTATTATGAGGGGAGTGGCGGCAAGTAGGGGGTACGACGATGTATATACCGAACTATATATTCTAGTCATATGATGAAACTAGTTCAAGAGACCATGAGATTCTTGAAAATAGTTAACCTTTAAGCATGGATAACATGTCTTTGTAATGGTACTCTAAGAATGAATGCCTATGTATGAATTAATTAATTATTATTTTTTCACCCTTGATATAATAATACCTTTAGACATGTGTAGCATGTCTTTCTAGTATCATAACAAGGTCACTTTATTTTCATTTACTATTTTCCATAGACAAGAAAACATGAGTAGTAATGTAGCAACATGAGCCCAACAAAACACAAGATGAAAGTATAAATAATTAACAAATTCCCTTGATGTCATACTCTTATTTAACCTACTTAGTCTTCCTCCTTCCATCAAGGTGTAGTGATCATGGGTTAGTATTAGGTTTTATATAATAAGAACCATAATATTTTTAAAGTAAGGATCTATTATTAATGGAAATGGAAGGATGAAATTTGTTTTTTCACTATTATGTGCAATCATTCATTTTACATTTTGATATCATAGGGAAAAACTACAACCCATGATGTTAATTCCTACATCATGACTAGAAATATTATTAACAATAACATAGAACTTATCACATAGCATAAAGTAAATAATTCATGAAAATAGAAAATTATTAAAATAATAAAATAATATCAAATAATTGAAAATGTATTAAGAATTGGAAAGATATCAAATAAATAGAAAAGTGACAAAAATTTGAAAGAGGGATAAAAAATGTAAATCAAAAAGTTCTAAAACAAAAAATTTAAAAATGCACTTACAACTTCTTGATTAAAATTAGAGCACCTTTCTCATGATTAAACTCATGGATGACCATTTCGAAAATGTACCACACATTCCTAGGATCATATACTATAGGTTTCGTATTTCCCATCTGATGAGTGGCGAGGTACCCCTACACTCAACCATACAAAACGAGCGTACACGCGCGATCCGGTCGAACTCCGCAGACTAAATGCCTTAACGCCACAAGAAACACTTGGGGTTAATCGTTCGTTGTCTTCCCAGGCTTGCTTGTATGTGTCACGGTGTATGGTTAAGCAAATCTGAGGTATATGATTTTTTTGGTATTTTTGGCTTATCTCTATGCTATCAGGAGAAGGGTTGAGAAAACTAAACTAACTCTCACTAAAGATCTAAGTCTAAATTAACTAGCATCAGCATCCGTTCCCACTTACCGGACACACCCTGAACTATGCAACTGCAGCTTACCAAACGCTAATCGTTACTGGGGTCGCCACACGTAACGCAAGTGCTCGAAGTGGTCGTACTGAGGTACCTATTTAGCCTATGTGTGATAAGCAGCCGATTCCTTAGCCAGTCGTACACACCCGTGGGTGCTCGTAACTAAGTCGTACTTCTCACA
>MNCI01033889.1:0-32985 GCA_015680685.1 Gnetum montanum | reverse complement strand
CCTCTCTAATGTCAAGCATACTTCGGGTTGCGAATAGGGGTTCGTCATGATCATCTCTTTCATGACGTCTGTGATGTCTACGTTGTGGTTCCCTATTCTCCCTACGTCCTTGCCCTTGTCCTAACTCCTCTCGACTTTCTTGTCGAGGCATTTCATCTTGTCTACCTTTGCCCTCTGTGTTATGCTCATGGTGGCTGCACGCAGATGTGGAAAGAGAGGTTGAATGATGTGATGAAGGAGAAGAAGAAGGGGGTCCATCACCATGGTGATGTTTCTTACCTTCTCTTTGGCTGCTTCGGCCCCNCTCTTCACCAGAGTGAGGAGGAGGAACATCATGTTCTAAGAAACCCGTTGTGAGGGGTTCCTCATCTCCTATTTCACTAATGACGTGGGAAACTTTGCCCTTCAGAAGTGAATGTTGGCTCTCCTGCCTTGCATCTCGAATACGTTGGGCGTTTGTGGGATGATAATCCCTCAGAGTGTAATCATCCGCAACATATTCAGTAATCAGCTCTTACATGCCATACCGTACCAAGGCACGGAAAAGCATGTTCGAAGCAGATCGATCTGGGGGTAACACAATGTTACCTTGCATGTCTCTCCACCGTAGTTGCTCATCTTGATGGAAAACGAAGGTAAAATCTGACATATACTCATCGGGATGAGTATATGTGACTTTAGCCTGTTGAGAACATGGTTGATCTCGGTTACACGTATGATGCTGACTTTCTCTTGTATTGTCCTTAGGTGAGTTGATTTCATGAGAAGAAGCCATTTCAATGGTGTGCTAACTTCACCGTTTATTTATTGTTCTTTATTAACTGATTAACCCTAAGGTTCGTTTTAAGCTCACAACGATGTGAGTGATATCCCTTATGTTACATTGGCGAAAAAAACACTTAGTCCCCGGCAACGGCGCCAATGATGAGTGGCGAGGTACCCCTACACTCAACCATACGAAACGAGTGTACACGAGCGATCTGGTCGAACTCCGCAAACTAACTGCCTTAACGCCACAAGAAACACTTGGGGTTAATCGTTCATTGTCTTCCCAGGCTTGCTTGTATGTGTCACGGTGTATGGTTAAGCAAGTCTGAGGTATATGATTTTTTTGGTATTTTTGGCTTATCTCTATGCTATCAGGAGAAGGGTTGAGAAAACTAAACTAACTCTAACTAAAGATCTTAGTCCAAATTAACTAGCGTCAGCATCCGTTCCCACTTACCGGACACACCCTGAACTATGCAAATGCAGCTTACCAAACGCTAATCGTTACTGGGGTCGCCACACGTAATGCAAGTGCTCGAAGTGGTCGTACTGAGGCACCTATTTAGCCTACGTGTGATAAGCAGCCGATTCCTTAGCCAGCCGTACACACCCGTGGGTGCTCGTAACTAAGTCGTACTTATCACACGATCTAGCCTAGCAATGATCAGCCGATTCCTCAACTAGCCGTACACATCAGACCCGGGAGTTACCAAGCGCAGAATGCTAGAATACACTACTGGGTTACCAAGCATCCGATGCTCGTAATTGAGTCGTACTCATGCATTGCGTCAAGCAGCCGATTCCTTGACTAGCCGTACACGTCCGTAGATGCTCGTAATCAAGTCGTACTTGAACGCACTAGGAAAGCATTAAATAAAGCAATAAATGAAACCACGTGCTGCAAGGTTTATCCAAAAAAGTTCGTCTTTATTGCCGTACACAACTTGGGTTCAGGTTTACAAGTTGCTCGAATAAAGAGCCGTTCACTCTAGGACTCCTACTGCGGGCACATGGGGAAAAATTCTAACTCTCGAGTGATCAATATACCAGAGCTTCGCTACACTAGCCAGGATTGGGAAAATAAGGGGAGTGCCGCCGCTTATTTATAGATAAGGCGGCTGGCTGCGATATCGCGTACGCGATATCGCAGGGATAGACGCGATATCGCGGCGGTCGCGATATCGCGTACGCGATATCGCGGCCTAGTGCATATGGCGTCTCATCACCATCCTTAGTGATTTATGTTTTCATTTATTATTCTATTTGATGTTGATGATAATTAGGTTTTGATCATTAAGAGACATATCTTGTTAGAATAGGAGGAATTTCCATTTTAGAGGATCCAAATATGCTTTTTTATTTTTACTTTTACTTTTAGTTTCTAGGTCACCTTGTTCATTATTTTGTTTTGGTGTATGGTCAAGGCATAGGATATCCTTTTGTAAGTTCTCTAGCTGGTTCATTTTCCTAAAATCGGAATTGATATGTGGTTTTGGTGATTCCATGCATGCTTTAGATAATTTAGTACTTATTAGCCATTGGGTGTCTTCTTATTAGTAGCTATTACATATACATCTTTCTTGTTATTGCACAGACATTTATTTTTCAAGTTTATTATTAGATCATCTTAACATTTTAAACATTTAGCTCATAATTGTACGCTTCATTATTATAAGTAATGCATCAAAACTTTTTGCCTCCATATGGCTCAATGTTCATCCTCCTTAAAAGTTTCCAAGAAAAGGTGTTTAATTCTAAGCTTAGAATCAATGGTGCTAAACCATGATCTTCTCATGATAAGAGAAAAGTCTTTGTTGTCATTTTCACATTGATCACAAGGAAAATTGTTGCATAAGATAATCCATTAATAATAGTAACCACATTATTTACATGTCCCAAAGGAATAGTGACTAATTAATTTGCAATCTCCAATCTAATGTAGCATTTCTTCCATCATGATAATTATCATGCTTTGTACATGTCTTGTGATATGGGGTTGACTTCGGAACCTAAATCTAAAAGCACTTTGCATGGAGTGTTCCCTACTATTTATAGATAGAATAAAGAACTTTTGAGATTTTTTCTCTTCATGGGAAGCATACTTGCTTTGATCCAGTGACTTACTATCAATGTAAGCATGATAGTTGTGATGTTTTGGTTCTATTTTTAAGGATCCATAAACTCCTTGAAAGCACTTGGAGCTATGCGATGAAGTCTCAATCAAAGTGTCTCTTGTTATTTTGGATGAACTACTATTCCTACTAGCTCTTTCTAGGCTTGTCCTAAAGAAAGGCCATTTTCTTGATTTAGGCTCATAGTTGCCTCATAATGTGTTCCAATTGTGTGTTTATAACTCTAGTTGCATTTTTTTGTTCATACTATGTTAGTAATTCCCCTTGCATTGATCATGGTAGAATTGGAGGAATTGAACTAGGGGGTTACTAATGGTGTAACATTGTTGGGTGACACATGTAGGATGGTGATTTTTCATGTGGAGTTATGGGTCGATGATATTCAACAAGATAATAGTGATGAAAAGCATGGGTAAAATTATTCTCATGAGAAATAGGTTTTTAGAGGTAGTAGTCATAAGGATTTAGTTTTCTATAGGGATACTATTATATTAGAGGTGGCATTTCCCATATTGTGGTTTTTGCCACTATTGGTTATATTATTCCTAAGCTTAAGGATAAGTCCCACTAGGATAGTATAGTTATCATCCATAAGGTTGTCTGTAGTTACCTTGTGAGTAAGGTAGCTTCCTTGACATCTGTGTTTTGTCAAACTTTAGACTTCATGCATATACCCTTGATTCCTATAAGTGAGTCATGACAGGACAAGATCCTTTGGGATGTTCATATTACCATAGCTCACATCCATCTTCTTAGTCTAAACTGAAATCAACAACCTCTTCCACAATAATAGCTTTTTCCTTATACTTGTATATGTTACATCATGTTTCCTTCTTTTTCATTTTATTCTTTTCATTAGTTAGGGATTTCTCTATATTTTCTTCTACTATATTTAGTATTGTTTAAAACTTCTCATTTATAGAATGCCACATCTTTTCAACTTTTTTTGTAATGTCAAACATGGCTTTCTGGATTAGCAAGGTCTTTCTTTAAATCACCTCTTCCATGGAGTCCTCTTCTCTTATCTCAAAAATCCAAGCATCTCTTTTGCAAAGAGATGAATCCTTATTATACTCCTTTGGATATTCTATCTTTCTTAGTTTTCCTTTTTTAGACACTTGATCAATTAAGACTTGTACACAAAGGACTTGCATTTTGAACAACCTCCCCTAGGTAAACATCCCAAATGTCTCTCTTGTTTTATTTTTTACCCATCAATTATTTTCCTAAGTTGTTCCTACTAAGAAAAACCATGCCTTAGACATCTATGCAAGAGAAAATAACATGTATTCATGGTTGCATCAAGGGACACATGACTCCCTTTTTTCCATCCTTGGATTTTTCTTCTTAGATTTAAAAATCAAATAATTCTATTATTTGTTGTTGAGAAGTTCTAACATTTTGTTCCAGTGGTAGATAGAGTTTGGTTCTAAAGACCAATACCAAGTTTATGCTTCTTTAATCAGTGTTCTTGGAAACAACTTAAGTCTCTACCAATTATTCTTAGTATTCTAGAGCACACAACCATTGTGAAAGGCCCATAGATGATGGTCCTCAAACTTTGAAATGTTTTCATGTTAAGTTTCTTGATCTAATTGTTCATTTGATGTCTTATTGAAATGTAGGCATCCCCTTGGATATGTATCATTCTTCTAATGGCTAGTAGGAATTTATCATGATCCTTGGATTCATCAAAGTATCTACTATGGTAATGGTCCTTTTGATGTTCTCTCTCTCTCTCTCTCACACACACACACATCTTCTTCATGAATTCTATATCTTCCATATTTATCTCTTAATTTTCCCTATTAGACATTCTATTTTAATCCCTTCATGATGTTCTATCTCCATGTCTGTATTCACCTTTGTCAAAATATACCAATGAGTGTGATGAAGAGGATGGAGGCCTTAGAAAGTAATGTCAACTTACTCTTATTTTATGGTTCCTTAGTTCTTCCTTTTTGGATCTATTATAGGTGCTAAGCATTTGGTTTCTCCTTACTCTAGGATCTATCTCATCCCTTATAGAAGTTTCTACTAAGACTAAATGTAGTCTTTGTTGCATAGGATCTTTAATGTATAAGACAACTAGTTGAGAATTAGATAAATGATGATGAGAATTGTCAAACCAATATTCTGTATCTCCTTTTTCTAATGCTAATATCACCTAGGACACATGTTTACCCTTCTCTTATCCATACATAGCCTCCACAATGGTATCTCTTCTAGCTTGGGCTTCAGTCAGCTAATAAGGTTTAGTCATGTTCTATGTGATTTAATAGCCTTCATGTGTGTGACTAGGATGAAATCTTACTAGAGCAACCCAAATCATAGATGGGACTAATCAGTTTAATGGCAATCTAATGTTACCCTATAATTCTCTCCATTGGAATGTTTCATCTTGATGAAGAAAGAATATGAAATCTAAATCATCTAGATCAATATGAGCATAGTAAATCCTTATTTGCATTGCCTCATTCCAATTATCTTCAATATATATCTAGCCATTACTCATTAGTATCATTCATAGGTGGACTTTATGTATTGAAGTTATGCTTTATCAATTAAGACTTTTTTTGAGAAAAATTATAATTAATTAATCCAGAAATGTATTTATGTACATAGGGCATAGCCTATAAAAAATAGCCAAACCATCAAAACACATGGCACTCTAAATGCTGCACCCATTAGCAACAATCCCAAATCCCCAAAAACTACATGTTAACATCAAGGAAGTCCAAAAAATGTAGGGCTAAGAAACACATTTCCTCACATCACCCAACCCAAAATATAATCCTAAACAAAAAACTATTTCTTTACACCCTTACCATCATTCAACCTGTGTCATCCATCACTTCCTAATTCATTGGTAGTGCTTTAGCATCTTACTACATCGTGACACTTTCTCACCTTTTACAGTTGGAATCCATCAATTTTTGTAATTCCTCATGGTGTCTCCAAAATGGATCCTCCATACACTAGAGATCACGAATCCACTGAACATTTGCCTCCTATTGGATCTCTATGTACATATTTTTCCATAAATCCTTCCACTCTACTCTCTCTTCAACCCTCTCCTATCCTACTATAAGCTAGGAAGCCACTTCCATCCACTCCTAAAACTCATCCTCCTATACCAACCCTCTAGATTCAACCTCTCTAAAGGTATCTGGCTACTCATCTTGCCCAACCCTATGAGGCATCACCCCTTCACCACTTATTTCCCTCTACACCTCCTTGAGGAATGAAGTTTCCTACATTGTCCTTCATCTCCTTTGTTGATATAATAATCTTAGCTACAACCATAATTACCTAGAAATTTCCATCAACCCTACCCTCCATAATACTAAGATCACCCATGAGTAATACCCAGGCCACTTCTACCATAAAGAGTTCATAAAATATAATGACATATTAACCCAAATTCCAAGTCTCAAGCACCTCAGAAAGGCAAAATTCACATCCAGAAGCTTGTCAGGGTTGCTTGACTACACAAAAAATGGTCCACCAAGCTCACTGTACTTTACCACACCATCATTAATGCCACCTTGCAGATGTGTCTGCTAGTTATATGTATAACCACTCCATGGAAAAATTCAGCCAAACATGCTTGATCATGGAGCACTAGGGTAATGACCCCCCCCCCCCCCCCCCCCCCCCCTCTCTACTAGCATCCCCAACAGTTCCACCAACATAGCCTTTATCACCCTAATCCTATAGCCTCTAAACCATGTTTTTTCCTTGACCCAGTTGTCATAAAACTCCTCCATAGGTATCCCTAACTCTCTCTCAATATATTGAAGCATATCAATCCATCCCACCCTCTAAATCATCTTCCAAATTTTAATGTTTCTAGCCCCATATGTTCTACTACTTCAGTCCATAGATGCAACCTAGCTCTAGCCATCAAGTTTAGTGTCTGTGACCTTTGTTCACGAAACAATGAATGGTTATGAATCTTCCACCCTATCCATAGAATAGATAGCACCTTAGAATCACCACTACTTCTTATTGGTGGCCTAATCCTTGTCTCCCTCCACATTGCTTACATAAGCATGCACTCATACATAAAATATGCAATAGCCTTCATGGTTGCAAAATAGAGAGGACCTTCTGTATTAATATTCATGTCCCACCCTCTCTATAAATCTTGCACAAGTAGCACCTTATGCATGATGAGCCACCGAAAAGCCTTAAGCTTCTCTAGTAGCCTCCCTTTCTGAACATTGTTCCACCTTACCTTGGGCAAATGCATAGCCTTAATCACCTTCCATGGATATTCCCCTAACTTTTCCTTAGCCTCCATCTCCATAGCATGTTGGCATATATTCTTTCATAAGTATGAGCTCCCCACTTTAGCCTCCCACCTACAATACTTCTACTTCAACAACTTAAGCCATGGCACCTACCCCTCCTCCTATTCTAACATTCTATTAATTAATACTTAAGTGTATGTTTTGAGAATATTATATCTCTGAAGGGTAGATTGTAAAATGCTAATACAATGAACTTGTATAGTATTAACTAACTATAATATTAATACTATCCTAGGCAATGGTGCTAATGATGAGTAGTTAGATTCCCAATACTTGACAATACAAGTTACACAAGCATACACACATAACCAGATTGTAATCTGTGGATGGAACAACATGAACTTTAACTAGTTAAAATGAGGCTCATTAATAGTTATCTTCTTACTAGAGATAGTGATGATCAAAGTGTATGGATTAATTTGTATAAAATGCAATGATTTTGTTTAGCTCTAAAGTAGTAAGAATAGAACATTGTAAGATCAATATTGATTTTAGTTAACTATAAGATAACAAGAAAGTAAAACTAGTCTAGCCTATTGGCAATAAGTATCTATTCCTAATCTTCCATTCATGTCCTACGCTAATGTAACTATTACTAGGATTACCAAGTAAATTGTTACTAGGCAAACCAAATGATATTACTACTATATTATAGAAAAACTATACTTCACACATGAGATTCATCATACTTATTCTATTAAATACTAACATACATCAAAAATGTAAATGACAATTGAAATGTAAATTCTATATGAAAAATAAGTCTATGCTAAGTAATATGTTGCAATGATCATAAATAACCTCAATCTTTATTAGCATCCACGAAGCATGTCCAAGTATACTTTACTCAAATAAAGATATCATACAACTACTTAAGATCACACTATGAGCACTCACAAACTATGAATTCACAAAATAAACCTATAAGAGTCTAGGTAAAAATGAACCAAAAGTTGTTATAAAAATAGTAGGTGAACTATATTTATAGCCATTTATTGTGATTACAAGATTGCATTTATGATATAATATCTTAGTCTATGATATTGAAAATGTATTATACCAAATGTGATGTTTTAGATACAATATAGTAGCTAACTAACATAACTTTTATCAATCCTATGACAAGATGTATACCAGCCTTAGCTTTTAGACATAAAACATATGATACTTCATCAAATGGTAACCAACAATTAAAATGCTCTCAAGTATCAACCTTATGTTTAATTGTAGGTAATCGAGCCTAATGAGAATGGGCAAGATATTGGAATCCAAGGCATTGTAGAACAAATTTCTTGAAGCCTACCTATTGTGCAATAGAAAGTTTAGAGAGAATAGCTAAAGTAGAAAACCAACTTGCATTTAGTTCAAATCGTTCTACTACAGTTTCCTTCAAAGATAGAGGATGTCTTGATTGACATAAGTGTTAGACATAGTTTTATATCATCAAAGATTGCTTTCACTCTCAAATTGTAATTGTATCCAATCTCAGCATCTTGTAATTTGGGCAAGTTTTGTCCAATCATATGTACTAGGATGGTAATGGGAGCAAAGGTGAATGTGGGTTAGTAGATAAGAAAGCTGGATTTTAAAATATTTGACATCAACTCTTTCAAAGTTATCCTTGGAAATATGTGTTTGTGAAAAAGATGAAGATGTTAATTTCTCCCTTCCTCAACATTCTTTATATCTCACATCAGAAGTCACCTTGTGTACTAAATATGTTTGCACTAGAAGTAACTATCATGCTTCATGATGTTCAAATTATGTTACCAATGGTGATGAATAGGATTGCTAGGGATCCAACTCAAAAAATGTATTAGGTTATTTTGTGAGAGGTGTAGGTGGAAGGTTCAAGTCAAGTGGTTGTGCATATTGAAGATGTGCTTGGGAGGCATAAGGATCTAATGTGGATAGAGTTGCTGAGTGAATTGCTAGAAAGACAAATGATGAATCATAAGATTGAGTTACTACTAGAAACTACCCCTTCCAAGTAACATCCTTCTAGATTGACTACCAAAAAATTGAAGGAGATAAAGAAGTAATTAAAGAGTTCGGTGAAAAAGCATTATTTAAGATCTTAAAATCTCCATCTGCAGTCTTGGTATTATTCTTAAAAAAATAGGATGATAGTTTAAGGCTATGCTATGATTACAAGTTATTAAATAAGTTCACCATCTAGAATAGGTATTTGGTACCTTTGGTGCCAAACCTATTTGAGTAGCTTGAAAAAGCACAAGTTTTCTCTCAACTCAACCTTCATCAAGGTTATTATCAAATGTGCATTATAGTAGATGCTAAAGAGAAAATAGCTTGTATCACTTGTTATGGTTTCTATGAGTGGACTATGATGCCTTTTGAATTGTGTAATGATTCTACCATATTTTATACACTCATAAATGAGGTGTTCCACTTGTACCTTAACAAATATATGGTGATATGCCTTGACAACATCATTATGTATTCTTACTCTGAGGAGTGCCATTTTTTAATCTATCTCATGTTTTGGTGGTCACAAAACTAGACAATTGAAAGGTGTACTTTGTTGTCCTTGTGTTTCAAGCATCAACCAAGTTAATAAGCATGAAAACAAAGTGGATGTCAAGAAAGACCAAATTGAGGATTTCAAGATACAAGGAGATAAGGATTAATCAAGTCAACATCAACTTTTTTCAACCCAAAGATAGCCTAAACATCCAAGCTTCAAGGTGAACATCCACATAGAGAGCATGTAGAATTCAAAGCTCAAATTGCACCCAAACCTAACATCCCATTCCTTGGATAAAATGCCCTAGAATGTGGACATCCCAATACTAAGGGTGGACATCCTTTCCCTAGTGTGAATGTCACATCAAAATTTCTTTAAATATGAGGGTGGACATGCTAGAACTTCATAAATGTCCCACATATTTATCAACATTTGCAATGTGGATGTCCAATCCTCAAATGGGATGTCTTGGGTAGACATTGTAGAAAATAAAAAGGTTTTTTCTAGTTATTTTTCAAACTCTAGTTTTTTGTGGAAATATTTATTGGACATGAGGGCTACAAAAGATCATGCCATGACCTTCAACAATGCAAGCAATCCAAGGTCATCGTTAATATAATTTCATTGGACTAGGCATCTTAACTTGGCATCAAGCAAGGGTTTAATTGGCTAAGATCTTGCAAGGATTAAAAGATTGTTTGGGAGTTTCACCATCATTGCAACATCATTCTCTTAAGGATTTTATTATTTAATTCATCAATCAGTTCATGGTTTTTAGATGTATAGTCTTATCATTATTGTATCATGTGTATTTTAATTTATATCTAGAGCTTGCTATTTCATTCGTTTTATAACCCTAGTGAGAGTGTAACTTATGCAGATTTAATTTTTTGAATCAATCACAACATGCCACACTTTTAAATCCTTGAAAGCTTTATGAAGTATATATTCTCACTACATTTCATCCCTAAGGGATTCAAATATTTTTCTTTTTTTCTTCTACCCTAAGGGATATGTGAATGTGTCCTAAGGGAGAATCACAATTTGTTCTCAACCTTGCAATATCCAAGGAATTCCCATTGGGAGTCTCAATTGCAACTTTAATTCAAGTGGAATTTAACGTGATCAGATTTACCACATACACATCACTGACTTCATTCCTTTTATGTTTATTTTCAACATTTTTATTTAAATAGTTTGTTTTTATTATAATCCATTCATGTACTCCCCTCCCTTTTGAGTTAACCATCTTAGAGCTTGGTTACTCTATCTTTCTTGGATTTGATAACTTGGAAAAATGGAATGGAATTAAGAGATGTCATTTGCACAATCATAAGTTTTCAATGATATTAACTATGAATTCTAGAAGGGTCAAGTGTAAATGTACCTATAATCACTTGAGTTTGACATGTGGCAAATTTTTGTGAATGAATACATGACACTAGCAAAAGAACACTCCAAATGGGATGATGATGATAAAAATAATTTCATAAATAATTCAAAAGCCAAACATACCATAGCATCTACTTTCACACAAGAAGAATACAACTAGGTTAGCCATTACAAGATAGCTAAGGATATGTGGAATGCCTTGGAGGAAACATATGAAGAAACTAAGGTGGCAATGTAATCAAAGTTTCTCATTTGGATAAATCAATTTGAAAATTTCAAAATGTGAATGGATGAAATAATTCATTAGTACTTAAACTAGGTATGTGATATTGTTAGTTCCATTTGAAGGATAGGTCAAGACCTTCTTGAGAGTAAAGTTGTCTATAATATTATTAGAACTTTCAGTCTTAAATACAAAATGAAAATTATAGCCATGAAAGAGTTAATGGATTTTAACACTTTAAAATTTAAAAGACTTCAAAGTTATGTTACTATGTATGAGAGGACATTAGTTGAGAAAGGACATTAGATAAGGAAGGATCTCATTTCCCTCTCCTCAAATTGAGCAACAACAAAGAAGATTAAAAAGAATCAAGGTAAGACCTCATTGTAAAATGGAAATGATGATCTAGATATACTCTACACCAGATGAGTTACTAAGATGATTGCAAACCAACTCAAAGAAAAAAGAGAAAAGGTAGAAAATAAACAATCAAGAGGTAAGCCCTCTAATAAGATATCACAACCCACTTTCTTTATTGATATTAAGAATATTACTTTTGGCGTATGCAATGGATAAGGACATCTAGCCTCAAAATGTCCAAGAGCAAAAAGCATGCATGATGAAGCCAAGTTTTAGCATTTTACTTGGATTTTTAGCTATCTTAATGCATGACCGTGGTTAGGCAATGATTCCCACACACCAACATCTTGGTTTTTCACTAAAATTATTGACTATGCTCACATCCACTAACACTATTAACATCATTAACACTACTCAAATACTTACCATTGTTTCACATCAACATCACAACTAACAATGTTGCACCCCAGTTCCATTTGATATGTTCCTATTCAATCAACAAAACCATTTAGGGCACCCCATCTTTGCCTCTAGCAAGCGCTCAAAGAAATTTTTGGTTAGGCTATGCACCTGTGGACCTCTCATTGTTCTAGCCATAAATTTTTTTAATCATTACACAAATGACTCCTTTAATAATGCCCATGTGACTCTCTTGAGTGTTGTTAGTTTCACATGTCTACTTCCTCATGAGGGCTTGCTTACCCAAGTCAAGTAGCAATGATGCTATAAATAAAAATAGGATTTTTTAAAGAATGGATTGTCTAGTCCTTATTCATTATGCAAGCTTTTATGTATAAGTCTTTACCCAAGCCCTAGGATCTTATCCATCCTATAAATAGAAGGGGGTTTTGCTATCATTTTTACTTTTGGGCCAATAAAACAAAGACTATGCTAGTTGAAGGGATACAATTTGAGGAGAGGAGAGGGAGATTAATTATTCCTTTCTTGCTTTTAACTATCTCTTGGGTTGTCTTGAGTGTTCTTGTGTGCTCTTGGGAGGTGGATTTTGTTGCTATGGTTGGAGGGTTTTGGATTTGATTTTATTTTCTTCTACTTTTTTTTTCAACTATTTGGCTCATTCAAGGGACTATTTTCTCAGATTTTATGAGGGGATTTTGATAGCACCTTGGAGCTACAATTTAAAGCTAATTTCTTCATGCTATTAGTTATACAACAACCCAACTTTGAGGTGTCTTCTCCCTATCCAAATTGGTCAAGCTGAACTTGAAATGTGTTTATTCCAAACCCTTATTGTACAAAAGTTTTAGTAGATATTTGAAGTTTTATTTTCTTGGACAAGTGAGGATTATTTGATTAAGGCATGTGGGATTTCTTATGAGTTGTGAGTCATCCATAGAGTCTCTAATGTATCTTAGATCTGATTTTTGGTATGCATGTTTTTGGCTTATGAGTTAGCATTTTCTTGTGTTATGTACACTTGGTATTTCATGTTCATATGATCATTTTTATTTTATAAAAAAATTCCCCCCATTATTCTATCCAAGCTTAGTGATGTCTTGTGTGGGCTACAAGGGCTTAGTTCTTGGATGTGCTTGATAGTGCTAGCCCTCACCATTTTATTCAATTCTAATGTTCTTCCTGTACAGGCTATAAGATGTTGTAAGGTTTGAAAGACTTGGTGTAGCATATCTAGATAGCCAAAGAGTCCATTAAGTACTTATTTCAATATTAAAAATAAAGATATGCATATTGAGGATTTTTTGTTTCTTTCGTTAAGCGTACATGTTCTATTTCGTTGATCACTTTTGGGTTAATTTCGAATATTTTTTTAAGAGAGTTTTCATGTCCCAAATCATTGTTAAATAGTACTTTGTTCAAGCCTACATTTTTCTTAATGTAAAATCATGAAAGGCTAGACAATTTATCAATGATGATATCAAAGTTTGGAACCATGTCATGGTGTTCAAACTTAGTGTATATAAAATTTTATTATTGTTTCTCCTTTCCATATTACATATAAGCACATGAAATTTTGTTTGTTTTCTGCTTCATAAAAATCAGAATCTTCATGCTTTAACAATGCTAGTATAGAGACTGCAATGACAAATCAAGCACTTCTTTGTACTTTTCTAGTAATGACAAATCCAACCGCTTCCTAAAATTCTTTAAACTTCTACTCCTATTTTCTCTGCTCATTCATGGATCCAACTTTGACTAGATGGAAACTTATCAAAACCCTCTAGATGTGCCTATGGAGCTCAACCCAAGAAACTTGGCAACCTATCTTCATAAGCTCAAGGGCAATTCCTAGTGATGAGTAGTGAGGTACCCCTACACTCAACCATACGAATACAATCATTTCACATGTGATCCAGTCAAACTCCAAGGACTAAGTGCTTATGCACCTTAATGAAACAATTAAGGTTAATCAATTGTTGTCTTCACAAAACACTTAAGGTTAATCAATTTTTGTCTTCCCAAACTTACTTGTATTTTCATGGTTGTATGGTTAAGTAAGCTTGAGACATATGATTTTTATAACTTTTATCTTTTTAATGTCTTACGCTAATAGGGGAAGGTAAAAGGAGCTAAGTGACTAACTTTCATTAACTATTCACTAACTAAGTTCTAATTCTCCTAACACCAATATCCATTCCCACTTGGTGCACACATCCTGAACCAGTGCAACGCTACTGGGATTACCAAACGCTACTCGTTACTGGGTTACCAAGTGCTACACACATGCTCAAAGCAGTCGTACTAAGTGTACTTAACTAGGAGAGTTAATGGTTGAGAGAGAGATTAATTAACTAGGAAAGCATTTAAACATTTAACAATAAGTAATTACTTTTTAGATTGGCCCACATGCTACAACATTTATCATAAAGTTTGTCTTTATTGTCGAACACAAATGTATGCTTAGGTACAATTTGCTTGAATAAAGATTTGTTCACTTTAAGACACCTACTATGGGTACATGGAAATTATTCTAACTCTAGAATGGTAAAACTACAAGAGTTTAGCTAAGGTTCTAAGTCTAAGTGCGTAGAATAGGGAAAGTCATATCTTATTTATAGAAATTGTGGTAGGCCATGATATCGTAGCTCATGATACCCCCATGACTGAATGAAAACTTGTCCTCAAGTTTCTTAAAAAATATTGGGAAGTTATAGGATTACTAACTTGAATGACACTAATGGTGAATGGGCTGACACATGAATGGATCATCATTACAATACATGGAAGTATTAGTGTTCATGACCACAAGACTGAACACTATACGCATTTGATATCCAGCCTTATTTGGCAGCTGAGGGGGAAGAGAGAAGAGAGAGAGAGGAAAGAAGAAGTCTGTTGCTGTTGATGCCAAGATTGCACTTTTCGTTGTTCATCCATGAGCACACCATCAATCCTATTCCTTGCATAATTGCTCCAGCACTAGTCCATTCTAAGTGTTCCCTCCAGATCCAATCCCTTATTGTATGATTTCCATCTGCACACACAACACAGTCTTATATTAGCAAGGATAAATGAATCACAATGCAGTTGATACCTTGCCTCAGTGTAAGGTCCATTGGCTAATTTGTGATATGGCTAATGCAGATTTTGGAGATATAACACTGGTGACTACCCAAGATGTGGGGATTAAGAGAAAATTGAAAAAATTGGACCAGGACCCCCATGACTAAGATCGATCCTCCAGTAGCGATAGAATGGGAAAGAATAAGGAATAAGAAATATGGAGAAAAACAAACAATGGAAATGCTGATAAAATGGATATCAGGGATGAAAATGAACAAAATAAATGTTGATTACAAAAACATTTAAGGAAAAAAATTAACTGATGCATCAAATAGGAATGCCTGTGGGTCCTCCCTAAAGTAGGCTTATGCCCTTAATGCCCTAACAATCCCACATTCAAAGAGTCCATAGGCTCTAGAAATGTCATTTGGAAGAAAGAGTTAAAGTCTTAAACATAAGAATTTATCAAAAAGAAAACAATGCATCAACCAAAAATATAGATTATTGATACAATCAACAATGAGGTGAAAAATGTAGAAAGAATGATGGAAAGAAGAGAATGGAATGGAGTCTCAAGAACAAGGTGGTGTAAAGCCCCTTGTGTAGTAATGGTTAATGTGACTTAGTAGATCTCATTCCAACTCTAGCCTCAAACAATCCACATCCAATGACTTCAAATTAATACACTTGGCCAATCCATCCACTTGAAGAAACAAGAATGCTTCCACCAAAAAGTCACCACCATTCTGAAGAAATGAGAAAGGAGAAAGTAGGAAGCGAGAAAGGGCCTTAGTTAGATGGAACATGTTTTTTTAGTTCCATAACTAGTGCTTGTAGCCCAGATGATTATTTTGTCTAAGGGATGTGCTTTGAATTCTCACTGTTTTTCACTATTTTTTTCATGAGAATCACACCATGCAAATACTTATTATTTTATTATCTCAGCTTCCTGATAATGGGGCAATGTCAGAATGGTAAGGAAAACTCAAGAAGAAAAACTCCAACCACCCAAGAGAATGGCCAGCACAAATGCATCAAATCCCCTTGAAGTCACACCCTTTTCAATCCTTGAATCCTTCCTTAGTTTGACAAATGCGCAGTCACCAATTCATTGATAGTTTTAATATTTAAAGAAAGGGACTTTATAGTTCCAAGCCAAGAGAGACAATAGAAATTCATGGATGCATGGATGATGTGGACTCATTGCCTGTTATATCAAAAGAACTATACCTTAGTATCAACATCATCACTCAAAGGTAAAAGCCAAACATTATCAATGAATAAAATATAGTTCATATCATCATTAGGAGCACTTATTAGGTGACAAACTTATTAGAAATAAACAACCATACAAAGAACGAAAAAGAGTATAAACGATGTTGCAAAACAAAAAATATGAAAAGTTAAAGAAATTTGTAAAATAAAAATGTGTAAAAAAAACTTAAAATTGAATTGAAGGCCTTAATTGATCAACATAGGTGGCCATCTCCCCCATGACTAAGTTGAAAGGAGGAGATCCAAAATAATGAGTGAGGTCATCCTTTATCTAATGTGCTATGTGCCTTGACCATTCTAGATTCTCGGTACATTGACTAGTAATATCCTATCGGAGAATTTGTTTGAGTTTTTTAGGAGTTTCCAACTTCTCCCAATTGATGTTTTCAGGTTACCTCTTGAAAGTTGGCGATGCTCTTGCTCTAGTGCATCTATGCTTTTGACGTGAGTACAGGTTGTTCCCTTAGTTAGTTCCATGCACATTGTTGAGTTTCTCTCTTAATCAGCTATCAACCATTGGGTGTCTTCTTGTTGTGTGGTTGCTACGTATAGGCACTTTTTTATGTTAATTTCTTGGGCACACCAGTTGCATGCAGGAAATGCTAAACATTCTTGCATGTTATCACACCCTGTATCACTATATATGATGCATGGAACCTTCTTCTTCTAAATCTTCCCAAAAGTGTTCTCCTTAGATATTTCCAGAGAAAGATCGTGGATTCCTAGGAATGCATTTATGGTACTTAGCCATGCCATTCCCATGATTATTGGAAAGTCCCATTTATCATTATTTACTTCAATTACCAAGAAATCAGCTAGGTATGACCACCCACACATAGTGGTAACGATGTTCTCCACCAGTCCCAAGGGAACAGTGATGGATTGGTTAGCCAGCTCTAAGTGAATATTTCTCTTCTTTAATGGAAGCAAGTTCCAAGATTTATATGTCTCTTTTCATATTAAGTTGACTCTGAAACCTGAGTCCAAAAGAGCTCTACATGGTTCATTCCTAGTGACTTGGAGATAGATTAGAGGGCTTCCAGGGTCAGAGAATTTCCTGGGAAGGTAGCTCCCCTTAATCCAGTCAGTAACGACATGTGTTAGCATAATCCTGTGCTTTAAGCTCAATTTTTGGTTTGAAGAGAACTCTAAAGCCTAATTTGATGGAGAGGCGTTCAAAGGTTCAACCACTTGTGGTTGTGAGGGCTTGATTGCACTATTAGTTCTAAAAGAAGGTATTCTCTTTATATGGTTGTCAGAACCAGTAGCGGGTTGAGGATTCACAGCCCTCATAGCATTGCATTGCTGCAGTTAAGTGGGGAGTTCCCATTGCATTGCTGGAGCAGGTGGTAATGGATCCATCCATGTGAGAGTTGCAAATGGCTTTGGAGGATGGTATGTCTATGTGTTATCTCTCCCAGGAGAAGGAGTTCTATAATACTCCCAAGCTTGGTAGTGATGTTGTGGTGTCACGTGACTAATAGAGTGATGTGGAGAGATTGGGTATTGCACGTAGTAGCCATATGGATCCGGTTGCCAGTAAGGATATTATTTCCTTGGTGGTGGCATCCCCCATGACTGTGGGTATTTCCACTACTGGTGTTGCTCAATAGGTTGTGGTGGATTTTCACTTGGATAATACATTAAATGTTGGTGGTAATACCTTGGGTTACCTTGGGGATAAGGTAACCATCGAGGTGCTTGCCATTTCTTAAGTCATGGGTTGAGTGCATACACCCCATACTCTTATGGATGTAAGATTACTGGGAAACATCCTTTAAGATGGTCGTATTGGCATATCTCACGTTCACCATCATTGTCCATATCAGAATCCACAACCTCTTTGGTGATGGTCATTTTACCCTTACTTTTTTTATGTGCATTGTCCACTTCTCTCTTTTTTTTTGTTTATAGGCACTACCTTGCTCCCTAGACTCTTATACAATTTTGAGAACGGTTTCAAATCTACTATCCAGGGAGTCCCACATTTGGTCTACCTTTGCCAACACTTCTGTTGTTAATTCTTGGAGTGGTAAGGTTTTCCTATTCATCATCTCTTCGAGTGGTCACTCTTCCTCCTCCTCACAAAATCTCACTCCCCTTTTTTGAAGGGAAGGATCTCGGTTGTACTCTTCTGCACTTTCTCTCTTACATAGCTCCCCTTCTTCCTTGGCTACTTGCTCTAGCAATCTATGAACCTGATGGAACCTAAGCTTTGATAGTCTCCCTTGGGCATATGTTCCAAGGATTCTCCTTGTTTCATGTCTAAGTCCATCTACAAGATGGTGTAGTTGATCCCACTATGAGTAACCATGGCCCAGGCAACGATGTAATAGTGCATAATAATGTCCCATGGCAGCATCCAAGGGTTCATGATTTCCTTGCTTCTATCCTTGGATTTGTTTTTTTAGGTTGGACACCTTGGAGTACGTTTGATACTCATCATTAAATAGTTCTAGCATCATGCTCCACCTTCAAATTGATTCTGGTTCTAAGGACTGGTACTAGCTTTCCGCTTCTTTCACTAGTGTCCTTGGGAACAACTTTAGTTTTTGCCATTTGTTTTCTATGTTTTGCAAGGCACATGCATCATGGAATTCTTGTAGGTGATTTTGAGGATCAGCGTTGTATCCCCCCTCAAATCGTGGGATGTTATTCATGTCTAACCTCTTGATCCTACTATCTTTTTGGTTCCTTGTAGGAGCTCTTATGGCCTCCATGATATCTAACATGCTTTTGTTCATGAATAGGGGTTCTTCATAGTCATCTCATTCATAGTGTCTATGATGTCTATGTGGTTCCCTACTCTCCCTTCTTCTATGTCATGATTCCCTAGAGTGCCCTCATCCTCGTTCTCAACTCTCTTGTCATGGCTTCTCACTCTATTTCCATTTATTCTCACAGTTAGGTTCCTTGTGACTACATCCTAACACTAAAGGAGAGGGTGAATATGGTGATGAAGGTGAAGAATGAGGAGAACCATCCCCATGATGATGTTTTCTACCTTCTCTTCGGTGGTCTCAGCCCTGATCATGATTATGATTAGAATGCTCGCCCTTATCATGTGTTTGTGTTCCCTCATTGAACACTTCATGTTCATGGGGATCAAAACTAGGGTTGTGAATCATGGAGTGGAGGCTCTGATACACCACCTTCTAACCATCATTAGGAGGGAGAACATCATTTTGTGGGGGACCTGTTGAAACTGGTTTCACTCACGATCTGGTCGAACTCCAAGGACTAAATGCTTATGCGCCTTAATGAAACACTTAAGGTTAATCAATCGTTGTCTTCCCAAACTGACTTGTATTGTCATGGTTGTATGGTTAAGTAAGCTTGAGGCATATGATTTTTATAACTTTTAGCTTTTTAATGTCTAATGCTAATAGGGGAAGGTAAAAGGAGCTAAGTGACTAACTTTCATTAACTATTCACTAATTAAGTTCTAATTGTCCTAACACCGGTATCCATTCTCACTTTTTGTCCACATCTTGAACCAATGCAACAATGTTGGGATTACCAAACGCTACTCGTTACTAGGTTACTAAGTGCTACACACATGCTCGAAGTAGTTGTACTGAGTGTACTTTACTAGGAGAGTCAAGGATTGAGAGAGAGATTAATTAACTAGGAAAGCATTTAAACATTTAACAATAATTAATTACTTTTTAGCTTGGTCCACATGCTGCAAGGTTTATCATAAAGTTTGTCTTTATTGTCGTACACAAATGTGTGCTTAGGTACAATTTGCTCGAATAAAGATCCGCTCACTTTAAGACTCCTACTGTGGGCACATGGAAATTATTCTAACTCTAGAATGGTAAAACTACAAGAGTTTATCTAAGGATCTAAGTCTAAGTGCCTAGAACAAGGAAATTCACCTCTTATTTATAGAAATTATAGCAGGCCGTGATATTATGTACGCAATATCACATACAAAATATCATGGCTCATCACCTAGAATGGAACAACCTACAAATATTTGTAGAATGAGTATTTAGTTGCTAGGTGACCAAATACTCCTCATCCTGTGCCAGCTTTGCCCTCATAGCCTCCTCCACCCTTTTTCTCTAAGCTCTATCCATAGCATCATGATGTAGATACTCCTAAATTTTCATTCACAACTCTTCCTCTAGGGTGTTGTGGAGAGAAGCCTCCTACAGCTCCCACCTACATCATTGCTACATCATCGTCTTTAGGGCCTATCATTCCATCTCTTAAAACCAAGCCTACATTGCTTCCTCCTACTTGAACATGTCCTCTATCTAATGTAACCACTTCTAAGATCATGCCTCCTCCACCACATGTTGCAAATCTACTTGAAACTATTCATGAAGCTCTTAACGTATCTATTCTTCAAGGAGCTAAACTTGGTTCTATTGTAGTGGCTTAGAGAAGGATCCTTAATCCAAAGTTGCAACCCTAGCAAGTGGCTGCCTAGAATCCCTAACCCTTGAACCCTACAACATAGATGAGAAGAACTCCCCCTCCATTGAAGGTCACCATCATGAGTAAAACTTTCTCACTGGCAAGACGAGATAGGGGGAAAAGGCTTGGATACTTTCCACAAGGCCAATATCAAGCTAGAGTGATGCCCCCACTTTCCTTTCTTGAGAATGGTCAAGAAATATTTCAAAAAATGAGTTGGATTCCCCATCTACAAAAAAGACAAGAAAAAAAATGAGAACCCTTGAGATTCTACAAATTTTTTGACTAGACGAAATAGTGCTTAGCAAGCTTGATCACATCCTACCACAAATCTGTCAAAGCAAAATTTGGAACCTAGCCACTAGTAGTTTTCAGCACCACACCCTAGAATGAAAACCCTCTACATCATGAAAACTACATCATATTGGGAGAACTATTTCTCCACCAATCATTATCTCCAAGTATTCAACAATGTTCTACTCCATCAATATAATGTGCACCACCTAAATTTGGTCACATCCCCCCACCAACATAAGAAGAACGATGCATCAAAGAGCTCAGGACCACATACAAGTTGGCAAAGAATGTCATCCCAACCAATCCTCTACACTAGAACCCATAGCTATTGATTGTTCAAGAACTTCTAGCAATTCAATTCAAACATGGGTGCCTGAACCATAGTGATCATGACCTCTTGTCACCAAGATTTTCGAAATATATAGGTTGGAGCGAGAAGAGGTGCATTACAGAAAATGAGAGCATTGTAGACCTTTCACATGACCCAGAGAATGACTCCAACCAGACAATCCCATAGAAATTGATGTCTTGTGGCTACAACTATCCATCCCACACACATCATTATGCATTGGGAAGAAAAATGTTTCATTATTTCCTCTACTTCATTGCAAAGTGAACAAGTGGTGGGGACCTACAAGCCTTGCCCCTACAGTAGTGTCCAAATAGAAATAGCCTCTTGGGCTAACAACCACAAAAATCATTTAAATTTTTTTGGTAGGTGGCCATGCCAAATCTATCGCCAGCCAACCATAGTAGGAAAATGAGAAATTAATAATTAATGTGATGGAGCCCCAAGAACCCAAATTTTTGTAATGTCTAGACTATGGTACAAATACCATGTCATACCTAGGAATGATGAGGTTCCACCTCCCAAAGAATGTATTTATGTCACATAATTAAAGCCCAAGATCTACCCAAGTTAATGCTTCGAATCTAATTCATGAGTCATTTATAGTCCATTAAAAGAACATCATGGATGGTGACAATACCAAGACCGCTCACACAAGTTGGGCACACCAAGTTGTCCCATGAAATGAGGTGCATATGATGTCCTCCCTTATCACCTAACCAAAAAAAGTTACAAATAATTTTATCAACCCTGTCAATCATCCCTTGTAAAAAAATAGCACCTAGTGATGGAAAATAAAATAGAAGTCACAAAAAGGATGTGTCGTTCCCTTGTAAGGAAATGGTTTTTCCAATGCTAAATTCTCATCTAAAATTTTTGAATAAGCCTAGTCCATTTTTCTTTTCTATGCCAGTTAAAAATGAGAAGTCCCAAATATGCATTGTGAACTGTACCCTATAGAATGTCAAGGTTACAGTAGAAAATACTTCTTAACCAAAGAGCAATGTAGACAAAATGAATAGTAGAATTCCCCTAGTTAACCATCAATTTATTCTCCTGATACATCTTATTCAAGGCCCACAAAATTGCATTCATTTTAGGAACAACTCTGCAAGTAAAAATAATGGTATCATCGACATAATGTTTAGCAATAAAAATAACCTTCCCAATTTTGAGATCATAGAATCCTTCTAATCTATAGTAAAAATTCAAGAAAGAAGAGCTAAATCCCCAAACCTACCAATATAATTCACAAACATTGTCTACCATCTAGCCCATTCCAAAATCTATTTCTGTGCCACTTCCAACTTGATTTCTTTCAGGCACACAAGATCCACTTTATAATGATAAACTAATGGTTAGTGGTCCATGATAAACTAATGGTCAATGGAAAGGAATTACAACAAGATATAACACAAGACATGACATTAACTTGTCACATCAAGAAGAAGTTCCATGAGGTGATGGTTGTGATGAAAGAAGTCCTAGCATGCCTAATTTCTACTGAGGGTACAATGGATATCTCTGAACATACTCTTGTAAGCTTAACACCCTCAATTGAATAATCTTACTTTGGTCGCACATCAATCCTTACTCCTCTAGTAGTGCCTGACATAGTTTCTTTCTCTCTTATATGCACTATTCATAACACCAACTTGATTGCATGAGCTTAGGCTACATAAGCTCAAACCTCCTCTTCAACATTCTTGATATCAATAGGATTTACCAACAAATCATTCTAATTCTCTCCTAGTGTCCATTGTTGTGCATGTCCTCCACTTGGTATTTAGGGAACAAGATTTGTGACCTTTGGATCTTCTTTGTTATTGTGGTTTAGTAGGATAAGGTTTAATGAATGGTTTGAGTGATACTTGGGTTTAGCCAATTCCACCACAAAATCCTAAGGTTCTTCAAGTTTCTTCAATCATGGTCTTTGGTGCATGAAACACAATTTTTGGAACCTAGTGTGTTATAAAAAATGCTAAGAAATTATGTAAGTTCCTCAAGATTCTATAAATCCATCTTAAAAAATGCTAGCAAAAATGATGAAAAGAATAAAAGACAAGGATAACATGTGAAACATTACCATAACCAAGATTCTAGCACAAACATGTATGTACAATGTGATGGGAAACTTTTTTAAAAATCATACATGTTTTTGGCCCTCTTCCCATGATTGAGATACAATACACCCAACTTGAACACGTAAAATACATATTACAATCAATAATAACCACACAATGATGATATATAATACATGATCCAAACATCACATGACTTTAAAAAAGGAAGGGATCAAAAAGGATCAAAATTAAATATATCCTATAACTTAAAGCTATAAATCAATCAAAAAATCAAATCGAGGAAATAATAGAAATGTATTGGTTGACTTGAAACCTATAGAGTTGCTACTACCCAAGCATGAGACCAATCAAGTGTTTTATGCAATGCAAAGATTGCCATCCTATGGGAAATTAAGCATTGAGCTCACTCACTCAATGCTAAGCCACAAAGAAATAGCAAGTGGGTCATCCCATAGCAGAGTCCTACCTTTTTCCCTTACAAATCATGTTAATGAGATACCCATAGATTCTCAATAACCAATGAGACATCAACATCAAACACATATCTACTCCTTGAATGACCAAATATCATTCTATGCTTCACCTTAGTTGACATGCTACATGTACAACAATGACACAAAGATGGTCTGAAGAGGGAGAAGGAGATGGAAAAATTAAATGGATTAGAGAGGAGAAAAGGAAAATGCATCACTAGGTCCCAACCAAAAATTCAAATAGCTCATTGAAACATGAGAGCATTTACCACACTCCACAAGAGATCTTATGATGGTTCCCTTCACCACGGCTTGCCAAATTAGTAAGGATATCCCTTCAAGTCTTCTATTAGAGATGCAATGTAGCACCACCACTTCCAATGTCATCTAGTCCTAATCATTTTGTAGTTAGATCATTGATGAAGTTAGATTGAGTGATTTTTTGCAAATTCATCTAGAAGCCCAAGATTTTTTTTCTCTTTTTTTTTTATCTTTGGATTAGGACTTGATTGAAAGCAACATCCAACTTCACCAAAATTTCCTCTCTGAGCAACTTCTAGGTCTTCAAAGCCACTAGAGCTAAAATAGTATAATGATTTATGGTCATAGATTTACACTTGTTTGGTCTTCGCAAGTAACCCAATGAGTTGGTCATAGACAAATCATCTTGCCAATATGGTAAAACTACCAATTTGAGGGTCATAAACACAACTAGCATTCTTAATTATGAACAATACACAAACGTTTCTACCACGAGGTTGTAATGTGACCTATTTTGTAGGCCTAAAATACAATATTCATGTGCTCATATTTCTAGCATCTCATCCTCTTTTCATTGTTTCAATCTTTTCTTTTTTTATTTTTATTCTCTTTTTTTCTTTTCTTTTTTTCAGTACTCTTTTTTTTTTCTTTTTTTTTGTTATTTATTTTTCTTTTCTTTTCTTTTCTTTTTTTTTGGATTTGAAAGGATATGAGGATTGTAACTTTTGGAAAAATCAATCCTTTGAAGATGCTTAGAGTGCTAGGTCACCACCTAGAGTCCTTAACAGGCACTTGATGAATCATGCACCTTAACCATGAGCTCAATGTGGCAAACAAAGATTCATACAATCACGAACCTCTTCTAACTAATGTGATTAGGCAAGGTAGGCACACACATGTGATCCAACCCCATCAATTAAGACATTCCTATGGCCATGGGGCCCTTTGATAACACACCCTTTTCTAAACTACAACCAATGATCATGGTAGAAGAAAACGAGATGGATGAATTTTCATTGTATGTACATTTCATCAACCAAATTTTTACATTGGTCCTATTTAGTATTCTTGCATTATAATTACATCTATAAACTCACCCATCCACCATCTGGCTCTCAAGATAAGCATTCATAAAGCAAATTAATTAATTTTCCATAACCACAAAAGACATTCAAAAGAATATGAAAATCAAAATTGATTAATCATTAATATCAAGAATTGGTATACATAAAAATCACATTAAAAAATAACAATTCAAAATTTATAAATCTACATACTCAAAAAAATTTACACAAAATCAAATGAAACCAAAAGAATGAAAAAATAGAGACTAACATATCATTAGTTTCAAAAAATATGGACATAAAAATATACACAAATAAACAAATCATACTCTAACACTAAAGCCATTACATGGACATCTCTTCACCCACAACTAACTTTAAGGCTAGAATCTAACTACCTTCTTTTTTTATCAACATCACCAAATGGCTAAGGATGTGATTGAGTTTCTTTATAGCATCTCAAGTGTTGGCATTGATGATTGAATTTTGAAGATGAAGTTTTCTTTCTCCCACTTGTGAACATTTTATCTTTTTCTTTATCTAAAGAATGAGAGAAAAATTCATTTACCTGATCTTTAGAAGCACAATCCCCTTGGTCTTATTTCTTTGAAATGATAGTAAAGAAGGGGATCAACATGAATCCTCATTGACAATTGTGTTCTTCTCTCTTACGAAGGTACTTTCATATGTGAAGTGATGAATTTATTTCCATACAAGGAACATGATTATTATGTTATTTTCCAATAGTGTATCATGATGGAAAATTAGCGTAGTGCCTTAAATTAAATAATTGGACATGTCCTTGCCCTTTAGGGCTGGGTTTGGAGGAAAGGATATTGGACAATCTTTTAAGACATTGTAGCATCTACCACTAAGGAGATGATGAGCATTGTGTTGACTAGTATTCCTGGGATGGCTGTATGTGAGGCCGTGAGGAAGGCCAATGTCATGATTAGGCATCCAAAAATAGAAAAAGTAGAGGTCAAGGCTATGGAGAAAGCTATTTTGAAGAAGGTGGTGGATAAGGAAGCTAGGGTCGTTAAGAAGGCTAGAGCTTAGGCTAGGTGGGAAGAATAGCACATGTCGAAAGCCAAGTGGGAGGTGAGTGAGCACAAGTCCCACCACAACATGCGATTGGTTGAGCATTAGTTCACCAAGTAGGAGAAAGAGCTGAGAAGGGGTTAGAAGCTAGAGTTTGTAAACTATGCAGCTCTTGAAGACTCCCTTCACAAGCAAATATGTATGAAGATGCTATAGGAGGAGCAACATAGCACTAAGTTAGAATAGGCTAAGAAGGAGTGGCAAGAGAGGAAGCAATGCATGGCAAAAGAGCTACAAAGATAGATTGATTAGGCACATGAATAAAATGCTAGGATGTGGTTGGACACAGGTAAATTCCCATACATCATCATGAACATTAACTATAACATGTCCTAGATGGTGCTACATAGACACATTCAGAAGATTGTTTCTATGGGAGGGGAACTACAGAGGAAGGTGTGGTCAAGGTAGAGGCTCTCAGGGACCTTTTGTATCTTGTAGTGTTCATTGACACTAAGCATCATAGGACTGTGCTAGAAGCTATTCATGCCTACGAATAGACAACTTATCCTTGTGTGAGGCTTTCCAAGAACCTCTAGATGTTGGTTGAGGGTTGGAGTTGGATCGTGGTTTTGTCTATCTTTCAATTTATGTTTAACCTTTTTCCCTTCTTTGCTACAATCAGACCTCTAGGTCTTATTTTTTCCTATCCCATGCCGAAAGGAATTTTTTCATTAGTATCTAAAAACAAAATGTTTTTTAGGTTTAGTGAAGGTAGTTGGATTGGTGGGCCTTGGTGATGGGACTTCCCCCACATCCCCACCCCAACCTAGTTTCTTCTTAGGGATGGATCATTGGGGGTGATACAAGGGGTGTATCTCCCTAAGATTTTGTTTCTTGCTTTTTTACATATTTGTTTCTTATTAATATAATTTTTCTAACCTTTACAAAAAAAAAAGATAACTAGACTTGTCCGTACTATGGTTGAGTTAAAATTTCCTTCTCTAATGGTATAGAGGACCATGATAGACATTGTTGCACCCATGGACATTGAGATAGTTGTGGAGCATATGGATAATATTGTTGGGGCATTACTTCAAACAAATGATCCATAGCCTATGGATTTCCTTGGTAGGAAGAAGGATGATGGAGGAAGATGTTTGCAATGTAGAGGTGGCACTCCAAGATGTCAAGTTCCAAGTATTAGGTTCTATCCATTATTAATGTTGTTATGGCTAAAGAAATGGACCATAAGAATAAGAAATTTGATCATGATAAGGCCCTTTACCATTTGTCTTGCTTCCATGAGTCATACCTTGTGGTGTAACTACTATCAGAACTATGTCAACAATTTTTTTCTGTAAATCCTTGAGACATAATGTCATATTTTGAGTTAATTCATCCTAACCATTGTCAACGATATTAACAAGGTTTGCTAAACGCTTCTTAGTTCCCATACTTTCTTGAACAAGGACTTTAACAACATCAAAAGGTTGAATCTTACATTCAACATTTTTCACATCCTTCTAACAATGAAAATTTGTATTTCCTTCCTCTACATAAGTATTCTTATGTCATTCACTATCTGATGGGATGCAATATCGCATGGGCCGTGATATCACGTCCGTCGCGATATCGTATCCCCCATGATATCGCGTACATGATATCACATTCTGCCGCAATGTCTATAAATAAGAAGAAACTCTCCCTTGTTTTAGTATGAGGAGTTAGATTGTAGTGAAACTTTGGCAGTTTGATCCCTCTAGAGTTAGATTATTTTTCCAGTGTCTGCTCGCAATGTGGTGAATGTAATTGTACGACATTCTTTATTTGAGTGTGACGTACTTGGACACATACATGACCAGAAATAAAGATCGAGATTACTTCATCATTGCAGCATTCACTTTGTTATTTATTTATTTTATTTATTTAATGTTATTTACCATTTTATCTCTCACCCTTAAAGTTCTAGAATGTGGAATGAGTACGACTTGATTACGAGCATTTAAGTGTGACTACTTGGTATCCCAGTGGCATACCTAGGATCTACGCTTGGTAATCCTAGTGGCATACCTAGGATCTGCGCTTGGTAATCCCAATGGCGTACCTAGGATTTGCACTTGGTAATCCTAGTGGTAGTCGTGCATGAGGTCCAAGATGTGTACGAATGATCAAGGAATCGGTTGCTCAACACTTAGGCTAGATTAGATTTTTTTACCCTTTTCCTCCTAGCTAAGCGTAGTTAGTATTATTTTCCAATGCCTTCAGGAGTAGCATTAGAATTAGGAACATATCATACACCTCACTCTGGACTAAGCCATACATGACAAATATAAATACTATTCTAGGTGGGAAGACAACGAACTACGACCTAAGGTTAACTATCTAGGTGCCACAACTTGTCCGTCTACGGAGTTCGACAAGATTGAGCGTGAAAATGCTCATATTCGTATGGTTGAGCGTAGGGGTATCTCTGCCACTCATCATTGGTACCGTTGCCGAGGATGGTGCTAGTTATCTAGGTTAGTTATATCATATAAGGTTGCTATATAAGGACTTAACGATACATCTCTTAGAAAGAAGAAATAATTATTAACAAGTCACACGTAAATTCACACACAACTTCATAACAATGTCCCTCCTACAAGATAATAATAACTCCACACTTAGTGAGGAAGTTCATTGGAGAACCAACAAATTATATGATGATGAAGATTGGAGTATACAACCTGAAGTGGGAGTTTCTTATAATAATGAACAACAGCAATGCCATTGCAACACACGAAGACATAACTTACCTGATGACGATGAACCCCCATTGGCCACTACAAGCTTAATGAAAATACAAGAAGCTGTTCAAATCTCACATAGGCATCGTAAAGAGAGCTGACTACCTAGGCTCGATTTAAATAACTTTCCCAAATTTTCAGGAGGCTATGAATTAGATCCGTATCAATATTTACAAGCCTTCTATGGTTCTTGTACATAGAATAACATTGATAATGGTTGGCAAAAACTTAATCTCTTTCCTATGACACTCGTTGTCCAAGAAAAAGTATGGTATAGATCGTTAAAACCAAATTTAATACGATGCTGGTCAACCATGGTAGAAGTATTTAATGAAAAATATCAAACTTACGCAAGAGTGTTAGCCTTGAGGAAACAAATCCAAGGATGGAAACAAGTAAAACATGAACCCTTGGAGATGCCCTTAGAAAGATATTATGCACTATTAAACAATTTTCCAGGACATGGGTTTTCTAAGAAAAGGCTAATGTACCATATTATTGATGGGCTACGTAATGAAACAAGAGAGACCTTAGGAACATATGCCCGAGGTCAACTATACAACTTATGAATCCACAAAATCCAAGAGCTTATTAAGTGGGTAGAAAAAGAAGAAGGAGAATTAGCTAGATGGGAGAGTGTTGAAAAACATCAATAGGACCAAAATCTTAACTCAACAAAGGTCCATGATCATAACAAGGAGAGATCAACAAATCTCAAGGTGGAGACATCATCTTTTCCAATACAACAATCATTAGAAGAAGCTGAGGCAAAGATCAATAAGTTGTTGGAATGGATGTATCAAAAGTGTGGAGAATATATCAACAATATTGGAGATAGAGTTTTGACAACCCAAGAAGTAGGAAAAAACACTAGACATTCGAAGAAAAAGAATAAACGGAATAAGTGCTCAACTGCCAATCCTACATATGAATGCAACATATGCATATACGATTACCAGAGTTCATTGGGGAAACATGTTACATCCAGAGTTCATACAAAGATACTTTGTTAGATCACAGTGTCAACAATCCCAGTTGTGGGGGAGACCACCCTTAAACTAGAGGCACCCTTCATATTTTCCTAATCCAAACGCTTATCACATTCAACATCCTGTTTCTCCATTCAGGCCAACATAATCTATCTCACCACAATACCATTCTCCTCAATGCTATCAACCCATGACTCCAACAAAACCACCACCTTGTGCACCTTATATTCCTCCTAACTTTCAACATTCTCATCCTTTCCCTCCTTCCACAATGCCACCAACTATTCCTAAGGTGTTGGTGCCACCACAAAAACCCACGAACAACACTTGTGCTACTACTTATAATAGCAATGAGAGACCTCCTCAACATCAAAAGCACCCCTTCTTTAAACATGGCCGTAAGAAGGGACAACCTAACTTAGAGGCCATTACATCTTCTAAATCAGCACAAGTCCCACATTGTGGTGCACACTTACCTTCGAACCCAACACTTCATGTAACTTTATTAGGGCCACCAACTAACACTCCAACAACCATACAACCCAATGAACACAGTTATGGGAGGCATCAACCCAATCCTTGCATACCATCTAACAGTCACAAACATCATAGTGGGTCAACTTGTTATTCGGGAACTACATTGTATAAAGTGCCCTACTATGCTTATTATAATCAAGTGTGTGAACCCGAGGGGATAAGTATAGACTAGTTCCAATACTTCCAATATGCAAGGATCCTCATCCTTCATTTATTAATCCTTGCCATACTCAACTGTTTAGTTATGGGGGATATTCCCCATTTCAATAACAAGTAGGATTAATAAATATCTTTCATTTTCTTTAATTTTACAACTTTTTGTTTTATCTTTTTGTGTGTTTTTATTTTCACATTTTTGTAAGTAATTTCATCTACGAATAAAACACTCATGTGGATTGTTGGTTGAGGTGTGTTTTATGTTATTAAGTCATGAGTGATCAATTATTTGGAACAGTGAGCCCATTACACCCACTCATCCACTCAACAAATAAGAGGTTCTTTTCGAGGGTATAGTGATATTCTTGATATTTTAAACTTAAAAATAATTTTGTGCTCATTATACCCAAAATGAAGAGGGATGGACCAAGAGGGAATGATTAGGGTGTGACATCAAGGGGACTTGTGGATTCTCTTTGGTGACATCTATGGGAGTTTTCATGCAACGTGGTTGTACTAAGATTCTTGTAGATCTAATGAAAAATGGGAGCAAGAGTAATCAAAAGGGAACTTGAAAATAAAATCCTATTCTAGGGGGTCCCATTGGAAAGACATGCACCCATGCCTAAAGGTTTGCGGCTTCTCTGGATTCAGCAAAGTTTAAAAAACAAGAAAATTAAAGAAAAACAAAGTGCCATAAAACAAAAAAATCACTCCTCCCTTGTACTAAACATCAAGTGATCATACACCTTGTTGTTATGGTAATCTCATAGTTGCTTATCAAGGGATGAAATAATGCGATGTCACTATTTAGCAGAATGGACTTGGTCCTAATCTTGGAATGAAGGGTTAATGACATGTTAAAGATGCTTTACATGGAAGATTCATTATGCCCTGGGTTAGTTACCTCATGTCCCAATCTCTACAATCCATTTCTATACTTCGCCTCATCTCACTGTTCGTCTAATTGTAGCTCATGTCTCGTGTAACATAGAATTTTCATCTCATTCCGGTGATATTTACATGTGTGTGTTTTGTGGAGTTAGTGCGGATTACATTTAACCCTTCCAGTGCCCATGGACACTTTAAGTGTGCTTACACAAGGGCATTATAGGTTAAAACCTACTTTGGGGAGGACCCACTTGTGTAATTTCTTGTAATTTTCACTAATTCTCTAGCTCAAACACACCATTTCTTACCCTCAGCTTAATTTTTCATAATTTTCTTTCCCTATTATTATCCCTCTATCTTTTAACATTCCAATGTACCATTACATTCCCTTTTCTTCATAACCGCCAAATTTATATTTGCCAAAATTCACATCATTATCATTAATAGTGCCTCTTGAATCAATGAAATTACCCTAGGACCTCTTAATACGTACCAATGTCCTTGATATGTAACTTTAATTTCAAGAAAAATCATTACAAATTCAATATTTTCAAGTGTCTCACATTAGTAGGGTCGAGATATCGCATACACGATATCGTGTCCCACATGATATCGTGTACGCGATGTATTGTATGCGATATCGCGTCCTATTTATCTATAAATAGGAACCCCAGCCGCAACACTTAGCATCATTTTTCCATTTCTACGGGGTGAGTTGTTGAAATTTTTCTCTACGACTTGCGACTACGTGACCCTTGCTTTTTCACCAATATCTCACGCACTGGTGCTCCAATTTTAATTCCATTTGAACCTACTTGAACCCGGAGTGTTCAGTTTAGTTGTGGGGCAGAGACGCTTACCGAAAAGTGCCTAATTTTTTTGAAATTTATCATTGCCCAAAGGAAATCAGTTAGGGTAATTAACTTAACGCTTAGAATAATTATGCCAAAAATCATATAACCTTAGGTATACCGGGATATTAAAATGGAAACCACCTAAGTCATAGCACTCATCATTACAAACTTTCAAGCATGATCACATGTTATAACATAGGATCTTTAATTAAGGTGAGCAGTAAGGTATAACTTGATTTCCAAAAAAACCTTACTAACGCTTGATCCACGTGATTGCAGATGGCCCCGAAATATGCCCAGCAAAAGGGTCCTATTCAAGGTGGAGTGAAACAACCTCA
>MNCI01033887.1:24612-50674 GCA_015680685.1 Gnetum montanum | reverse complement strand
ATATGTTAGAGTACTAGTTTAAAAATATTTAATTTAAAGTGTTAGTTCAATTATTAAATTTATATTATCTCAAGTAATCATTACTTGTAAGTGAGAGTGATGGTTAGATAACTACATAATGGGGAATTAATTTCAACAACCAAAAAGTGGAATTTAAATTATCCAACTATATGAGGATAAAAATTAAATAAGTCTAGGCTAAGTGGCAAAGTTGGTTAGTGTAATTGGTGGGAATTTCAAATTTGCCTTACACTATATAAGAAGATGTGAATTACTTGGAAATACATCATTTGTCAATTCAAGGCTTAAGGTGAAAAAGCAAGGAAAGTGTTTAAGTGTGAGGTAAAAAGATATTTCTTGGAGATAGGGCAATAAGAGGGCTTTTTATCCCATATGTTACAAGATGTTGCCCAGAGCATGTCTTGAGAGCCTATTGTAAGGCAACCACCTGTGGAGCATCTAGTGAAAGAACTTTCTTAGTTTGGCTTTCCGATGAGTTTAGATTTTTGACTAGTAGAATTTTTATACATTCTAATGTTTGGGGAAACTTCCATGAATGCAACACCCAAGATGAAATCAAGGATAGTCTAATAAAGATGATTATTGGGGAGAGGCTTTCATGTCCCAAGACGTAGAAGTAACTAGTTGGGAAAAACCTCAAAATTTAGCAGCTAAAGTGTTGGATCAAAAAGAGACAAAGACAATTGTTGAAGATGAGGGTGATGACCAAGTTGAGGCCTCAACTGAATAAGAAGAAGAAAGAAGTGCATTCATCACTACTGAGATTACATATGAAAGGGTTCATGGTATGAGAGTCCCTAAAATAGTTACTTTAACTATTCTCTTCCCACCAAGAAAATAGTTTGTACGATATTGAGTTTGTATAGTTTTGTAAGTTTTATTAGGAATGAGGTTTTTATTCCATTAAACCTTAAGTTTGATGGAAGTTTTCCTCAAAAATGATTTCTATTTCTTTATGTAAAACCAAGATGTTTACAATAAAATTATTTTATTAGCTAATGTACAAAGGAAGGGGTGAGAAATGTTGTCATAGAAAGCCATTTCTTGAAGTAGTAGAAGAATGTGCCTCCAGTTTGAAAAGAAAATTATTGGAGTTGGTCATGTTGATGATATATAAGTTTTTCTTATTAATTTAGAAGGAGATTTAAATTTATGTGGTATGATGATGCATTGCTTAGGTTAAAGTTATTTTACTTTGATACTAAAATTCAATTAAAGAGTAGAGAGCGAGTTGGCATGTTCACATTATTACTGCTATGAAATTTCTAGAATTCAAAGACTAAGACCACTAATTAATTTACATGAAGTATGTTTGTTGTTTTTGCTATCTCCCACTTAGAATTTCCATGCATACAAGAAGATCCACGAAGGAAAGAAAAGTTAACTTTATGGTATCAGATATTTGAAATGACAAAGGAGAGGAAAAATGTAGGTTCTACATTAAATGGGAACCCACAATAGATGAAGAACCACATTAAGGGTAGGGTTGCTTGTTGAATCAAAACAAGAGAAAAATCCAAATTCAAGTTCAAACTTGATTTCAGTTATAGGTGTTGAATGAATAGAAACAAGAAAAAGAAACAAGGGCAAAAAAAAAAAAAAGCAGAGAAAAATGCTTAATAATACAATTATGCAAACAAGATTGAAATTAAGAGAGGGCCCTAACTATGATGGTGGGAAGCAAAGTGTCATTTTTGTAGTAGCTTCACCATTGGTGATAGGGTTGTAGTTTCAACATCGGTAACATCATTTGCATTAGCATTGAAAATAAGGTCTAACATTATTATCAAAAAATGATATGATTATTTTATATGTAGAGAATTGGTAGCCAAACAATCACGACATAGAGTAACACCATTGGCAGTGAGAATACATTCAACAACATGTGCATAGGAGAACATGGCTTATTAAAGATTGTAAAAACATGGCTTATTAAAGACATCAATTCAGCTTCTTTTTTATAATCCTATGGGTTCATTTTTTCCATTTTGTTTTATTTTCTTAGATAATAGTTTAGATAGTATTGTGCTTGGTATTTAATTTTGGGATTTGTCCTAGGTTGCTTTTATATCTTTGTTTGTGCGCAATATTAGACTCCTATTAAGATTTTCCATTGAATAACTTATGTTGTTGAAAAGCCTTAAGAGCAATTTAATGATAATGTCTTATTGAAATTTTCTATTTTGAGCATGAAGGATCTAGGAAAATCTTTGGTATTTTGAGACAACTGAAATAACTTCATTATTTTAACATGTATTACCTTAGTATTTCGATATTGAAAGTGTCAAATTTTTTGAAGGCTTTGTTGAATGCAATCTGTGACAACTATTTAGTAGATAAAATAGAGACTCATAGTTTGTTATGTACACAACATTTTTGGTACTATAATAAGATTGTCTATTATGAAATTACTTGTTGAGCTTAGAAGGTTTGAACAATTCATAGTTAGATTGAATCAGAATAGCTTTATTGTGAAGTGTATCCTTATGTCAATTTATCTTGCTTAAATATTTGAGATTTTGCACAAATTTACTTTCTTTTCTTTCTCTTTTTAATTCCATTAAATCTTGATCTACTTCTAGTTTCCTTATTGAACTTTTTAAGGGGGAAATTAGGAGTAGATTGGCAAAATTGTGCTAAAAAATGTTTTTGTAAAATTTTATTTGTTAGAAGTAATATACTATAGGGATTGTATAAACTAAGTGATTGGAAAAAATAAAAATCTCCAACAACTTACAGTATTTGACAAATATAGCTAAATCTCTTTTATGATAGCCAATTATAGTTCCCTACACAACTCAACCATTTCAACATTCACAACAGTAAAACACATACTCATGTTTAGTACGTTTCATAACTATTGAGTTTATTTGGAGATATCTAGGCCTTGGTGTTGCCAAAGACCAACAAGCAACTAAATCCTATTTGAAGAACACCTTTGATCTTGTGACTTCCCAAGGTCATGAGACCTAGATGCACCCCAATGTTGGCAGTTTGGTCCCAAATGGTCACCAACAATACCCTTAATTGATTTTGTACCTCTTCCAACTTGAAATTCTTGTCAACTACCTTTAGCTAACTTGAGAAAGCATTGGTACCATATACATAATTGAAAGTCTTAGTTCTACATATGAAAGTCTTGTAGCATTTCTAAATGCTCTAGCAAGCCTTGCTTCATCTTCATCATCGAGCTTACCACGAGAAGTAGTGATCATTGATGAAGCTCTTAAAAATATAATTTTATGATGTGGATTTTCTTCCATTATAATACTTGGCTAATGATTTTTAACACTTCCATAGTTGGATTATTCTTCCTCATCATTCTCTCTACCTAGCTACAAAACTTTTTCATCATCATTTGAATGTGAATTCTCATTATCTTTGTACATTAGAATATGGATGGGACTTGCATTTCTATCTAGATTAGCACTTATCTCATTCAATTAAGAAACCATTCATTGATAGATAGACTTCATGCCCTCCATATATCTATTTAGGACTTGAACCTATTTCTTCTTAGGTGCCATCTAGAAACTGACAAAAATCCACAACTAGTTTCCCAATCAATAATTAACTTAATGCTTTGATATTAATAACATTGGAGTAGGTTCACTCTTATTAATTTAACCCTTAATTTTTCCAAAATCCAAATATTATGAAAATTAACCAATATGCTAGAAAATAAGAAAACTAGCTATCTTCAATTATGATAAAGAAGATTCTAATCGAGGTTCCATAACCCATAATATCAAGTCACTCATAACATTCAATGATACTACAAAGGTTGAAGCTTTACAACCATATAATGATTATCCTCAATGCAATGCATAACCAAATGACAATCTCTTTCATAACTCAGGACTAAGATCTCAAATCACAAGGAAGAACATAAGAAAAAATGTGCCAAACACACACACGATTGAGCTTAACTTACATCCATAATTATGCAATCAATTAATGTTCTTTCAATAAGAACTCTTACAAAATCTTATCATCTTCAACATAGAAATAATGAGATAACATACAATCCAAGATGAAAAACCTAGATCCTTTTCTCAAGTTGAATTTGAAGATCTTTGATAGTTTTCTTCCTTTTCTTCTCAAACTAAGTTATTTTCCAGTTTTAAATTGCCAATTTAGAAGTTTCCCCAGCTGCACATGTCATCTTTGGTCTTCTTAGGATGTCTTATTACAAAAGAAAACTTTCAAAAGATACGTCTTCTAAACCTAGGAGATCTCTCCTATTGAGGTGAGACATCTTTACTTTGGCTAACACATCTCTCTTTTTGGAGAAACATCTCCTCAAAATGTTAGACGTCTCTTGCATGTCCTAGACATCTCCTGTGATGACTTAGTCCTAGGCCAAGACATCTTCACAGAACTCAAAATCTACAAAAATCATTTGTAGGGTGGAGAAAATGAAATCAAAAGAGGTGTCCATATACCAGTATTGTTATTTGAAATAATGAGTATCCTTGGCACCCCAAACCTATTAACCACTTGTTGTTGAAGAAATTTTATTATTGTTGCTACTATGAAATCTAATATTATTATACCTTTTATCCATTTTGGACAATAGTTCATAAAAATAATAATGTAGGCCTTCTAATTTGACATGAGTGTGATGGAATCCATAAAATTAATTTTCCAAAGATCAAATGATTTTAGCAATTGGATTTATTATTGGGGATCCTTTAAATCTTTCCATTATTCCACCATCTTATTAACACTTGTAGTAGGATTTAGTAAACTCGTGATCATCTCTAGATACTATAGGATAAAAGTAGTCAACCATGAGAAGTTTGATAGTTTTTGTTCTCCCAACATAATGGTCTCCATAAGATCCTTCATAATCATCTTGAAATACTTTTAGTTGCCTTTATTTAGGGAAGTATTAATGAAATAGATCATGTGCATAAATTTTATAGAGGGTTTTCCTCTATCTCTATTTAGTACTTTACTTAGTGTAGAAATTATTGTTTCCTATGCTTATCCCATTTAGTAGAGATCTTCTGTGTAAGAAAATATGTCAGATATTTAGCATACCATTATTTGATTATCTTTTATGCAATTACTATGGCCTTTTCAAAGACTAGTTCATCTAGAAACTAATTGCAAAGTGGATTTTCATTAGCCTTGTTATCCCATCTTAACCAAGATAGATGATTTGCAATGATGTTCTTAGTATCTTTTTCTATCAATCACGGTGATATAAAAATTTGTAGGATCACCAGTTATCATATCATACAAAGATTTACCACTAGCTTATTTATGGAAAACTTGATTACACTATGATTTTTGCACACACAAAATTGATAATCAAGCACATAGTATCTAAACTTTTGGAGTGCATACATCACTACCACTTGCAATGCTATAACTTCCTCCTTTCTAAACCTTAGGTTAGAGAGCATGACATTGGATAAAACTCTTAAGGAATGATTGGCCATGATAAGGAACAAGATAAGAAACAAACTACATAGTGAAAGAAAGCAAAAGGTACCTAGTGTTAAGGCATGACCCAAGGAAAGAGATGAAACTAAGTAGAGGAAAAAAGAGAACACATAATTATAAAATTATTATAAACATATATGTTAAAAACTAAATCTAATGAGGTAGAAAATAATTTAAGTCATTTACTAGAAATATGAAATGAACAAAAGAATTATATCTTCAACAACAGGCTGTAATAACTACAAATCCAAAAACCTCCATATGTATATAATCATCATAATATCAAAGGTCTAGCCCATATAAAATACATAAATCCAAATGTTGAAAATAAGAGAAACAACATCTAACATAATACTAAAATCTCTAATGTGTGCATAGATAAAGCTCAAATCTAAAAATGTAAAATGATGATAACATCCTAAAATTAGTAAAGCCATCCAATATTTTCAATCTACACCCAATCTAATCATCTTGTAACAAAAATGAGGTCTTAGTATTATTGGAAACCATTTGGGACCACCAACATTTGTGGGCCTTCGGGTCTCATGACCTTGGAAAGTCACAGGATTGAAGGTGTTCTTTAAATAGGGTTTAGGTGTTTGTTGGTCTTTGGCAACACCAAGGCCCAAATACCTCCAAATAAACTTAGTAGTTATGAAATGAACTAATTGTGAATATGTGTTTGTTGTTGAAATGTCAAAATGCTTGGGTTGTATATGAAACTATAATTGGTTATCATAAAAGAAATTTAGCTAACTTTGTCAAATACTGTGAGTTGGAGATTCCTATTTTGTTGAATCACTTAGTCTATACAGGTCCTATAGTATGTTACTTGTAAGAAATAAAACTTTGCAAAATCATTTGAGCACAATTCTGCCAATCTACTCCTAATTTCCTCTAGAGAGAAAGTTCCATAAGAAAACTAGAAAGAAAGCGAGATTCAATGGACTTAGCAAGAGAAAGAAAAGAAAGTAGATTTGTGTGAAATCTCAAATATTTAAGTAAGATAAATTAACATGAGGAAGCACTTTACAATAAAGCTATTCTAATTCAATTTAACTACAAATTGTCCAAACCCTCTCAGCTCAACAAGCAACTTCGTAAAAGACAATCTTATTATACTACCAAAAATGCTACGTAAACCACAAAGTGCTAGTTGTTATTTTGGCTAGTTAATAGTTATCAAGAATTGCATTTAACAGAGCCTTCAAAAAATTTGACAATTTTAGAATTAAAATACCAAGGTAATACACTTTTAAAATAAATAAGCCATTTTAGTTCCATCAAAGTATCAAAGATTTTGCTAGATCCTCTATGCTCAAAATAGACAATTTCATTAAGACATTACTATTAAATTGCTCTTGAGGCTTTTAACAACATAAGCTCTTCTATGAAAAATCTTATTAGGAGTCTAATATAGTGCAAAAACAAAGTTATAAAAGCAACCTAGAAAAATCTTAAAATTAAATGCCAAGTATGATACTATCTAAACTATTAGTTAAGCAACCAAAACAAAATGGGAAGACATGAACTCATAGGATTAGAACAAAGTAGTTGAATTGATAAATTAACAAGCCATTTTACCAGCTTCAATATCTTCTTTCTGATCTCCCACACCACATTCAATTCTATCCTTGAAGCCTTTTTATAATGGCTTCAGGGTAGTTACAATCGTCATGGAAGCTTGAGGTCATGGTGGTTGGTTATAACTACTATAGAGATTAATGCTATAATTGACAAGTGTTTGGTAGTTACAACCACCTTACAGGTTCAGAAGCTATGGTTGACATGTGTTCTCATGGTGGTTACAACATTATGTGAAATTAAAATTTGGTTATAACCACTAAGGGAAGTTACAATTGCCATGGTAGTTAATTATAACTACTATTGACAAGTGTTCAGTTTATATGGGGCATTGAACAAGTGTCCCATAAATTTCTTTTATTATTGTATAACATTATTATTTATTTATTTTTTAGGAATATTAGACATATGTCAATAATACTAGCTATAAATAACCCCAATTACACATCCTTTGTAATATACAACATGCATCTTGGCTTACATTCCTCCTTGTTGTCATCTCTACAAATCGATGAAACATTTGGATTGATTTTGGCTGAAGTAATGAAGTAAGCAGCTACTAAAAAGACATGCCTCAACAAATGCATTTGATGTAACAATAGTATCATTGATAAAGTTTAACACCTCCACAAAATCTTCATGCAAACACCAAGCCCTTGACTCATGGTTTTCATTGATTGAAATAAGCACCTTCGCTGCACAAACATACCTCTAATGCATTGTTTAATGAATGAAGAAACGATATCTTTAAGCTCATCTATTAATCTTTGAAGTGGAAAATATGTGTATAAGTTGCCGTCAGACTTTGCATTCTGGCCATTGTGCACTGCTTTGCTGAGTTGCCTGAGCTCACACATGAACATGACACTGAGCGTGCAGTTTGCTCATTAAATTGAACTTAGTGTGCATTTGTGTCTACTGTAGTTTGGTGTGAATTTTCATGACAGTAAGACATACTAATTATATCCCAAAAAACAGACCATCTTCCAACCGACGTAATTTTCACATCAACGGATCTTCTGGCAAACCATCACATAGTAGAACCCTAGCAATTCCAATAATGAAAATAATGATAATGCCAATTTTGCCCACCTAGGGATGCTGCTGCCTTATGAAAGATATTTGTGTGCTTCTTGCGCTGGAAATTCTGGCCGCGGTCGTCGCATTGTCTGCACCGAGTATCCATCATCGCCTTTGCTGAAGCAATGTTTCTATTTCTGCTGTGTCTCCTCCACCGTTGCTGCATGTACTGTTCAATTGCGAATTGCAGCAGATGAATAAATTTGGCAGCAGAGCCATTCAAATCCTCATTTCTCGTCATAAAAATGCCATGAACCCTACGCTGGTATGTAACTTAGGATCTCTATCTTTTCCGTGCTCAAATTTCAGATGCACCGCAGCAACCGTCCACACACAGCACCCTTGAAAAGAATAAAACGTAGTTGCTGATTCATAGAAGGTAAATTTACAACACTGCTCCAAATTGTAGCACTCCACCATTGTTGAAAATTGCAATAAAAAATTCGTTTCAAACTCCCTACTAACAGGGTACAGGAATCCATCATGGAAGATGTGTCTTCGTTCTTCCATCCCTTGTTGCCCATGAAGAAGATTGTTGCTATGTTGCGTGCCATCCCGGTAGGCTTAGCCAACAAGGTTGGATACACTTGTTTATTATGAATAGCAGTTGCCATCAATTTTGACTTGCGACGTATTTCTTTATGTCATCACTAAATCAGTTTAGGTTTTTATTAATAAGTATTAACCATGGTTTTTGTCCGACATTCTAAAATGGCATTTTAAAATCTCTGATTATGCAATGATGAAGGTTGAGATATTCTTGGATTTCCAACTTGCCCATGAATTTCAATAAACATGATGCAGAAAGTCTAGGAGAATGGAAGGTTGTCAGTGCTTGAAAAAGATACCACATCTTCATTGCAGGGGAAAGACTTAAATCTACGGGAATTCCCAATAAATAATATTGCTGAATAATTTTCATTTGCCTTTTTTGCTATGTTGAGTGGTAAATCAATTAAGGAGTAAACAATAATGGACATCTATCAAATGTTTTCCAAGGATAGCATTTTTTTAATGCCGTAAAATATGTTGGACAGCATTACGCTAGTGGTAGTTTCTTATGCACTTATGTGAAAACACATCATAATTCCATTTGCATGAAATATTGCTGAATAATTTTCACTAACCTTTTTTGCTATGTTGAGTCGTAAATCAATTAAGAAGTAAACAATAATGGACATCCATGAAATGTTTTCCAAGAATTGCATTTTTTTTAGTGCCCTAAAATATTTTGGATAGCGTTACACTAGTGGTAGTTTCTTATGCACTTACTCATGTGAAAGCACATCATAATTCCATTTACATGCTTACAAACCTTATTTTCCATAGAACTAAGAGCAAATTTCTAGCCTTCACATTGATTAAAATTTTTCTTAGTAATGACCGTCATTGCTCCATTAAATGGTAGAAATGTGCCAACATTTCATGCCCTCTTAAAAATGCTTAAAGAAATTTATGCAAGTACCGTTTTAAATTGAATTGTAATTGAAGCTTTTTATTGAACTGTCTATAGTGGAAAATAGTAAATTTTTTTCGAGGAAAATTCCCATCAAATTTAAGGTTAAGTGGTATAAAACCTCATTCCTAAGAAACAAAAACAAAAACTATACAAGTGAAGCCATAGCATAAGCTATTCAGCAAAAAGGAAGAGTGTGGTTAAAGTGTCCCTCTTCATAATCCTCTTGTCTTAGGTTCCTTCATACTTAATTTCCAATGTAACCCAAACTTTCTTCTCTTCATCTTGTTTTATTGATGTTCCCACTTCTTTAGCCCTCATGGTTTCCTTTGTAGCATTATTATCTAAATCTATCTCCTTCACTCCTTGCTTAGCCTATAGTAGCCCATAGTACAATTGTTGTTGATCCAATGGATTACTAAGTTGGGCCAAGAAAAGGCTTTTCATATCATCCCAACTTGGAATATTATTGCTTAGTATGTTTGAATACCAAATCTAAGACATATCCTTTAAATTTGCTACAAAGAACTCATAAGCTTGACCATAATGTTGAATATTTATGTGAGCTAAAATTATTGATAAACTTAATGGAAGAGGTAAACTCCTTACCCTTCTAGTTTTTACTCCACTACTTGTTCCAAACTTAAAAACCTTTTCTTTCAAGTCCTCCTAGCACCAAAAAGAACTGTTGGTGTGCTAGGCCTATTGATCTTTTTAAATATGATAAGCTATTAACTTATGAACTCTGGAACAAATGTTCATGCCCTTCTTCTAGCACCAAAAATAACCATTGGTGACCATTAGGGACCACCAATGTTTGTGGGCCTCTTGGTCTCATGACCTTGGGAAGTCACGGGATCAAATGTGTTTTTCAAATAGGGTTTAGATGCTTACTAGTCTCTAGCAACACCAAGGCCTAGATACCTCCAAATAGACTCAGTAGTTATGAAATAAAATAATCATGAGTATGTGTTTGTTACTGAAATGTTGAAATGGTTGGGTTGTGTATAAAACTGTAATCGGCTATTATAAAAGAAATTCAACTAACTTTGTTAAATACTGTGAGTTGTCGGAGATTCCTATTTTGTCCAATCACTTAGTTTATATGGTCCCTATAGTACGTTACTTGTAACAAATAAAATTTTGCAAAATTATTTCAGCACAATTCTACCAATCTACTCCTAATTTTTTCTAAATAGTTCCACAAGAAAACTAGAAATAGAGCAAGATTCAATGGAATTAGAAAGAGAAAGAAAGGAAAGCAGATTTGTTTGAAATCTCAAATATTTAAGCCAGGTAAATTGACACTATGAAACACTTTGCAATAAAGCTATTCCAATTCAATGTAACTATGAAATGTCCAAACCCTTTGAACTCAACAAGCAACTTTGTAAAACATAATCTTATTATACTACCAAAAATGTTGTGTAAACCACAAAGTATGAGTCTCTATTTTGGCTAGTTAATAGTTGTCAAGAATTGTATTTAACAGAGCCTTCAAAAAATTTGATAATTTTAGAATTGAAAGACCAAGGTAATACACTTTAAAAATAAAGAAGCTATTTCAGTCTCATCAAAGCATCAAAGATTTTCCTAGATCCTCTATGCTCAAAATAAACAAATTCATTAAGACATTACTATTAAATTGCTCATGAGGCTTTTAACAACATAAGCTCTTTTATGGAAAATCTTAATAGGAGTCTAATATAGCACAAAAACAAAGTAATAAAACCAACCTAGAAAAATCTCAAAATTAAATGCCAAATACAATACTATCTAAACTATTAGCTAAGCAACCAAAATAAAATGGGAAGAAAAGAACTCACAAGATTAGAATAAAGTAGTTGAATTACTAAATTAGCAAGCCATTTTACAAGCTTCAATATCTTCTTCTTGATCTCCCATCCCCCATTCAATTCTACCTTTGAAGCCTTTTTATAGTGACTTCAAGGTTGTTACAATCATCATGGAAGGCNATATTATTCAATTGTGAATTTTAGAAGATGAATAAATTTGGTGGCAGAGCCATTCAAAATCCTCGTTTCTTACCATAAAAATGCCATGAACCCTATGCTGGTATGTTAGAAAATGAATCAAGCAAAAAAAAAAAAAAAGAATAGGAACAACAAGCATACATAGGACACCGAATTTTCATAGTTCAGCAAGATCATCGTTCATTCATAGCTGCACTAGAGATTCATTATATATTTTGTAGATTACCGTTACAAGAGAGTTTTGGAATGTTACATAAATATGCATCAAGAAATTGTTTGTAACTAAAATTGGCCCATGATCCAATAATCCAGATCAATCACCACATGACTCCAATAATCTTTCACTTGGAGACTGATCTCAAAAAACAAAAAATAAAAAATAACAACCTCTTACAACCTTACTTCTCCCATGTATACCATCAACTCCTAGTGTGATGATGCCTCCTCATCACTAACCATGGAGGCCTACTAAGGTCATGTAGAGCCTTAGCTTAGTAGTGGTGATCACCTTGGTCAACATGTCTAAAGGGTTATTTGACCCATGGATCTTTCTCAGTATCCACCCATAGATATGATGATACCTCAATTGAATGTGTTTAGATCTAGAATGAAAAACTGGATCTCTAGCCAAATGTATAGCACTATGACTATCATTGAAAAGCTTGTTATTGTTCTGTGTCTTACGCAACTCTCTTAGAAGGTCCTTTAACCAAATCATCTTCTTTTTAGCTTTTGATACAGCCATATATTCTAATTTTGTGCTTAAGAGAGCAACAATCTTTTGAAGTCGAGACATCCAAATCAGAATAGTATTACCCATAGTGAAAATATAACTCGTGGTGCTCTTCCTGTTGTTCAAATCACCTCCCAAATCTGCATCAAGAAAACCCTATAGAGTAATGCTACTAATTTTAAAACAAAGTGTCATGCTTGAAGTTTCTTTTAGATATCTCAAGAGTCACTTTTGAACTTTCAACTTTCAAGGAATGGTTGATCCTTTAACTTCCACAAAATGACCCTTCAACTTCCAAGGAATACAAAGGAATGATGGCAATCAAAAAATAGAATTTAGGTCACCATGCAAGAAATTAGTTTTGACATCTAACTGCTCTAGAAGCAAATCATTAGTAGCCACAATACTTAGCACTAATCTAATGGTAGTCAACTTTACTACAGGAGAGAAAATCTCTATGTAGTCAATTCCCCTTTTCTATTGGAAATACTTAACTACTAACCTTGCCTTGTATATTTTATTGCCATTATGTTCTTCCTTGATCCTATACACCCACTTATTTTACAATGCCCTCTTTCCTTCTAGTAACTTAGTTAGTGTTCATGTCATATTCTTCTGGAGTGACTTCATCTCATCTCTCATAGTCAACTCCCACTTAACATGATTTGTTTCTTACATTGCTTCATTAAAACATTTTAGTTTCCTAGCATTAGTCAAAAGTAAATAATGTAACAAGGGAGAGTACCTATCTCTAGGCTTTGGTATTCTAGCAGACCTTCTCAACTGAGGATCTAGTGTAACTATTTTTGATTCAACTTCAGCTTCATTTTTAGCTATCCTATTTCAAGGATTTTCTTGAATCCTTCCAACTACATCCCTCTTAGATATCTCTTCCAACTTAACCTTTTCACTATTATTTTCCTGCTTCCCTACATTGTTAGATTCTAACCTGGACCTATCCTTGTACACCACATGTTCATTAAAAGTGACATCCCTATGTCTTATAATTTTTCTATTTTCGTCATCCCAAAAATGATAACCAAAATCATCAGAACCATAGCCAGTAAAATAACATTTCTTGGCTTTAGGGTCAAGTTTATCTTGAACATCAGAACCTAGGTGCACATATGATACACAACCAAAAACATTTAAATGTGAAAATATTACTGCCTTTCCTGACCATTCCTCCTTAGGTATCTTAAAGTTCAGTAGAACTAAATGTCCTCGATTTATGAGATAGGCTATTGTAATGATCTGGCTTCTTCCCCAACAACGATTTGTGAAACTTATTCTAGTATAGATAATCTTCAATCTACATCTTTCATAATCCAAAGTCCATCCCATCAAACTTGTCGATCCTAACTTTCCCATCCTCGGATGTTATCACTTCCACTAATCCTTTGCAAACCTGGCTTTGATACCAATTTGTTAGAAAATGAATCAAGTAAAAAAAACAAGAATAGAAAAAACAAGCACACATAAAACACAGAATTTTCATGATTCAACAAGATTGCTGCTCATTCATGGCCACACTAGAGTTTCATTATATATTTTGCAGATTATAGTTACAACAGAGTTTTGAAACATTACATAAATATGCATCAAGAAACCATCCATAATCGAAATTGGCCCATGACTCAATAATTTGGATTAGTCACAACATGACTCCAACATAGATTTCAGATGCACTGCAGCAACCATCCACATAGAGCAATCTTGAAATGAACAAAACATAGTTGTAGATTCAATGAAGGTAAATCTACAACATGACTCAAAATTGTAGCACTCCACCATTGTTGAAAATTACAATAAAAAATCCATTTTGAACTTCCTATTGATAACATACAGGAATCCATCATGGAAGATGTGTCTTTGTTCTTCCATCCCTTCTTGTCCATGAACAAGATTATTACTATGTTGCATGCCATCATGGTAGGGTTAGCCAACAATACTGGATACATATTATTTGTTACAAATAGAAGCTGCCATCAATTTTGACTTGTGACCATATTTCTTTGTTGGTACTAATCATTTTAGGCTTTTATTAACAAGTATTAAACATGGTTTTCGTTCCATGTGCTAAAATGACATTTTAAAGTGTTTGAGTATGCAATGTTGAAGTTTGAGATATTCTTGGATTTGCAAGTTGCCCTTGAATTTCAATAAACATGATGCAAAAGGAATAGAAGAATGCAAGGTTATCAAGTGCTTGGAAAGACTACTACATCTTCATTGCAAGGAAAAGACTTGAATCTACAAGAATCCTAATAAATAATATTGCTAAATTATTTCCACCTGCTGGTTTTGCTATGCTAAGTCCTAAATTAATTATGGAGTAAACAATAATGGACATCCATGAAATGTTTTCCAAGGATAGCATTTTTTTCAGTGTCCTAAAATATTTTGGACAACATTATGGTAGTGGTAGTTTCTTATGCTTTTGGTCATGTGAAAGCACATCATAATTCCATTTGCATGGTTATGAACCTTATTTTCCATAGAACTAAGAGAAAATTTCTAGCCTTCACGTTCATTCAAATTTTTCCTAGTAATAACCATCACTTCTCCATAAAATGGTAGAAATGTACCAACAAGTATAAGATTGAGTAATTAACCTTGGCACAATATTTAATCAAGAATGGGTAGATCTCAAGGAATCTAGGTGAAGCATGGCTATCTTGCAAAATATGTTAGCATAAACATATATCAAATGAACATACAAATGTATAGCCAAACATCCAATCACCAAACATATCCAATATCAAGATTTTCCAACTTCAACCATCACCACAAACAAGAAGTTGAGCACACACTACTCTCAATGATAAATATGTATTAATAATTATCATGTATACGAATGTAATTCCAAAATTCAAATGTCAAATCAAATATAAAATTTACTATGTACATAGATTTATTATTAGTCTCATAATGATAGGAGTCTACCAAGACTCATGCAATCATACCAAACATACTAGTGTTAAAAGAATCTTCAAGAATCACCTCTAATGTTTGAGATGCATCAAATAAAATAAGGATAATGAGGCATGTAATCATCTTGTCATGTAGGATGGGACCTATAATGAAAGTCACATTGAGGCATAGCATTGAGGGTTAAATGCACAAAAATCTCTATGGAGCCCATTTCCAATCAATTATATATAACTCGATGCTAGCTCTAACATTCAATTATCCAACAAACATATAAACATAGTAATCTAAATTGATGGTGGAGGGAAACATCCAAACCAAAGAAATCCAACTATCTAAGGTAATCTAACAATCAAAGGAATCCAAATCAAATATTAAACCATTGTGGAGAGATCATAATCACCAAGTTCCAAAAAACTAAATAGAGTTTCAGCAGCATGAGAACTATGATAACTGGTAAGGAAATTCACAAACTAATTGATGTCCAAGTTAAGCAATATACACTTATGTAAGAAGAGTGTCCAACACTAGAGAATCCAAAGGGGAATACAAAAGATTTCACAAAGATAGAATAATTTAACAAGGATTCAAGAATTTCAAGAGCTAAGCAAACCAAATTCTAGACTCATATGAAAGACTAAACTTCACTAGAAACAAGTTTATTATAGTGTTGGCCTTATAGGATAGATATCTTTGAAATAGGAAATGTCTTGCAAGGTGGAAGAAATCCATTAAGATATGTCTATAGGCTAGGAAAGACATATACATTGAAAAGGAGATGTCTTAGGCAAGGTAGAGATGTCTACTTGGGAGTCTTGGATTTTGGGAGAGCCATCTTTCTAAGAATAGGGGGCGTATATTTTGAGTTATAAAAGAGTCAAAGATTGGTTAAATTCAAGTTTAAACAATATAAAATGTGGAAAGGAAACCATAGAAACAAATTCACAAGAATCTACTGACCTAGAAATAAGTTCAAGAAGAGAGTAGAACAAAGAAACAACAATGGCACTTGTGGATTAAATTGGATACAATGAAAGAATGGATCTAGCACAATAAGGAAATTTGTATCCACACCATTAAGAGGACACATAGATAACAAGAAAAGGATCCAATGAACAACATTATAAAGGTAAAGGGACATCAATTATCATATTAACAAGGGCTCATAATCAGAAAGGGAGAACCTTGTTAAGGTAAGGTACAAAACAAGGAACCAAAATCCCAAAGCTAAACTGATCATCACATGGGATAAATCCATAATATCTTTTCAAACTAATGATCATACATGACAAGAATTATAGTAGCCATAAATTATGATTACAATAAGTATTGACCAATTGAAACAACAAAATCCAAACTTGCAAAATTATTGAGATCAATTCTTTGAAAACTCACTTCCAAAATTAGTAGAACAATGATTGATTATGCTAAGTAAATTGAATAAAAAAATCATCGAATTACTAATTACAAATGATTAAAATAGGACCTATAATTTGTGCAAAATAACATAACACTGTAAAATTAAGCATCAACAAAATTCATCCCTCGAATGTATACAAACCTGCAAATCCAAAATGGAAAAGGAGTTAAGATTACTCACTTAAAATATGTATGAAAAAATCTACACGAGAAGAATGAAACATAGGAAAGGTCTTATCNTAAGGCATATGCTAATAAACCATTATTCTAAACTATCCTAATATCTCATAAAATAAAATGAAAATAATTAAATTAAATATGAATCAATTAACTATGAACATAAGATGTCAAACAAGGGCATAAAATGATCATCGAAGAATATTAAGCAAACCATAGATCATCAACCTACCATGCTTCTACCTAAACCTTCCAGCAATAGGGTTAGTGTACATCTACTAAGTGGAATATATATATATATATTAAAGATATGCATACATACATTGATTCATACACATACCATAAGGCTCATTAAGCATAAAATATTAAAATATATAATCATAAAATATACCAAGCTACATACTGCTATCATGTATAACACACTCAGGTACTAAGAAAGCATAAGCCTTTAGAAAAGAAACATACATGTCAAGGATCAAAAAATTAAAATGTTGTAATGTCCCTTCCCTTTTTAAGGATAAAATTATATTATTAACAATGTAACTAACCTTCAAAAGAAGGGATGCTTCACTATGAAAAGTTTTAACTATTCATGATACTTCTTAGGGATGGATTTCATCTATGATGTTTAAGGCTAGGGCTTAGAGGTCATGCTAGGATGGAGTTGCAAAGCTAGATTAGTAGGTGACAAGATCTAGATGAAGTAGAAAAGGAAGGGACTAATAACCCCTTTGATCTTATAGAATGACCATCATGGTAGTGCTGGATTGCCTCTAAGGGTTTTAACTGTTATAGGAAGATAACCCAGGTTTTTGATAGTGCACTTAAATTAATTTCATTAAGTAAGTATGCTATTTATTTTATTTTCCATTCAATTCTCTTGTAATTACATTCATGTTTTAAAATCATGATTTGGATTATTTTAATGTCAAATGATGATTCTCTTTGATGAAAAATTGAATTTATTGACATCTAGAAAAGGGATGTCATATTTGATATTAGAGAAAACCATGGTCTAGGAGTTAAAAGTGGATTGAAAAATGAGAAAAGTAACTGGCATTATTTCATAAATAAAATAAAAAAGGAAGTACATCAATAAAGAAGATGGGACATGGAGAATTATAAACATGAACAACAAAGGTCAAATTAAACATCCAACCTAAAAGATTAAAGGAGATCTTTGGCAATTTTTTCTTGAGCTATGTTGAACCTCATAAAATGTTTTATGTAAATAGTAATGGATATAGTTGTTGAGGTCAACCTCACCCATGCTATACACAGGGCCATGATTATTAACATATCTACTTAAAAAAAATAGAACATGGGCGATGGCTGTGGGCCTGCAAATGTTACATTGACAAAACATGGGCATTATAGTGTGGGACGTGGGATGGTGGTGCAGCTGTTACAGAACGTGGACATCATTATCATATGGCTATTAAAGGTAGTAGTAGTAGGTTTTCATGGGTCTCCTAGCTCTAGAGAAATCCACCAAATCTTGGGGAAAGTACACCAAAAACTGGTAGGTGGCTATTTTCTTAGTTTTTTTACTTGCCCTAGTGGGCAATCTTCTCTCCTCCCTTGGTCACTTGCATGTGACGGTGGCAGTCAACTATAGCAAGTAGTAGGGATGTCTCTTTTTGCATGGTGGCTAATGGTGGTAGTAAGAAGACAAGGCCAACCTCCTTTCTCCTTAATGGTGATAGCAGAACAACAGTAGTAGCAAAGAAACAGTGAGTTCCTACTATGGTTGGGTCTCCTTTTTTTATTTTTACCCTTTTCTCAACATAGTAGCCACATGTGTGCATCAACGACAATGACGATGGCAGAGGCATGGTGATAGTTGTGTTAGTGAAGGTGATTAGTATGGTAGGCTCTCCCCTTTGCAATTTTTGCTGTGCATCTGTAACAATGTAGACAGTGCACCGTGTGTGTGTAGAGCAACACGTGATAAAGACAAGTGACCTCCTAGCATGGTGTAATTTTCTCTCTCCACTATGGGCCAATGCAAACACGTCAACAATGGGCCAATGTAGTGATTATAGTGGGGTTCTCTATCTTTTTCCCCAGTGTAGTAGGTGGTCTCTCTTAGTGGCATGAGATCTAGCTTCTTCTCTCTCCTTCTTCTAGCAGCTACAAGTAGTGTTGGCTACAACAGCATCTGCAACAAACCAATAACAAAAACAGTGGTAGTAGCAGGACTAGGGAAAAATTTATTTTTTGTAGTTCGCTATTGTTTTAGATAGTCACTTATTTTAAATTCTAATGCATTTCAATTAAATTTTTTTTTTTTTTTAGTTTAGTGTTTTCAAAAGGCCACATAGCCCTCTTCAACTAAGACTATTCCCAGGTTTCTATATCCATATGGGAGGTTTCCTAGGCAATAGTCTCCTAAAATGAGTTTTCTTTCTTAGTGTTGGTGCATCCAAATTTTATGCATCAACAATAGTATTTTACTTTTTTTTTTATCATTTGACATATTGAAAATCATTGATTTTTTGCTACCTAAAATAATATGAACTAATGATGTTTATTTTGGTTATTGCAGGTAATCAAAGTTGCGATAAAGATCGATACAGGAGATATCAATCCAAATAGAAATAACAATAACAGGTGATATCATAGATTTTTGTAGATAGGATCAGAAGGAACAAATCTAGATATCGATTGAAACAGAGACAAGTGACTTGCAACGATGATCATGAGAGATCAAGGTTGTGATGGAAGTTAACAAAACAAATATCAGTTGACATTGATGCCTATGACAATGATCGATTATCTCATATTTCATTTTAGATACCCTTGAAGTATAAATACATGCCTAGATTAAAATTAAGAGGGGGAAGAAGAAGAAAGAGAGAAAAAGAGAATCAATAACCAAGCAAACACACGTTACGTTGAAGTCCAATTCCTCTTAAAATTGTTAAGTGAGGATTTGTTGAGCCTTGTGGTAACTATAGACCATTAGAATCCATTATTAAGCTATTGAGGTTACTGCATTATCAAGACAACAAGGTAGAATCATAATTTAGGTGAAGTATCCCTTGTAATTTTCATCATCATTTATGCTCGTAACTTTGACTTCAATTTGATTTAATTATAAATATTTATTCTTGAACTTGTGATTAGAAGTTAGGATGAAGGTGCATGTTTTTAGTTATGAGTGACAGTCATAAGTGTGGACTTTGCTTGGATTTGATTCTAATCATTTATTGTCTTGATGAACTTTTAACTTTGAAACTATTCCTCCATGGGATACAACTCATGGATTAGTCATAGACAAGGTGACTATCTCTACAATGAAGGAAAGATAAATTTTAAAGATATTGTTAATTTGTTGTCATTGCTAGGAAGGTCAGCAGAGTTAATCATCATTAAGAGTTTAGTATGTTCTAATTTTATTTTGTAATTTCATATTCCAGATACATTTTATTTTCTTTTGTTTATTTTATGTTTCTTTCATTTAACTAATTTGAGAAATGGTTTCTTTTACTTATTTTTCTTGCATTAAAAAATTCAAAAATAAGAAAAAATCATAGTAATTAGCTCTACTTATTGTACAAATAGTTGAAACTGTTATAAAAGTTGCCATTAAGGCCACGATAGTAGGAGTTATTAAATCAATATGTAAATTATTAAGAATGGTAGCCCATGAATGTGCCAATGAAAAGTGTTCTTGTTAAATGAAACCAACAAAGAAACCAAAGAAACCAACACAAATTCAACCTTTTAGGAGCACTCTTAGTCTTTACAAATGTATAAAATCCAATCAAAAACAACACAAACAGGAATCAATACAATCAAGTTCTAATTTTTTTCATATCTATTAATCCTCTATTTGATATTTCAATTACTACAATATCAACCATGAGTTCAACTATAGGAGCAGGATTTCAAAATACTTCCCCAATATCAACTTATTTAACCACAATTGGAGGAACTATCCAACCAATAAGTACTTTGAATTTACAAACTCCATTACTAGTCTCTATTTCTATACCAAATCCTATAGTAATCTCAATAGTAACCTCCACTTACATGATGGGATCATCTTCACATCATGCACCTCCCCCATTTTACTTAGGTTCAATTCCTTTTTCCCTTGGTAGTTTGAGTTCCAATGTTCCAATTGGCCAGCCTTATCTAGGACAAACCCTAGGAGAGTTATTGAATTAAAGAGCATCCATCATGCCTCAAGGCCCATTGGTCTTTCCACAAGGGAGAGATGTAGAAGTTAAAAACATTCACCTATTACTTATTTTTAAAGGGACAAATGATGAGGATCTAGTTATGCAAATAAGATAATTTGAAAGAACATTAGCTATGTTAGCTCCTCAAAGTGAGGATAGGATTAAGATGATAGCTTTTAAATCAACCTTAAAGGATAAAGCTGGTTTTTGGCTACAAACCCTTAGAACACAAATTAGTTCATAGGATGAGTTTAAGAATGCTTTCCTACAAAGATTTATGCAACATGATGATAAGGATTATGAGAGTACCTTTAATAGATTTAAAGGACTATGCTTAAAAAATCCAATCCATGGATTCTTGGCTCATCAATTAATTCAAATCTTTGTAGAAGGCTTATTACCTTATTGTAGGAAAAACTTTGACTTTGCATGTGGAGGAAATATTTTAAGTCTGACATTGGAAGATGGTTGGAGAATTATAGATTCATTAGTGGACTAAAGTAAATGTTGGCCAAAACCCAATGTTATGCAACACATGACCCAACAAACAAGACAGTTAAATAGAAAAGTGGATGAGTTAACATGATTAATTAAGAAACAAGCTAATGGAATTCAAAGTGAAGCATGCAGTATTTGTGGTAGTTCCGAACATGACCAAACAACCTACCTAGCTTTGTTATATTTCCAAGAGAAAATGCAAGAGTTAGTAAAGGCTTTTCAACAATATAAGATCCAATCAACAATGAACTTTCCTCAACAACCATTTTACCCACAACAATATCATAAAAATAATTTCAGGCAATTCAAAAACCCAACTAATGAACACTTGGATAAACTCACCCAAAGCCTTACTTCCTTCATAGAAGAAAGTAAACAATTCATGAGTGAGACCAGGAGAAGTTTTCAAGACTTAACTAAAAATGAGTTACCATCCTAGCTTGAATCCAATCCTACATCTCAAAGAAAGGGGAAAGAGCAATTACATTCCATCATCACAAGGAGTGAAAAAACAATTGAACCTAAACCCCAAAAGAAAGTGAGATTTCAGGAGGTAGGGACACAAGAAGAAATTCAGCCACTAATAGTAAATGAGGAAGATCAAAAACTAAGGGAAAGAACAACCATTACTCATTAGGCAACTAGTTTTACCTCCTTTTCCTACATGATTACAAGAGGATTTTACAACTAAAGCCCATCCTTAGAAAATGTTCAATGAATTGTACTTGCATGTTTCTTTAGAACAAGTATTAAAAGACATACCTATTTATGCCAAATACTTAAGGGAATTATGAACTAGAAGAAGAAAGGAAAAAATTCCTAAATAGGTTTATTTGGTTGACAATCTTTCTTAACTTATACAAAATCATGAGATTCAAAAATACCAAGATCTTGGAGTCCCTACCATCCTAATAAAAATAAATGGCCAATTGATTAAAAATGCCTTACTGGATTTAGGAGCTAGTATTAATATCATGCCTCTTGAAATGGATAGGTCACTTGATATTGAGGATATTAAAAGAGTAAACATGATAATATCATTGATTGATGGTTCAAATATAAAACCCATAGGAATAGTAGAGGACCTGATAATTGAGGTAGAAAAAGGAAAATACCTAATTGACATTTTTGTTTTGGAAGTAAAAGATACTAATTATTTTTCTATTATATTAGGTAGACCTTGGTTAGCAATAGCTAATGCAGTAATTAATTGTAGATCTAGATAACTTCAACTCTCCTTTGCAAATCTTATTTTTACACTAAATATATATGATAAGGTAAAAGAAGATCATTTAAATGTAGACTTGAAGGAAGTAAGAATGTTCTACACTTTATCCACTTCAGTAATGGCACAAGATAAGGAAATCTTAGTTTTAAATAATTTTGAGAAAGGACCTTTAGACCCCTCAACTAATGAACAACAAGATCTCCTTGACCAAATTTTGAATTTGGGCTTGGGGAATATTGGAGAAATAATTGAACCTTCAAATAAAGATTTCTTAGATCTTAGAGAACTACCTATTATACTTAAGTATGTCTTCCTAGATCAAAGTAAACCGTTAATAATAAATTCCCAACTTACTAATGAGTAAGAAAGAAAATTATTAAAAATTTTGCATAGAAAGTTTGAGGCATCTACATGGAGTTATGAGGACCTTCACCAAGGAATCTCACCCAACATTTGCCAACATAATATCTATTTAGAGGACAATGTAAAACTAGTAAGAAGCCCCCAAAGACAAATTAATCCAACCTTAAAATAAATTGTTAAGGATGAAATTTCAAAACTTTGGAAAAAAGGGATTATTTACCCAATAGCTGATAGTGAATGGGTTAGCCCCATTACTGTAGTTCCAAAAAAGGTGGAAGATGGAGAGTTTGTGTAGATTATAGATGGTTAAGCAAAAATACAAACAAATACCATTTTTCATTGCCATACATAGACTAAATTTTGGAAAAATTAGAGGAACATGGATATTATTATTATTTTGATGGATTTAGTGGTTACAATCAAGTAGCCATTGCCCCTAAAGACCAGCATAAAACAATCTTTACATGTCCTTATGAAAATTTTGCTTATAAATGTATACCTTTTGGCCTTTGTAATGCACCAGCTACTTTTCAAAGGACTGTGATTTCAATATTTTTTAATATGTTAGAAGATTATGTTAAAATTTTTATGAATGATTTTTCAATTTATGAGAATAATTATGATGAAACTTTATAATATCTTGAACATGTCTTAGATATATGTATTAATAAAAATTTAAAATTAAGTTGGGAAAAAAGTCACTTGATGGTTACAAGTGGCATAGTGTTAGGACATGTTATTTCTAAAGATGAGATAAGAATGTATGATTAAAAAGTAAGAGTCATATCTACACTTCTAGCTCCAACTAATTTAAAGACTGTTTGATCTTTTCTAGAACATGCTGGGTATTATAGAAGGTTTATGAAAGACTTTTCAAAAATTTCTAGACAATTATACATGCTCTTAGAAAAAGATGTTTTATTTGTTTGGACTAATGACTATCAAGAAGCATTCTTGGAATTGAAAAAATGAGTAACCACAGCCCCTATATTAAATGCACCTAATTGGAATTATCCATTTAATCTAATGTGTGATGCTAGTGACACAGCAATAGGGGTAGTTTTAGGACAATACATTGATCATAAACCATGAGTGATTTATTATGTGTCCAAAAGTTTAGACCAACCCTAAGTAAATTATATTGCTATAGAAAAAGAATTATTAGCTATTGTATATGCTCTAGATAAATTTAGACATTATTTAATAGGATATAAAACTAGCGTATATACTGATCATTCAGCTATTAAGTTATTAGCTACCAAAAAAATAGAAAATGCAAGAATAATGGGATGGCGCTTATTACTCTAAGAATTTGACCTAGATATTTTAGATAAAAGAGGTAGGGAAAATGTCATAGCAGATAATCTTTCAACACTAGAAACTACTGATGAAAATGAAACACAAGGAGTCTTTCATGATAAATTTCTTAATGAACAACTTTTTTCTATAAGAAAGGATCCTTGGTTTGCTAATATAGCCAATTATCTAGCCACTACGAAAATCCCTATCAATTGGATGAAAGAAGAGAAGAAACATTTCCTATGCACCATATCTAGGTACATTTGGAGTAGTCCGTATCTCTATCGAATTTGTAAAGATAACATAGTAAGATGATGTGTAGCTAAGAATGAATAACATGAAATTCTACAAATGTACCATGATGATTTAGGAGGTGGCCACTTTGATAGCAAACATACCACTATCAATATCCTTCAAAGTGGATTTTATTGCCCCTCAATTTTTAAAGATGCACATAAGTATGTGCAAGAGTGTGATAAATGTCAACGAATGGAAGTCATAACAAAAAGACATGAAATGCCCATAAAACCAATTTTAATAATAAAACCATTTGATGTGTGGGGTATAGACTTTTTAGGACCATTTCCACCATTTAATGGATGTTAATACTTTTGTTTTATATCGACTATGTCACCAAATGGGTAGAAGCAAAGGCCACCCCAACAAATGATGTTAAGGTAGTTGTAGCATTTCTTAGAGGAAATATTTTAACATGCTTTGGAACTCCATGGGTGATCATTAGTAATCAAGGCACCCATTTTGTCAATAAAATCATGGAAAAATTCCTTAAGTCTTATGGTATCCAACATAAGATAGCTACTACCTATCATTCTCAAATAAATGGCCAAGTAGTGAATGCTAATAGAATTATCTTGAATATATTAATGAAAACTATATGTACTAAAGGGAAGGATCAGTTTAAAAAATTGTAAGATGCACTTTGGGCTTATCAAATTACCTATAAACCAAGTTTAGGATATTCACAATATCAATTGGTTTATGGTAAGTTATGTTTATTACCTATTGAACTTAAATATTAATCTATGCAATTAGCCCAATAACTTAATTTTTATGATGAGATGAACTAGGCTGTTAGAGTCAACCAACTTCATGAACTTGATGAAATACAGCTACATGCTCTTGATAAACAAAAAATTAGAAAAAAACAAATGAAAACATTACATGGTAAGAATCTCTTAAAAAAATACCTTTTATTAGGTGATAAAGTTCTTCTCTATAATATGAGATTACATAAATTTTCAAGGAAGTTAACAACTAGGTGAGAAGGCCCTTATTTAGTTTTTCAACCCCATGATAACGGAAGTATTCTCATATCACCTATTGATGATTCCTCAACTACATTCATAGTCAATAGGCAAAGGCTTAAGTTATATTATCAACATCACATTGAGGAACTTAGAGAAGGTGAACTAGTAGAGCTAAGGGATTCAACTTATCCCACTACTAATGAATTACATGACATCAATCCATTAGAAGTCTTAGCTCTTAAATGTACTCCTCAAAAAGACTCTTATGTCATTGAATAAGCTAATAAGAAGTATTTACAATCTACAAATTTTTCCTTGAAAAATGTAGAGGGCAATAGGATGTTCTATTATTAGTTGGGACTATAAA
>MNCI01033885.1:375750-385821 GCA_015680685.1 Gnetum montanum | reverse complement strand
GTTTGGATATAAATAATATCCCACGTTTTGAAGGGGGATACAACGCTGATCCTCAACACCATTTACAGGCATTCCATGATACATGTGCCTTGCAGAACATTGACAATGAGTGGTAGAAACTCAAGTTGTTCCCAAGGACATTCACCAAAGAACCAGAGAGCTGGTACCGGTCCTTAGAACCGAAAACCATCAGGAGGTGGAGTACGATGCTTGAATTGTTCAACAACAAATATCAAACGTACTCCAGAGTGTCTAACCCACGTAAGCAAATCCAAGGCTAGAAACAAGGAGCTCATGAATCCTAGGATGCTGCCATGGCCTGTTACTACACACTGCTACATCGTTGCCCGGGCCATGGGTATGCTAAGCGGGATCAACTTCGCCACCTCGTGGATGGGCTATGAAATGAAATGAGAAGAACTCTTGGGACTTACGCCCAAGGGAGACTCTCCCGATTAAGAGCCCATGAAGTTGAAGTTTTGTTGGAACAAGTAGCACAAGAAGAGGGTGAGCTATGTAAAAGAGAAAGTACAGAGGAATACAACCACGATCCATCCCTTCGCAAGAAGGGAGTGAAATTCTGTGATGAGGAGGATGAGTCACCACTCGAAGAGTTGGTGAACCAGAAAACCGTGCCGATCCATAAGTTAACAACGGAGGTATCGGCTAAGGTAGACCAAATGTGGGATTCCTTAGACTCATGAATAGAAACAGTTTTGAAAATTGTAGAAGAGTCTAAGGATGAGCAAAGTAGTGATAACGGCAAAAACATGCGGAGAAACTTTAACCCTGCACATAACAAGGGTAAGGGAAAAATCTCTAACTCCGATGAGGCTGAAAATTCTGATTCAGACAATGATGGTGGATGTGAGGTCTGCTACTATGACCATCCTAATGGATGTTGTCCAATTATCTCACATCTTCAGGAGTCTGGGGTGTATGCATTAAATCCAAGGCTCAATCAACGGCAAACACCCCGAAGGTTACCTTATCCACAAGGTAACCTAAGGCAGTTCCACCAACCCTTGACGTATTATCCAAGTGGAACACCTCCACAGCCCATTGGACAACATCAGCAGTGGCAATACCCACAGTCATGGGGGATGCCATCGCCGACACATCGATACCCTTACCGGTAGCCTGATCCTTATGGTTATTATGTGCAGCAGCCAGTTTCTCCAGGTGACTCACACTACTCCACAACGTCACTACTATGCTCAGGAGTACTTCAGAAGGACTCCTTCTCCCCCGGGAGACATCCCACATTCTGTCCATCCTCTAACTCCACCCGCACCGCTTCCTCAAGTAGTTCCCATAACACCTCCTGCTCCAACAATGCAAGGGGAATTGCCTACCCAACCGCAGTAGCGTCATGCCGTGAGAGCTGTAAATATTCAGAGTGTAAATATCCAACTAGGTACTAGTTCTGGCGATAACTATACAAAAAAGAGACCCTTTTTCAGAACTAAGAGCCTAGAAAAACTCTCGCAACAACAAGCAGACGGGTACGTGTATAGGCCTCCAACTACTAACGCTTCGGAGCACCCTTCAGTCCAATGGAGAGTAACGCATACAGTTATGTTAACACATACCGTAACTGACTGGATCAAGGTAGGCCACCTTCCCAGGAAACTAACTGATCCTGGGAGTCGCTTTATTTATTTGCAGATCGCTGGAAATGCACCACATCGGGCTCTTCTTGACTCAGGTTCCGGAGTCAACTTAATTTCGCGAAAGATGTATCACACCTAGAACCTACCCCAACTTAAGCAGAGCAACATCCAACTAGAGCTAGCAGACCAGTCCATCACCATTCCCTTGGGTTTGGTGGAGGACGTTATTACCACTGTGTGTGGTTGGTCCTACCCAGCAGATTTCCTAGTGATCAATGTTAACAACAACGAAGGGGACTTCCCAAGTATAATGGAAAGGACATGGCTAAGCACAGTAGATGCATGTCATAGGATCTGCGATCTTTCCTTGGAAATCTCCGAGATAAACATATGTGGAAAGATCAAGAAGAGGATAGTTCCATGCATCACATATAGTGATTCATCGGGTGATGACACGGAGGAAATGTCTCCATGTCACAGGTGTGCCCAGGAAACTCTGCAACAAAGATGCCTGTATGTAGCAACCACACAAGACGTAGTAGACACTCCGTGGTTGACAGCTTCTCATAGGGGCAAACAAATATGCATGGACCGAACTGAGGAAACTCATGCCAACAACCGTGGCATAGACACATTGGAACGTGAGCGTCGCCAACTTCCACCCCTGAATCTAAGATCATCATTTGGGAGAAGTTGGGCACTGCTTAGAAATTCAAATAGGCGCTCAAGATTTCGGATCTCTCCCTCACAACTCAGTCATGGGGGAGATGGCCACCTATGCTAACCATATGGGGCCCTCAGTTCTTTTTCAGTTTTTGTTTTACACATTTTTGTTTTACAACGTTTTTGTTTTATGCATTTTTGTTTTACAATTTCTTTAACTTTTCTTATTTTTGTTTTACAACATCGTTATATTTTTCTATCTTTTTTTGTGTGTGTCTGTGTGTCATCCATCATGTAAATTCGTCTCCTAATAAGTGTTCGGGCCGATGGGATGAACTGTTTTTCATTGATTGCTAATGTTTGGTTTTTACCTTTAAGTTACATTGTTGATACTAGGGTATGTTCTTTTGATATGGCAGGCAATGAGATCACTTCATCCATCCATCCATCAAATCTATGGTTTCCCTTGGCTAGGAAATGTATAGTTCCTTCTTAATAAGAACTTCAATGAACAAGTGACTGGGCACTTCTTAAACTAAGGAAGGACTCAAGGATTTGCAAAGGGTGTGACTTCAAGGGAACTTGATGTTTTTGTGTTGGTCATTCACTTGGGTGCTTGGATGTTTTCTTCTTGGGTTTTCTTACTGTTCCGATGTAACCCAATAATCGGAAGCTGAGACAATAAAACTAAAGAAGTCTTTGCATGGTGTGGTCCCCACGCATAAAAACACAAAACAAAGAAAAAAGAAAAAAACAGGAAAAAAGGAAGCAAAAAACAAAAGTGAGGATTCAAAGCGCACCCCTTAGATGAAATAAAATTTGGGCTCCAAGCACTGGTTATGGAACCAAAGTGTTCCCTCTAACTAAGGCCCTTCTCGCTTCCCATTATCTCCTTCGTTTTGTCAGAATGGTGGTGGCTCTTCAAAGATGCATCCTTGTTATCCAAGTGGATGGTTTGACCAAATGCATTGATGCAAAGTCACTGGAAGTGGTTGGTCTGAGGCCAGAGTTGGAATGAGATTCGCCAAGTCACATTAATCATGAAACACACAAGGGGCTGTACACCACCTTATTCTTGGGATTCCATTCCACTTCTCTTCTTCCCATCCTTCTCTCCATGGTTTACCTCATTGCCGGTTGTATCATTGTATATACTTTGGTTGATGCTTTGTTTTCTTTTTGGTAAATTCTTACGGTTAAGACTTTACCTCTTGTTCCAAAGGACATTCCCAGAGCCCACGGACTCTTTGAATGTGGGATTGTCAGGGCATTAGGGGCATGAGCCTGGTTTGGGGAGGACCCACTGACATTCCCATTTGGAACATTAGTTAACTTCTTTTCCTTAACATTTTGCAATTAATTAACATTTTTTTTCATTTCCATCATGACATCCTTTTTATCGATGCCATAGTTGTCCCTTTTTACCTATCATTCCTATTCCTTTTCTCTCTCCATTCTAACGCTACCGGAGGTTCACGATTAGTCATGGGGGTACGGGGCCTGCTTTTTCGATTTTTATCCTAAGCCCCGGATTTTTTCGTTTCTCTTCCTAACCCCTACACCTTTGGTAGTCATCATCTACATTTTCCCAGATCCATATCAGCCATACCACAACTTAGCCAATGAACCTAAATTGAAGCAAGGTATGCTTTACTTAATGATTCAATTACCCTTGCTAATATATGATTGTGTTGTGGGTGCAGATGGCCCTCATACAACAACGGAATGGATCTAGAGCAAACACTTGGAGTGGAGCAGCATTGAAGCCGCTATGCAAGGAGTGGAATTGATAATGTGCTTACGGATGGACAACAGAAGGTGCAATCTAGGCGTTGGCAGCAACAAGACTCTTCTCTCTTCTTCTCTTCTATTCTCTCTCCTCTTTTCTCTTAACTGCCAACTTTGGCCTGATGTCATTGTAATAAGGTGTTCACCCTTGTTGTCATGAACACCAATTTTGTCAAGTCTTGTAATAAAGACCGTTCACATGTCATCCCATTAGTTCTGTTTCCCCTAATAATCCCATACCTACCTGATATCATTGTAAGGAACTCGAGGACGAGTTTTCATTCAGTCATGGGGTTATGATGAGACGCGACTTGCATGTGCCGCGATAACGCGTACGTGATATCGCGTCCCGCCGCCATATCTATAAATAAGAGGCGGCACTCCCTTCATTTCCCAATCCTGGCTAGTGTAGTGAAGCTCTGGCAGATTGATCACTCCAGAGTTAGAATTTTTCCCATGTGCCAGCAGTAGGAGTCCTAGAGTGAACGGCTCTTTATTCGCGCAACTTGTAAACCTGAACCCAACTTGTGTACGGCAATAAAGACGAACTTGATTGGATAAACCTTGCAGCACATCGTTTCATTTATTGTTGTTTATTTACTGTTTTCCTAGTGCGTTCAAGTACAACTTGATTACGAGCATCTACGGACATGTACGGCTAGTCAAGGAATCGGCTGCTTGACGCAATGCATGAGTACGACTCAATTACGAGCATTGGCTGCTTGGTAACCCAGTAGCGTATTCCAGGATTCTGCGCTTGGTAATCCCAGTAGTAGTTCGATGTGTACGGCTAGTTGAGGAATTNAAGAATTGTTATTGTTATTGTAACAAGACCGAAAAGGGTAGTTGTAATTAATACCCAAAAGCGTGCATTGTAATAATGGATGTGACTCTTAAGGTAATATTTGGAGGTTTGACCTAAGGCATTTATACCTAGGTTTATAGGTCATACCATGCATGGAGTGGGGGAGCCAGTATAGGCAAGTCATGAGAGCTAGATGAAGTAGAATAAGAAGTGGACTAGCCATCCGTTCCGGCTAATTATAGGCCTAACCATGGTGGCAATGCTAGATTACCTCTAATAGGATAGAGTTTCCATTGTACATTGTACCATGTCCTTGGTAGTGCAGCTAAGTAGCTAAAATTTTCTGATGAAGGTATTTTCTAAAATATAAATAAAATACAAAAAATGGTACACTTTCCATTGATCTTTAGTTTTGACATCCATGCATCTTCATCATTCTCATCATCACATGTTAGTTAGTTGAATGCTTTGAATTTGTTGAAATCATATTTCGATAAAAAGAAACTTAACTAATATGTTAGATATCAATCTTGAATATTAATGAGTTATCAATTACTTCTTTACTTCATCCCTAGTTAGGGGCTATGCTCATGATAGGAAAGGATAGTTTGATCATGAAAGTAGTTTCAATTTTTGGGGATAAGTTTGAAAACATTCATTTCTAGGCTTATGTATCAAGAAAAAATGTATCATTTTTATTCTTTATTTTACTTTAAATACATGGAATAAGTTTTTGCTACATAGACCTTTTTGTATTTTTCATTGTATAAAAATACACTTATGATTTAGATACTTTGAGTTACTAGCACAAGTGGTTATAGTTCAAATCAAATGGTGCTACAAGATGTTTTTCATTTAGACTAGCACATATGAGCATGTAAAAATGAAAAAAATTAAAATATTTGGAGCTTATGCTTTTCTTTAACATAGCTATGGAGGCCTCAACTTGTATGGATTTTTAGTCAAAAATATAAGTCTCCTTTAGTTCTTGTGTTTAGATTATTAGTGTTCTTTATTTTGTACTCTAAACGTCTTTAAGGTAAGATTCTCAACTAAACTTATTAACAATAACATTAATGACAACTACTTTAGCAAGGAAGTGTAATCTTTTGATGTGGCATATATTACTCTATGGTTATTGAAGATAAGTCACTTGCTTAGACATGAATGAAAGTGTACTTTGGTTATAATTATGTTTATTATTTTTAACTAAAATATCTTTAAGATTTTAAGATATGAGGTATTAGTAAGGCATGATAAGGTGTTCTAGATCAAACATTATCAAGTTTAAAGGTATATTTGAGCTTCTATTCATTATTTTTTGTCTTCCTTTTCATTACTTTTATATATTTTTAAAGGTTAGACAACCAACTATGAGTCCTATGATGTGTAGTTAATTTAATTCTAGTCTATAATTTTTAGTGCACCCTAGATATTGAGATACTATCAATCATAGTGTCCTCATGATTTAAAATTGCAAGTCATCGCTACCTACATATCCTTGTAGTCAATTGTTAAGAAAAATCCCAATTTACTAATGCAAGTGATTATGACTTTCATTTCATCATATTCATAATTACAGAAAAAAAATTTAATTGAAGTTTGAGCAATTACAACTTGTAGATTACCTTAGTTGTAATTCTAGCAAAGATTTTATTCAGATTTCATAGTGCAAGTGACTATGACCAAAACCAATTATACTGAACTACAAGCCACTATGGCTTGTAGCAACTTGTAATCCAACAAAATTGAAAATTTTAAACATAATAATAAATTCACATTGCAACATAATTTTTTAAAAAATTAATAGTTGCAACCTTAGAAATAACATATCCAAGCTAAACTTGATCATTTTGAGCTTGATTATTCCTTTGTAATCTATGAATTTCATTCTTAGTGGCATCATGATATGGGTAATTGCATTAAACTTATTGATTTTTCATATTGTCTTCACTAAGTACTAGGATTTTTAACTATGATCCTTGGAGCATTATAAATTAGCTATGAAGGATGAATTTTTTCAAGCTCTCACTTTTAATTTGGATTATCTATTTTTTTCATTTATGTATAAGCTATCTATAATGTGTTGCTACTCTAAGGGTTGCAAATTTGTTCAATTTGCATAAAAATTATCTTTTTTTTACTCTAATTTATCTTGAAAAACTTATGAAGCCTATTTATTACAAATGAGGGTCTATGTTATTTGTAGGAATTGCATTTATAGCATTAGGAATTATCAACTCATCTAGGATACTCACTTCATTCTATTTGTGTGATAGGTATTACATCACTTCAATCATGCATTATGAATTTTATAGAATTTGAAAATAACTGATAACCCATGCTATGTGATTTTATTTCATAATAAACATTGCAGCAAGTATATACTATAAGACCTTTTATACTCATTTTTTGTTCATTTTAAATTTTATGAAATATGTAGTAGCTTATTTTATCTAGATTGTACTTATGTTTTTCTTCTTTTTGATTATTTCCACTTTTTTGTTAGTATTTCTGTGTTGAAAATTTAATAGTTATTATCATTCATTAATTTTATTTTCCATTTCATATTTCTAGAAACTATGGGAACTCATATTGTTTATGGCTATGTATATTTTCTGATTTGTTATGTGAGAGTTTTTTTTTCTTTTTTTGGTCATGCATTCATGCTAGACATATATTCTTTATGGCTATGATATGCATAATGAAGTTGTACATTATGCTATAACTATTCTCTTAATAAACATATTTTGAGTAAAATTAGGATGTAATTTATGTCTACCTTTGGTTTAAACTATGCTCAATTCAAAAACTCTGATTATTTTGTGTCTTGTACATATTGATGAAGTGTATGAGAATACTAAGGGTAGATACTACTAGAAAATATATATGACTATCTTATAGAATATTTAATATTTTTAAATATTTTCCTTTATGATTTTTTTGACATTTTGAAACATTTCTTTTAATATTATTGATGAGTGGCGAGGTACCCCTACACTCAACCATACGAATATGAGTGTAACACACGCGATCCGGTCGAACTCCGCAGACTAAGTGCCTACACGCCTCATGGAACACTTAAGGTTAATTATTCTTTGTCTTCCCAGACTTACTTGTATTTGTGACGGTGTATGATTAAGTAAGTCTGAGGTATATGATTTTTATATCTTTTTATGGTTTTATCACCTATGTTATCGAGGTGAAGGGTTGAAGAAACTAATTAACTAACTCTAACTAACTAACTAAGTCTAAATTAACCTAGTGTCAGCATTCATTCCCACTTACTATACACACCCTGAACCAATGCAATCATGGTTATCAAATGCTAGTCGTTGCTGGGATCACCACGCGTAACGCACGTGCTTGAAGTGGTCATACTGAGGCACTTAACTAGGAGAGAAGGGTTGGAAAGATTTAATTCCTAATAAAGCATTTAAATGAAAAATAATAAATAATAATAAATAAAATCATAATTAGCCTATTCCATGCACTACAAGGTTTATCCAAGAAGCTCATCTTTATCACCGTACACAAACTTATGTCCAGGTACAATGTTTGCTTGAATAAAGATCCGTTCACTTTAGGACTCCTACTACGAGAACATGGAAAATATTCTATCTTTCGAATGATCAATTTGCTAGAGTTTTCCTACTGTCTACCCTAGGATGAGGAAAAAAGGGAGAGCCACTTCTTATTTATAGATATGATAGTGCACCGCAATATCGTAGGGGAAGATGTGATATCGCGAGGGATGAAATATCACGACGGTAGCGATATCGCGTCCCATCATACCCCCATGACTAAATGAAAACTCATTCTCAAGTTCCTTACAATAATATTGGGAAGGTACGGGATTATTGACTCAAATGGAACTAATGGGATGACATGTGAATGGATCATCATTACAAGACTTGACAAAACTAGTGTTCATGACAACAAGAGTGAACACCTTATTACATTGACATCAGGCCTCATTTGGTAGCTAAGAAAGAGATAAAGAAAGAAGTGTTACTACTGCCAATGCCAAGATTGTGCCTTTCATTGTCCATCATTAAGTGCACCATCGGTCTTGCTCCTTGCATAGCTGCTTCCAACACTAATCCATTCCAAGTGTTCCTTCTAGATCCCTTCTATTGTTGCATGATTTCCATCTGCACACATAACACAATCTTATATTAGCAAGAATAAATGAATTTCAATGGAATTGATACCTTTCTTCAATGAAAGACCCATTGGCTAGGTTGTGGTACGGCTGATACGGATTTGGAGATATAATATTGATGACTACTGAAGGTGTAGGGGTTAGGAAAAATTTGAAAAAATCAAGGCTAGGAGAAAATTGAAAAAATCGGGCCACATACCTCCATGACTAATCACGAACCTCCAATAGCAATAGAACGGAGAAAGAAAAGGAATAAGAAAGATAGGTAAAAAGGAACAACTATGACATTAATGAAATGGATGTCAAGATGAAAATGAACATAATAAAATTAATTGCAAAAATGTTAGGGAAAAGAAGTTAATTGGTGCACCAAATAGGAATGTCAGTGGGTCCTCCCCAAAGCAGGATCATGCCCTTAATACCCTGACAACCCACATTCAAAGAGTTCATAGGCTCTAGGAATGTCATTTGGGACAATATTTAAAGCCTTAACCACCATAATTTACCTAAAAGAAAATAATGCATCAACCAAAATATACATGAATGATAGAACCGGCAATGAGGTGAACAATGGAAAGAAGGATGGAGAGAAGAGAATGGAATGGAGTCTCAACAACAAGGTGGTGTACAACCCCTTGTGTAGTTCATGATTAATGTGACTTGGTAGATCTCATTCCAACTCTGGCCTCAAACAAACCACATCCATTAACTTCAAATCAATGCATTCAGTCAATCCATCCCCTTGAAGTAACAAGAATGCCTTCACCCAAGAGTTGCCACCATGCTGATAAAACGAAAGAGGAGAGAATGGGAAGCAAGGAGGGTCTTAGTTAGAGGGAACATTTTTATTTTGAGTTCCATAACTAGTGCTTGTAGCCCAAGGAATTATTTTTTCTAAGGGGTGTGCTTTGAATTCTCACTTTTCTTTTTCTCTCTATTTTTTTTGTTTTTGTGTTTTGTGTTTTTATCGATGAGAACCACACCATGCAAAGGCTTCTTATTTTTATTTTCTTAGCTTACAATAATTGGGTAACGTC
>MNCI01033885.1:304437-375715 GCA_015680685.1 Gnetum montanum | reverse complement strand
TACATTTCCAAGCCAAGAGAGATCATAGAAATTGGTGGATGGATGGATGAAGTGAACTCATTGCCTACCATATCAAAAGAAACATACCTTAGTATCAACATCATGAATTAAAGGTAAAAACCAAACATTAGAAATCAATATGAAAATAGTTCATACCATCATGAAGAACACTTATTGGATGACAAACTTACCAAGTGGATCACACATACACACACACACACACACACACAAAATGAAAAGGTATAACGATGTTGTAAAACAAAAACAAGAAGAGTTAAAGAAATTTGTAAAATAAAAATAAGAAAAGTTAAAGAAATTTGTAAAACAAAAATGTGTAAAACAAAAACGTGTAGAAAAAGACTAAAAAGAACTTAGGGCCTCCAATGATTAGTATAGGTAGCCATCTCCCCCATGACTAAATTGCAAAGGAGAGATTCGAAATAATGAGCGTTTGTTTGAATTTCTTAAAAGTTCCCAACTTCTCCCAATTGATGTTCTTAGATTAAGGGGTGGAAGTTGGCAACGCTCATATTCGAATGTGTCTATACCTTAGTTGTTAGCATGAGTTATTCCCCCAGTTTGTTCCATGCATATTAGGTTGCTCTTTCTACTAGTTGTCAACCACAGGGTGTCCACTACTTGTGTGGTTGCCACATATAGGCATCTTTGTTGTAGAGTTTCTAGGGCACACCTATTGCATGGAGGAGATGTTGTGCATTCCTCCATGTCATCACCCTTTGAGTCACTGTATGTGATGCATAGAACTCTCTTCTTCTCGATCTTTCTATAAATGTTTACCTTAGATATCTCCAAGGAAAGATCACGGATCCCTAGGTACACATCGATCGTACTTAGCCATGGCCTTCCCATTATGATTGGGAAGTCCCCTTCATTGTTGTTAAATTCAATCACCAAGAAATCGGTTGGGTATGACCAACCACACACAGTGGTAATGATGTCCTCCACCAATCCTAAGGGAATGGTGATGGACTAGTCTACCAGCTCTAGTTGAATGTTGCTCTTTTTAAGTTGGGGCAGGTTCCAAGCTTGATACATTTCTCTTGAAATTAGGTTGACTCCAGAACCTGAGTCATGAAGAGCCTTATGAGGTTCGTTCTTGGTGACTTGGAGATAGATTAAGGGACTCCCAGGGTCATTTAGTTTCTTGGGAAGGTGGCCTACCTTGATTCAGTCGATTACAGTATGCGTTAACATAACCGTATGCATTAAGCTCTGATTTTGGACTGAAGGATGCTCCAAAGTCTTAGATGGTGGAGGAGTGTACATAGAAAAAATCACTTGTTGTTGTGAGATCTTGTCTGGGCTCTTGGTTTTGAAGAAAGGTCTTTTCTTTTTATGGTTGCCAGAACCAGTAGCTAGTTGAATGTTTACAGCTCTTGCAGCGTTACGTTGCTGCAGTTGAGTGAGGAGTTTCCCTTGCATTGTTGGAGTAGGAGGTGTTATGGGAACTACCAGTGGAAGAGGTGCGGACGGATGAGGAGGATGGTATGGGTATTGAGTATCTCCCAGAGGAGAAGGAGTCCTTCTAAAGTACTCCCAAACTTGGTAGTGACATTGGGGAGTTGTGTGACCCATAGAGTCACTTGGAGAAATCAGTTGCTACATGTAGTAACCATATGGATCGNAGTCACTTGGAGAAATCGGTTGCTACACGTAGTAACCATATGGATCGGGCTACCGGATAAGGGTACTGTTGTTTCGGTGGTGGCATCCCCCATGACTATGGGTATTGCCATTGCTGATGTTGTCCAATGGGTTGTAGTGGAGTTTCACTTGGATAGTACGTTAATGGTTGGTGGAACTATCTTGGGTTACCTTGGGGATAAGGTAACCTTCAAGGTGTCTGTCGTTGATTAAGTATTAGGTTGAGTGCATACACCCCAGACTCTTGTAGATGTGAGATGATTGGACAACATTCCTTAGGATCATCATATTAGCAGATCTCACATCCACCATCATTATCTATGTCCAAATCCACCACCACATCAGAGATAGTTATTTTTCCCCTACCCTTGTCATGTGCAGGGCTAGAATCTCTCCACTTTGTCTTATCTTTGTCACTACTTTGTTCCTCCTTAGACTCCTCTACGATTTTCAGGACAGTTTCAATTTTACTATCTAAGGAGCTCCATACTTCATCTACCTTATCCACTACTTCTATTGTTAGCTTTTGAAGTAGCAAGGTTTTCCTGTTCACCAGCTCTTCGATTGGTTACTCATCCTCTTCATCACAAACTTTTACTCCCTTCTTTTGAAGAGAGGGATCATAGTTGTATTCTTCCACACTTTCCCTTTTTTGTAGCTCACCTTCTTCTTTGGCTACTTGCTCCAAAAGTATATTTATTTCATGGCCTCTAATTTCTGATAATCTCCCTTAGGCATAAGTCCCAAGGGTTCTTGTAGTCTCATACCTTAGCCTATCTACGATGTGGTGGACTTGATCCTACTGTGTGTAATCATGGCCTAGGCAACGATGTAACAATGTGTAGTAGCGGCCCATGGCAGCATCCAAGGGTTCATGAGTACCTTGCTTCCATCCTTGGATCTACTTATTCAAATTAGACACTCTGGAGTATGTCTGATACTTATTGTTGAAGAGTTCTAACATTGTACTCCACCTCCTGATGGTTTCCAGTTCTAAGGACCGATACCAACTCTCTGCTTCCTTGGTGAGTGTCCTGGAAAACAACTTTAGTTTCTACCACTCATTCTCTATGTTTTGCAAGGCACAGGCATCGTGGAATGCCTGTAAATGATGTTGCAGATCTGCGTTATATCGCCATTCAAAGCATGGGATATTATTCATATCTAAATTCTTGATCTAACTATATTTTAGATGCCATGTTGGAATTCTTACTACCTCTATTATATTCATCATGCTTCAAGTGGAAAGTAGGGGCTCATCATGATCATCTCTTTCATGATGTCTATGTTGCTCCCTACTTTCCCTTCGTTCATGCCCTTGTCCTCTCTCTCAACTCTCTCGTCGAGGTCTCTCATTTTTTCTACCTCTATCCTCACTGTTATGCTCTTTATGATTACACCCAGAGGTGGAAGGAGAGGGTGAATGATATGAAGAAGGAGAAGAAGAAGGAGAACCATCTCCATGATGATGTTTCCTACCTTCTCTTCTGTGGCTTCAGCCCCGATTGTGATGACAATCTAAGTGCCCATCGTTGTCATGTGTCATTGTCCCCTCAGTGAATAGCTAGTGTTCATGCGAATCAGAACCATCTATGTGTATTGTGGAGCATAGGTTCTGATACCCCATCTCCTCACCATTATTAGGAGGAGGAACATCTTTTGATAGAAAACCCGTTATGAGTGGTTCACCATCTCCCATTTCACTTAGGATGTGCAGGACCTCTTTGCCCTTCAACAGTGTATGTTGGCTCTCCTGCCTTGAGTTCCTCATACGTTGTAAAGCTATGGGATGGTAATCCCTCATGTCATAATCACTCATAACATATTCAGCATACATATTCAACATAGAGCTAAGTCATGCCAATATGTGTCAAAGCATGGAGGAGCATGTTGGGGACTGCATGATCTAGAGGTAACACTATGTTACCTTGCAACTCTCTCTAGTGCATCTGTTCATCCTGATGGAGGATAAAAGTAAAATTAGGTATATAATCATCGGGATGAGTATATTCCACCCTATATTGCTGAGGAACTATTGGATTTAGGTTATGTGTTTTTGATTGCCGACTATTCTTTGTATTATCCCTAGGTAGTGAGTTGCTCTTGTGAGAAGAAGAAGAAGACATTATGTCTTATTGGTGTGCTAATTAATCGTTATAAAATTTTTCATTTAATTAACCCTAAGGTTCGTTTAAGTTCCTAATGATGTAAATGATCTCTTATGTTCTAATTAGCGCACAAACACTTAGTCCACAACAACGGTGCCAATGATGAGTGGCGAGGTACCCCTACACTCAACCATATGAATATGAGCGTAACACACGCGATCTGGTCAAACTCCGTAGACTAAGTGCCTACATGCCTCATGGAACACTTAAGGTTAATTATTTATTATCTTCCCAAACTTACTTGTATTTGTCACAGTGTATGGTTAAGTAAGTCTGAGGTATATGATTTTTATATCTTTTATGGTTTTATCTCCTATTCTATCGAGGTGAAGGGTTGAAGAAACTAATTAACTAACTCTAACTAACTAACTAAGTCTAAATTAACCTAGTGTTAGCATCTGTTTCCACTTATAGTACACACCCTAAACCAATGCAACCGTGGTTACCAAACGCTAGTCGTTGCTGGGATCACCACGCGTAACGCACGTGCTTGAAGCGGTCATACTGAGGCACTTAACTAGGAGAGAAGGGTTGAGAAATATTTAATTCCTAATAAATCATTTAAATGAAAAATAATAAATAACAATGAATAAAATCCTAATTAGCCTATTCAATGCACTGCAAGGTTTATCCAAGAAGCTCGTCTTTATTGCCATACACAAACTTGTGTTCAGGTACAATGTTTGCTTGAATAAAGATCCGTTCACTTTAGGACTTCTACTGTGGGCACATGGAAAATATTCTATCTCTAGAGTGATCAATCTGCCAGAGTTTCCCTACTATATAGCCTAGGATGAGGAAATAAGGGAGAGCTGCCTCTTATTTATAGATATGACAGCACACCGCGATATTGCATATGCGATATCGTAGGGGAAGACACAATATCGCATACATGATACATGATATCGCGGCCCATGCGATATCGTGGCCCATGTGATATTGCATCCCATCAAACATGCTATGGAACTTGATCTTATTTTTTATAATTTGGCTATTACTATTTTTTCTTAAGTAGAATCTTTACTTTATGTCACTAATGTGATATTGTTTAATAATATATAATTCTTTGCATTAATATTTTGCACTTTGATGAAAAAGCTAAGACTATCTAGGGGAAGCAACATTTTGATTAATTGTTAGTTTTATGAATTTTTTTTATTTTCATTTTTAGACTAATCTTTTTTGTTTAAGTCTTATAGACTCCACAAGGTATCTCTTAGCAATATCAGTGGTAGAGAGGATGTGGCCAACATAGTGCCAAGTCATGTATGAATAAGAAGCTCCAAAAAAAATGTAAGGAGGAAGCCTATAAGTACTACGAATATGAGATTTAGTGAGCACATGAGGAGCAATGCAAGAGGAAGGAGAACTTCAACCATGTTTCATTAATAGCACCTCAAATTCAAGCCTCTTCTTTAGTTGCTATGGCCTACCATGGTTACAAAACTTAAGCAAAGGAACTTGGAGTTTATGGTCACTAATAAAGAGTTATTGTATGAGTAGGAGACATGTGACTTTTATGTGACATTTAAATCAACTTTACCAATGTCATAAATAATACGATTTGGTGAACACCTATACAAGATTTTGAAGCAGCAGCTTGGAAGTGCTTTGAAACTGTTGACACAAGGTAGAACCACTTTCATAAAATATCCTCAAAGGTCAAGTTGGCTATGATGGCATGTGTTCTAAAGATGGTTACAAATGATATAGGGTGGCCTCATAAGAACTTCTTCCTAGCTTGGATACTTATAATGGAAATACATACTAACATTATACTAGATTTGAAAGGGTAGTGATCATGATAGTCTTATTAATGATGAGAAATGGAAAAACTATTGGACCAGATAACATTTCTATAGAGGCTTGAAAGGCATTGAGAGATACAAGAGTTTCTTGGTTGATATAGTTAGTTAATAAAATTTTTAAGGATGGAAAATGCCCAATAATTAGATAAAAAATTTTGTTTTTCCTATTTATAAAAATAGAGGCATAAAAAATTATTTAAACTATAGAGGGATTAAGCTAATGAACCATACTATGAAGCTTTGNAAACTATAGAGGGATTAAGCTAATGAACCATACTATGAAGCTTTGGATAGATTCATAGAATAGCATCTCAGACTTAAATCAACAATATCTAAGAATCAATTTGGATTTATGATATGAAGATCTACTATAGAGACTATTCTTTTAATATGATAACTAATAGAGAAATCTAGAAAACATATAAAAATCAACATATGATCTTTATTAACTTAGAAAAATCATTTGATAGAGTACCTAGAGACATTATTATGTCGGCCTTATTAGGGAAAAACATCCTTGATAAATATATTAAAGTAATTCAAGACATATATGAAGGAGCTACCACTAAAATTAGAATAGCTTGTGGAATAAAATTTGATTTTCCAATCATAGTAGGTCTACATTAGGGGTATGCACTTAGCCTACAAATATTTACCATAATTATGGATGAATTAACAAAGGAAATACAAGATGAAATCCCTTGGTGTATGCTATTTATAGATGATATTATGTTGGTAGATACAACTCAAGAAAATATTCATGTTAAAATTAGTAGAAGTAAGATAGAATATATATATTGAAATTTTAATAATATCATAAATAGTGATAAAATACAAGGTTCAATATAAAAAGATCTCTAACTACAAATAGTTTTGCTACATAGGATTAATCATTAAATAATGTGGTAAAATTGGTAAAGATATTAGAAATAGAATTGGGATACGATGGTAAAATTAGAGACATGCTATTGATGTTCTATGTGATAAAGAATACTAATATAATTAAAGGAAAAATTTTACAAGATAGCAATCAGGCCTACTATCTTATATGAGGTTGAATGTTGGGTAGTACAAAGGAGGTATAAAAAGAATGAGTGTGGTTGAAATGTGAATGCTTCGATGGATTTTGAATTCTACTAGAAGAGATAAACTACATAATGCAAACATTAGAGGATTACTTGGAGTGATTTCTATTTTAGATAAGCTTCAAGAATGATGTTTTAGATGGTTAGAACATGTCTAAAGAAGATTAGACACTGCGCATATAAATGAAGATTGCTACATCACTATTCCAAAAAAGCCATCAAAAGAAGGATAGAAAAAGATAGAAAAAAATAATCAAAGATGATTTAAAGAAGATACAAATAAAGAATTATATAACACTTCATAGATATGAATGATAAAAAAGAATTCATGTAGTCAATTGCATTTTATTGGGATAAGGCTAGGATGATGATGATGATGAGTATGAGTTGAAATATCCTTACATCTTTTTGAGGAAGATGTAACTAGTAGGTTACGATGAGGCTTATGTGGATTTTTCCTCTATGGCTTTCAAGATGTTCAGGTTTTTGTAAGTCCTAGAGCCATAGGATGCTCAAAAGATATAGATTATGAATTTGGAAAGGATCAAATCCCAAACCTATATTGCATGCTATACACTCACCATGTGGTAATAAACCACATGGAAGATATTACTTGAATCTCAAATTCACATGTTCTTAGAGATGGATGAAAGACTACTATGGATTAACATTACATCAAGTAACTTCAAAAATAATAGAATTAGAAAACGTACACCTCTTTATTAAGAATTTTATCAATGATTATAGTCTAATTTGATGTCATGGAGGAGGCCATGGTAATTTAATTTAAGAGATTGAAGCATCACTAAGCAAACTAGTAGTGAATTAAGATAAGATTACCTCCCATGTGTTCAAGAGTCCTTGTATCATTTAGTAATAAGACATGAATCTTGATGGCATGGATGGCATCCCCTATTCTAGATAGAGCTTCAAATGATGATGAGGCAAGACCCTTACATTCTAGGGATGATGATGATGATAATGCTTGAGGAGGATAATCTAGTAGGAGATCATAACCATGAGAAAACTATGGATTGAGAACTTGGAAGGGAGGTTGAATAAGTTCCTCAATTTAAAATTTCTAGAGCCAAAAAAACACACTAATTTCACATGATTCCCAAACTTGCATACATCCACACTTAGAGCTTAGAATTTGTGCATACCTTTGAATTTTGTTTCTTCAAAATGTGGTTTGAAGGGCACAACACCCTATACAAACTTTGAGCTTTGCTCTCAAGTGTTTCATAACCATGAACCACTTAATCTTGCAAGGTCTTGATAAGCTCAAAATGTAATTTAGATAATGCCACAACCTTCATAGAATTGAGGTCTACACCAAAGTGTTTTGACATTGCAAAATCACTCAATCCTACAAGATCTTGATAATATCAACAAAGATGTCTTCTTGCAAGAAGCACATCAACCCTATAGGGTGAAACACCATCAAGAAAACATATGTTATAACCTTTAACCTTCACCATTCCACTTGAGGTAAGATTTCATTGTAAATGTAAGGTTAGTAGCCCATGAGCTACAATGTTGCATACTTTAACTTGTTGAAGGTAGAAATACATCTCATAAGTTACCGCCTTACTTCCAAAGTGGAAAAAGTGCTATTATGTCTATATATGGGCTTGGGAAGGCCAAAAGTTCCTTGGAAAGTATAAATTTGGCATTTTCATGAGCTTTTGTAGAGGTATAGCCTCAACTACACTAGAACCGCCTACCCCTAGTGTAGATGGTGTTGGATTTTCACTCTCCAACAACAACACCTAACATAGTCATCACAAAACTTACTGTAGTTACAAGACCAAGAATTTGGCTAGCATAGTCAGCATAATTTCAGCAAATTTTAGCAAATGCTAGTATAGTCCCCCAAGGCTAGGATAGTTGAGGTGAAGGCCAACATAGTCACAAAAGTATGTATACTATTTTTAGTATCCAGATGCATTTTGATGATCTTGATGCATCAAAACTTATCAAAAATGGTCAAGTGCACTACAATCATAGTAATTACACCTGCAAATAGACATCAATCCATAGCAATCATGGTAGTAATTTGTAGCATTAAATCAACAACTTAAACCCCATAAAAGTCAAACAAAAAACCTTACTAAGGTTCCACACTTGAGCAATTTCGAGCAATCTCAAACAAGCATTTGTGGAACCCATAGCCTTGTTTTACAACTTTAAAGACTTTTGTACTTCATTTGGCATCTACACTAAGTAGTAGAGATCCTTAGCATAGTACCATTGAGATAAAAGTGTATACCACTATTAACACCACCTATGACCAAAGTTGCAGACCCAAATGGAAATTACCAAGGAGTTGTAAGAGATTGGAACTAGGAAGTACCTATACCATGAAGATTAACTCCAAAATAGAACTTGTCAGCTCTAGTAGGCTTTAAGCTCCATTCAAGCCAACTTCTTATGACTTGAGAACATAATATATACTCTTTGAACTTTACACTATCATTTAATAAAGTTTTCAGTTCATTTGTAGTGCAGGTTTTATTCAAAGTTTAATCTTATGTTAATTTCATTTTCATTTGAAATTGTAATTTTCATTTTTGTTTACACTTTGTAAGTTCCTCAATGATTGAAAAAACTATCTAGAGAATCTTGGATTATATTTTTAGAGGCCCTTGGGGATCAAGGTTAGGCTATCATAGCCTTGGATTTTTGGTTTTCTCATGATCAAGTTTTCCAAGCACTACAATTTCTACTGCTAGAAGGAGGGTCTCTATCCAAAAACCTATTCCAACCTCTTCTAAAACCTATTCCAACCTATCATAAAATCCTCTCAATCATTTTTCAAAATCAATTTTTGTCATCATAAATATTTTCCTACAATTTTTAACATCAAAACCCAATGTTGGCATCCCAATTCCTACCCACAATACCCAATGTAGTTGTGGTGGGTGATTTGGGTTTTCACTGCATTTTCACAATAGTTGTTGGATTTTTTGGAATCCAACATAGTTAATAGAAACACTTATAATTTTTATCATTTTTAAAATTTCATTTGGAACCTAAACACCAACATAGGGCATTTTAAAATCCAACATCTCTATTGTGAAATTCTATAGTGAGAAGCCAATGTAGTCATTTCCAAGACTCTAGCATAGTCCTGGGAGAAAACCAAGATTTTTAGAGACCAACGTGCATAACCTTTGGCAAAAAATTTTCTAGTTTGGTTTTCCCAAGTGAAAACCCATTTTCCACAATCTACTGCAGTGTAGTTGGCTAGAAAATACTAGGATCTACAGCATACTCCATAGTATAGATCTTGCCTAGTGTAGTTGGTATTACCAACATCAATACCACAACACCATTTTCCAAAGGGTAGTGTACATCATTTATACTAAAATAATACTTTTAATGATTTTTTTTCATTTATAGTCAATTACACCATTGGGTAACCCCAACTTACATAAATTTTTACCAAAAATAGTCAATGGTCAAAATCAAAATTTTTGACAATGTCTTTTAGTAAGTCCACCATATTTTCCATTGACATGATGAACATGACATCTATCTAGGATGGAGTGAGGATCTATGATCCAAGAGACTCCATTGTAGCTGAGCATAGACAATCTCTAAGGCTATGAGGGCAAATCCTAGAATTCATTGTGCTCAACGAGAAGCACTACAACTACATTTGCACTAAGATCCAAGCTAGATTACTCCTTCCATGTGTAGAAGTTAAAGCCAAGTGTAAGTATGAGTTATTTCATCATAATGGGAAGGAATACATATCCTCTCCCTATGAAAAAATACTATCAAATGATATCCATGCATGTATAATTTCTCAATTAATTAAGATGGATGAGCAAGATGCGAAATTAAGCTTGGAGAGCCAACATGAATAGCATGATGAGTTTGAGGTAGAGCCCAAACCAGAAACCTTCATAGGAGGCCTATTAAAATAATCAGTCCCTCAAACCATCATAGTCACTTCAACCTTATGTATCTCTTCCATGGGACAAGTAGCTCAACCATCATCTCCTATATGCTTGACCATGTTTGGATCAGCATCCATTATAGTAGCCCATTAGGCATAGTATGTGCCTCAAAAAACATCTTTATTTTCATCTATGCCTTTTTTCCTATAGTCTTATTCTACATAGCCCTCACTAGTGGTTCTTACCATGACACAACCCTTTCACATACCAATGGGCCACATGGTAGTACCACAAACAACCCAAGGGATACATACAATGTTTTTCCTCTTTGTGCCTTAATTCCCAACATAAGCATATTTTTCACTTTTTAGCCCATCCATGACCATCATAACATAGCCTCTCCCTTCTATACCATAGTCCATTGTCATGCCACATACCTTTCAATTAATGTCTCAACCATTTGTGCAAATTCCAACACTAATGGAAATGCTCCAAGAACTGGATTAGGCATTCTAAATGATCCAAGACTTCATGGAAGAATTATGAAAGCTCAAAGCTTCCACAATCTAAGTAGTAAAGATAAAAGACTTCTAACAAGATGATCTCATTAATCTTGTTGTTCCACTAATAACTCTTTTGCTAAGCATCCTCATTCCCTAATTCACAAAATACAATGATGAAGGTGACCCGAACATCCACTTGATAACCTTCCCTTTCAAGTACCTACTACTACAAGCCTAACCACATACCATAATGTGGATTTCCCATATGTATCTGACAAGAAAAGCCTTGGATTAGAACCATGCATTGCCAAGAGAATTTATATCCTCATTGGAAGACTTAATTTCACAATTTTTTAATTGTTTCAAGTACAAATTCAAACCCAACATGACTCTTGACCAACTAATGAAGGTCAAGTAGGGATTCCTTGATCTAATACAAAATATCATACAACAATGCAATGCTCTTCTTAATGAGAGTTTGGAATTGATAGCTAAAATCCATCTTTTTGCTAGCTTCAAGGGGATGGTTAATGACTTCATTAAGTCAAAACTATATTACCTTAATCCATGGTTACTTAGACAAGCCTTTTCCTAGACAAATGATGAGCAGAAAGGTATCCCTATGCTCAACCATACGAATATGAGTGTCCATGCACGATGCAGTCAAATTCCAAGGAATAAGTGCTTATGCACCTTTGTGGAACAAGGATGGGTTGATCAATCATTGTCTTCCCAAGCTTACTTCTATAGAATGATTGTATGGTTAAGTAAACTTGAGGTACATGATTTTTATAGTTTTTATGTTTTTATATCATAGTACTACAAAAGGAGGAGAGAGATAACTAAGTAACTAATTTTGATTTAACTACTCAACTATGCTTTAACTAGTCCTAACACCAGTATCCATTCTCACTTGTCGTACACATTTTGAACTAGTGCAACACTACTGGGATTACCAGACACTAATTGTTACTAGGTTACCAAGTGTAACATGCATGCTCGAAGTTATCATACTAAGTGTGCTTACTTGGAAGAGTTGCAGGGTGAGGGAGAGAACATTAATTAACTAAGAAAAGCATTAAGTAACAGTAATTAACATTAATTAATCTATTCTAAATGTTGCAAGGTTTATCACAAAGTTTGTCTTTATTGTCATACACAAGGTGTGCTCAAGTACACAATGCTCAAATAAAGATCCATTCACTTTATGACTCCTATTATGGGCACTCAGAAATAATTCTATCTCTGGAAAGGAAAAAGGCAAGATTTTGGGTAAGGGACTAAGACTAACTATGCATCCACCTCTTATTTATAGGCAACAAGGAAGGCCGATATCATGTATGTGATATTACATGGAAGGCTCTGATATTGCATGCCCAATACCTGATATAGCAGATGCGATATCGTGGCTCATCATATCCCCATGACTGAATGAAAAATCATCCTCTAGTTCCTTACAAAATATTGGAAAGGTATGGGATTATTTATTGAATGAGAATTGATAATGTTGGTGACCGTTTGGGACACGATCGCCAACGAGTATCCTCGAACAGGATATAGGTGTTTGCTGGTCTCTAGCAACACCAAGGCCCAGATACCTCCAAATAGACTTTGTAGTTAATGTAAGTGTATGTGTGTTCTATTGTAATGTGTTGTTGTGAAAAATGAAATGATTGGGTTGTGTGTAAAACTATAAATAACTTATCTTAAAGAGATTTAGCCAACTTTGCAAAGTACTATGAGTTGTTGAGAGTTCCTATTTTGTTCAATTGCCTAGTCTATGCAGTCCTTATAATACCTACTTGTAACAAATAAATTTTTGCAAAAACATTTGAACACAACTCTGTGAATCTACTTCTAATTTTCCCTAGAGAAAGAGATAGTTCCACAAGAAAACTAGAAATAGAGCGAGATTCAATGGAAATAGAAAGAAGAGCAAAAAAAAACAGATTTGTGTAAATATCTCAAATGTTTAAACAAGGTAAAATGATACGAGTAAAAACTTCCAAATAAAGCTATCCCAAATTCAATAACTATGAATTTTTTAAACTTCCAAGGCTCAAATAAGAAATTTATTCAAGACAATCCTACTATGCTACCCAACAAATTGCTGCGTAAACTATCACGAACCAAACTCTATTTTGGCTAGATAATGGATGTCAAAAATTGCATTCAACAGAATCTTCAAAAGACTTGACAATTTATGATTGAAATAACACGAAGATTCACTGTAAAGATAAAAGAAGCTATTCTAGTCCTATCAAAATACCAAAGATTTTCTGAACCCTCTTGACTATTGAATCGTTCAACGGCTTAACTACATGCAGAGGTTCTCTTACAACAATCTCAATAGTGATTCTCATATATTGCACAATAATAAAATTAACTACTAAAATGCTCTTAAGGCTTTCAAACACAAACTCTTCTATGGCAAAATTTTAATAAAAATTTTCTATCATGTAACAAGAACAATAAGAGCAATCTAAAAATCCCAAAATTACTTGCCAAGTATGATACTATCTAAACCACTAGCTAAACAATTTAAACAAAATAAAAAATAAACATAACTCATAGGACTATGACAAAGAGGTTGAAATGTTGTCTTTAACAAGTCATCTAACAAGCAATCTTTCACAATGTCTTCTTTACAAATGCTCTTTTTTCCCCCCTTCCTTTTACCAATGCTCTTTTTTTTCCCCCAACCACCAAGACCCAGAGTGAGACCCCCCCAACCTTACCTCTCCCTACCCTTGAAGCCCTTTTATAGTAACCTCAAGGTAGTTACAATCATCATGAGAAGGTGAGGTAAGTTACAAACATTATGGGTGGTTATAACCACCATAGAGATAAAAAAGCTACAGTTGACAAGTGTCCCATTTAGTTGCCAAGTGGTCATCATGAAGATAAAAAAGTTGTAGTTGAAAAGTGGCCTTTGTAGTGGTTATAACCACCATTTCAATTGAGAGGCTGCAATTGTCATGAAATTACAACATTTATAGGAAATTTAAAAAAACTACAAATATCATAGCTGTAACTATCATAGGAATAAAAGGGATAATAGCTAAATATCCCATTTTTTCTTAAATCACAATATTTTTTAAATGCATTAGAAGCTATGAAAAACCATCCATCAAAAACCTTGCCACGTACAAAATCTAGTTAATATACAAGGGTGTGCAGAACAAAGTAATAGCTCCAAGTTCCAAGAGAGATGAAATAGTCATTGTTGACATCCACAACACTCTCTACTGCAAATGACAGCTCCCTCTTTGCTCTTTCACATCCTATCTTAGCCTTCTCAGAGATTTGGAGTTGAGCGAGAGCAATTTTAGTGGCAAAATAGCAACAATTGAGTTTACAAGTTTACATCACATGGAATTTCTATTTTTGCTCCAATTTCTTGTATTTTCTCATTCACATCTTCAATGCAATTTTCATCTCTTTTTCCTTTGAAGGTTTTGATTACCTCCTTTGGATTTTGAAAATCTAGTTTTCTTCCTTTTACTCTTTGAAATTTGAATTCCTCAAATGTCTTTTTCACAGTATCACTTAACATTATTGTTCTCTAAAAATCTGAGTCATAACTATTCATAGTTAAAAGAAATAAATGTCATCAAAGATTTTTGGACTTGCTAGAAAACTCTTCATCTTGTTATGATATTCCAAGGATACCACCCTTCACTCTGATACAATTGTATTATTTCTCTTAAGAAGTTTGAAAAAAGATTTTATTTTATTTTTTACTTGTAGATTTTATCATGCCAATGTGTTCCATGAAATGGCCAGAAATGTGCCAACATTTTCTTAAAGAAATTTATGCAAGCCCCATTTTAAAAATGAACTATACTTGAAGCTTTTATTGAACTTTTTACCACCGAAAAGATAAATCTTTTTGGAGGAAAATTCCCATCAAACATAAAGTTTGGTGGTATAAAAACCTCATTCCTAAAAAAAAACAAATTATACATTATCAAGTCCTTTATTCATGGACTACTCTTAAGATGGGAACAGAATGATGAGGATTACTCTGGTAGGAATCCTCATATCTCTAACCTTCTCATAAGCAATCTCTGAAGTGATGAATGTTGTTCTATTATTTTTTAGCTTGCTGGAGCTTTCAACTTAATCTTTTTGAGCTTTTTCTTCAACAATCCTCTCATCTTCTTTCTCAAATGAATTCTTGTTTTCTTCCCAATTGGGTTCTTCTTCTTATTTTTAGGACACAAAGGCTTCTTCCCATGAATCTTCATTGATTGGTTCTTTCTCCCCTTCCTTTTTTTGGGTGCAATCTTGATACTATCCCCAAATATTTGATTCTATTTCTAAACCTCTTATGAAAAATGAGAATTCATCAGCAAACCAAGCCATGAAAGGAGATTCTTTAGGTGCTCCACATGCTCTAGCTTTCAAGTAAGCCTTTAACACATGTTCTGGGCAACATCCCATCACATAAGGAATGAAAGGCTTCCTCATTGTTCTCCCAAAATCCATCTTCTCTTTCAAATTAGCTCTCTTCTCACTTTCTCCACTCAAATTGAATTGGAAAATGAGGAAATCCTAGGAAACCCAATCTTCTTTTTATAGTAGCTAGAAAATTAAAATTCCTTCCAAGAGTCTTCAACCAATTTTTCCTCTTTTTGCACAATTTAACCACTTGTCAAAATCTTCACTTAATTGACACAACTTCTCACTAAGTGATTGATTAGTCACCTCTTCCACTTATCACACTTGTAGGAATTAAATTGTTAAACTATTTTCTAATTTAAATACATTTATCATAAATATATTTATTATTATAATATACTATCTACTTATCTTACTATATACCAATAACATAACTATACATAATAATTAATACTATACTCCTAGTAATATTATATCTAATAGAATATACATATATTACTTTGTGTAAGGATATCTTCAAGTTATATGCAATTGTCCAAAATAATGTTTTATATGCAAAACATTATATGGAAATTAAAATTTCATGCCATCCAAAGTTGATAATTTGTAAGTATCCTCTGATAATTTCTTTGTAATTTGAAATGGACCAATCCACGTTGGTGTCAACTTATTCGATTTCTTCATATTCCATAATAGGACAAGGTCTCCTATCTTGAAAGTTCTTTTTAGAGCTTTCTTATCAAACCATATTTTAACTTGAGAGGAATTCTGTAACAAACTATCCTTTGCTTTATCTACTTCAACTTCTCTTTTAATAAGAAAAGTCATGAAACTTCTATCTTTATCAGTTTTTTCACTATATCTTTGTACAAATTTAGAAGCTAAGCTTACAATCTTATTTGTAATTCTTGCTGGCAAACCATAAACTAAGTTATATAGTGATGTCCCAATAGCTCTCTTGAATCTAATTCGATCCGACCATAATGTGGATTGTAGATAATTGATCCAATTTCTTGGATTCCCATCCATCGATTTCTTGATATAAGAAATAAGCTTTTTATTGGAGGATTCTGCTAGGCCATTTCCTTGAGGATAATAGTTTGATGAGGAAAATAAGAAAATAGATTTTTTTTATGCCCATTTGATAAACTCTTCAGATTTGAAGGTGGGTCTGTTGTCTAACACTAACACTTCAGGTAGACCAAATCTACTTAGAATTTTATTTTCTAGAAACTTAATCACATCTAATGTTGAACTTCCTCTTAGAGCCTTTGCTTTAGACCATTTAGTGAAACAATCAGTAGCTATGAGAAAAAACTTGTGTCCAGCTCTTGAAGAAGTAATTGTACCANTTTTCTATATAATATACCATCTTTAATAATGAATCTTCGCGCTCTTTTGAAGAAAGCTCTCTTTTGACTTGTAGTTAAATTATTTGGGATTTTCCTTATATTAAGAAATTTGAGAATTTCATCATACCAATTATCTTCATGGGTATCAAGTGTGCATACTTCATTTTCTCTTGCCATTAACTTGGCTAATCCCATTCCCTTAATTGTTTTGCATATTTCCAATGAAGAGCTGAAACTTTATAACTTTATAAGCCATTTTCCTTTTTTTAATCTAATCTCATTTTGGGCTAGGAATCACTTGACTATAGGTTCAATTAGCATAATGTGGACTAATGAACTTTCCAAATAATATTTAAAATGCTGACATGCTTTGATGACTGCAAATGCTTGTTTCTCTAAGCCTGAATAATTTAATTTTGAACCTTTTAACTGATACCCAAAAAATCCAATTGGTTCATCTTGACCTTCATCATCTTTTTGTGTTAAAATAGCAGTGATAGAATCATTCGAAGAAAAAGAATATAACCAAAAATCTTCTTTAAGCCTAGGCTTCACCAAATATGGAGCCTCTTGTATAGCATTTTTAATTTTTGATAATGCTCTCTCTAATTCTGGTGTTTTGTCTACTTGGACATCCTTTTTTAACATATGCATCAAAGGCTTGGTAATTTCAGTAAACCCAGGGATAAACTTTTTCACAAAGTTTATCTTTCCAAAGAAAGATCTAAGAGATTTCTTACTTGTGGGATGCTCAATATTCTGTACTACTTGGATTTGGGAATTGTCTATGGCAATTCCTTCTTGACATATCACATGGCCTAATAAGCTTCCAGATTTAACCCCGAAGATACACTTTTTAGGATTTAATGAAATACCAAACTCATAACATCTGTCAAAAACTTGCTGGAGATGATTAATATGATCTCTTTTTTTGAGAATATTGTAATATCATCCAAATAAACCACCACAAATTTACCTAATAAATCCTTAAATGCTAAATCCATTACTCTTTGGAAAGTAGCTCTAGCATTTGACAATCCAAATCGCATTCTTTGGTAAGCCAGAGTTTCCCATTTGGTGATAAATGTTATTTTGTATCTATCATTTTTATCTACCATGATTTGATTATAACCTGAGAAACCATCTAAGAAAGAATATACTTGACAACCTGAGACTTTAATCAGCATCTCATCAATTCTTGGAAGTGGATACTTATCCTTTTTTGAAGCATCATTCAAATTTCTAAAGTCTACACAAAGTCTTATATCACCATTTTTCTTTCTCACTGGAACAAGGTTAGCAAGCCATGTTGAATATTGTACTAGATATATGATTTGTGCTTGTAACAACTTCTTGATCTTGGCTTCCATAGCTAGTTCAAATGATGGATTAAATTTCATTTGTTTTTTCTTGACTATTTTACAACCTTCTATTAAAGGAATTTTATGTGTCATCACATCTGGTGTAAAAGCTTTAAGATCATCATAAGACCAAGAAAAATTGTCCAAATTATTTCTTAGATATGTTAACAAGTTTTTCTTGAAACTTGAATCTCTTCCCTTTATAACATTCAACATCTTTGGCATCCTATCTAATCCAAAATTCACTACCTCAAAAGCTTGACTATTTGAGTTTTGTATATCCTTTCCAGTAAGTAGATTTTTCTTGAACTCATGTTCCAAGTCAATCATCCTTTTTGGAATGAAATTAGCTTTGGAGTTTGATGATGTTTCAGGTATCACTTGACCCTCAAATTCTTGTTTTTTTTTTCATAAATCTTAGTACTTGATCATCATCTTCAAATACTTGTAAATGTCTTATATTATCTAGTACTGATGGCTGATGTTATACTTCAATCATTACATCTTTGTAACTTTCTATTATTTGCATATCCTATGTTGAAGTTGTCTTTGCCAAATCATCTACTATAAGATTCTCTGCTCTATTTATATGCTCTATTCGGCAATGTTGAAGCTGATCTAACATCTTGCAAGAAATTTGTTTATAAGGTCTTAAGAATGAGATCTTTACTACACAATTACCCTTTACTTGTTCACAAACTAATCTTGAGTCTTCTTTTATAGTAATTACTTTGATCCTTTTTTCTAGAGCCATTCTTATACCAGTACATAAAGCTTCATACTTAAATTTTTTGTTAGTACAAGGGAAAGATAGATGAATTGTTATGAGAATTTCAGGTGAATCATTCCTTAATATAACTATACTGACTCCTGCACCTTTTGAATTACATGAACCATCAAAGTATAACTCCCATTTATCCTCATTTTCTTGGAGTGTACAAATTTATTTTGAACACCTTCTTTTTCAACCATTTTACTTTTTCCATTTGAAGTAATGTTATCAATCATTAAAGGTTCACTATATATGTATATTTGATTTGGTTCTCCTTTCCAAGGTAGCCACATGTGAGAATAATCTGTTGATATGTAACCTGAGAAATTCTTGCTGCAACTTCTACTCAATAAGAGACTATGCGAATCTAGTATATCTGCCACTTAAATAGTTACTCTACTTTTGATGCGGGGTTTAGAAGAAATTTCCAATAGAACATTTGGTAATTGACCCACAATCTTCACTCTACTTTTATCCACTTAAACAATCTTTTTATTTGATTTTTTACGAATCAAACCCAATTTCTTACATATAGACAATGGCATTATAGAAGATGTAGCTCTAGAATCAATCAAACAATTGTGTAAGTATTTATCCTTTAATTTCATTTTCAAAAGGAAAGGAGGAGCTTTCTTATCATACGAGGTCTTTAATTTCTGATCATTATTAAACACATAACTTAACTCTGATTCTCTAACTCTCCTTTTACCTTTAATGAACTCTAAGTCCTTTCTTTGCTGATCTCCTACTTGAAGCAACTGATAAAAGCTAATATTGGCCTTGACATGTTTAAGGTATTCAATCAAATCATACTCTCCATCACCAATAAATCTTTTCTTTTTTATCCATTTATTAAAAGACTGCTTTGGAGTGCTTTGCTCTACTTGATTGTCTTTACCTTTATTCTTATCTCTTCTATTTGGCTCAAAAGCTTTTCTCTTAGTAGATGGATTAGTAATAACATTTGGGGGTCTAGAAGTAGTTAATCTTTCTTTTGATTAGAGACTATATCCATTTTCCTCATTATTATTACATTCTTTATCTAAAAACATATCTTCTTCAGAACTTGATAGAGAAGAAGTATCTCTAGATCCACTGCTAGAAGATTTACTTGCATAATGAACAATAGATAACTCATTATCAGATTCAATATCAAGAAAGTTGGACATAATGTGGTCACTTTCATCCTCATCTTCTGCTAACTTAGTCTCTTAATGTTTATGCTTTCTATTTTTCCTTTTTTCCTTGATATTAACTCTTGCCAAGGCTTTTTCAAGCTTCACTATTTTGTTAGACATATCACTCATTAATTTTTCTTTTTCAGATTTTACTCTTTCATGTTCTTGCTCTATCTTAACATGAGATGGACCTGATAAAGCTTTAAATTGAGCAAAGTCTTGCATAGGAATCATAACTCTTTCTTCTCTTTTTTGAATTGCAATATTTTCTTCAGGATTCAAGTTCAACTATTTTTCTAACTGTATAGCTTCACTAAAGTAGTCATTTACTGTAGTTAATATTGGAGTTCTCCTTAACCAAATTGAAATGTTGGGGTTAATAGCCTTAAGATAAGTTTCTTTAAGCATTTCTTCTAATGGCCTATATTATCTTTGAAAGAGTCCACAAATTCATTGAAACTTGATGTTAAAATCTCTAATTGACTCTTTAACTCCTTGCTTAGCTTGTACTAGCCCATAGTATAGTTGTTCTTGATCTAATTGATTACCAAACTAGGCTAAGAAAAAATTCTTCATGTCATCGCAACTTGTAATACTATTACTTGGTAAGTTCGAATACCAAATCTGAGCCATGTCCTTTAAATTTGATACAAACAACCTACAAGCTTGATCTTGATGTTGAATATTTGCATGAGCTAAAGCTAACTCAAACATGCAAATGTATTCTTTAGCTAAATAATATTTTCAAGGAATAAAAGGCTTAGGAGAATATTTGTAAACTACCTTAGAAATATCATTGTAATTTTGAAATCCTAATGGTGTAACTCTTTGCCAAGAATTTGCCATCCTATTCCTTCAGATAGTTGAACTCTTAGACTTTCTAGATCTTCTCTTATAAATTGATAAACTAGATATAATGGGTGATCTTCTTGATCTTCTAGTTTTCACTCCACTACTTTTTCCCAATTCAAGAAATTTCTTTTGTTCTTCTTATGATGAAGAATCAATCTTAGAATCAAGAATATCTTTTGAAACTTTTAAATTTTCCAAACTATCAATCTTCTTGATCATGAACTAAAAATAGTATTTAATTTCTTAAGCCTTTATAGTAACAAATAATTGTTGATGTGCTATAAGGATTATGAACTTAGAGGCTAAATTTTCAGCCCTCCTTCTAGCGCCAAAAGAACTATTGGCAACCGTTTGGGACACAATCGCCAACAAGTGTCCTCGAACAGGATTTAGGTGCTTGCTGGTCTCTGGCAACACCAAGGCCCAGATACCTCCAAATAGACTCAGTAGTTAATGTGAGTATATCTGTGTGCTTTTGTGGTGTGCTGTTGTGAAAAATGAAATGATTGAGTTGTATGTAAAACTATAAACGACTTATCTTAAAGAGATTCAACCAACTTTGCAAAGTACTATGAGTTGTTAAGAGTTCCTATTTTGTTCAATTACCTAGTCTCTGTGGTCCTTATAATACCTACTTGTAACAAATAAAGTTTTTCAAAAACATTTGAACACAACTCTGTGAATCTACTTCTAATTTTCCCCAGAGAAAGAGATGGTTCCATAAGAAAACTAGAAATAGAGTGAGATTCAATGGAAATAGAAAGAAGAGAAGAAAAAAGTAGACTTGTGTAAAGATCTCAAATTTTTAAATAAGGTAAAATCATACGAGTAAACACTTCACAATAAACCTATCCCAAATTCAATAACTATGAATTGTTCAAACTTCCAAGGCTCAAATAAGCAATTTCTTCAAGACAATCCTACTATGCTACCCAACAAATTGCTGTGTAAACTATCACTAGATAATGGATGTCAAAAATTGCATTCAACAGAATCTTCAAAATACTTCTGAAGAAGGAGATGTGGCATCTCTATCAGCCAGTTACTGTCGAGAAGAGCACCGACAGATAGATCCTATGTTACAGAATTAGATCCTCAGTCTATTGACGCCCGAGAGGGAAAAGACAGAATAGAAGAGAGGACAAGAAAGTCCCCATTTCCCACGAAAGTCTGAGCCATTTGTGAATCTGGAACTTGTTTTTCTCGATCTGGAAGAGGGCTTTAGCGGGGAACTTTTCCCCGAGTTACCCCTTTTTCGACTGGTCGGGGAAAGAGATCACCCCCATTCAAGGCTTATCAGCCACCTTCCTTTCGATCTTCACCGTCGCTTTCTGTCAGAGACGGGATGGGTTCCTTCTTATCCTAAGCTGTGAACTCCCGCGAGGAATCGAAGGGAGGAGGAAAGGGCCAAGACTTCAAGTATGTCTTCACTCAAAAGGAGCTAAATATGCGACAACGACGATGGTTGGAGTTAATACAAGACTATGATTGCGGGATCAACTACCATCCCGGTAAGGCGAATGTCGTTGCGGATGCCCTAAGTCGGAAAACCGTTTCAGCCTTGCGGGAAAAAAAGCCACCAACCCTCCTAAAAGAAATCCAACAGCTAGGGTTTTTTTAACAAGTCAACAAAAAGTACAACTAGCAACTCTAATGCTACAACCAACCCTCATTGAGCAAATTAAACAAGGCCAACTACATGACCCTGAGTTGACCAAGATACGGATGGATATAGAAACCAATGGGAAGAAGGATTATAGCATCGACGAGGATGGTATAATCCGTTACAAAAATCGATTGTGTATACCTTCGGAGGACGACATCAGAAAAACTATCCTCACCGAATCCCATTCTACACCATACACCATACATCCTGGAAGCACAAAGATGTATCAAGATATCAAACGACAATATTGATGGAATGGAATGAAAAGAGACGTAGCCGAATTCGTAGCCCGATGTTTAACTTGCCAACAAGTGAAAGCAGAACATCAATGTCCAGCTGGATTGCTTAGACCTCTTCATATTCCCGAATGGAAATGGGATTTTCAAAGAGTTGAGAAGAAAATGATGATTCTACATGAGCCGCAAGATCACACAGATGGTGGAAATGATGACAGCCAGCCAGTAACACCATCATCGCAAAGAATTGCTTCGCCAGAAGATGTCCAAGAAGAAGAAGTTACAGAAGCAACTCCATCACAACCACTCCGAAGATCCAGCAGACAGAGGAGGCCAAATCCCAAATATGTCGATGATTATGAAACATGTAATTTCGCGATCCTAGAACCACAAAGCTACGAAGCTGCTGCTACAGAAGAAGTTTGGGCTTCCTTCAATGGAAGAAGAGATCAAGATGATAGAAAAGAACAAGACTTGGGAGCTGGTGGAACGACCGAAAGACAAAGAGACCATTGGAGTTCAGTGGGTTTACAAAACAAAACTGAACTCTGATGGGTCCATACAGAGACATAAAGCAAGATTAGTCGCTAAAGGCTATTCTCAACTACCTGGGATTGACTATAACGAGACATTCGCTCCAGTGGCTCGTCTTGATACTATTCGAGCTTTGATTGCTCTTGCAGCTCAAACAAAATGGAAGNTTTTTTTTTACTTGCAGATTTTATCATGCCAACTTGTTCCATGAAATGGATAGAAATGTGTCAACAGACAGCAATAGGGAATAATAGACTCAAAGTACCTGGTGAATGAATCAACAAACATATTACAACATTGGTGTTCATGCCCTTTGTGGTGAACACTATACATAGATGACATCCAAACCCTCATCTAACAGCTTGAAGAGAAAGTAAAGAAAATGAGGCACATTGCTATTGATGTCGTGATTACGCCTTGTGTTGTTTATCCATAACCACGCAACCAAACATGGTCCCAGCATAAACACTCTAGCTCCAGTCCATTCCAAGTGCTTCCTCCTATCCTAGTCCATAGTTCATGTAATCACCATCTACACACACAACATAGTCATGAATGAGAAAGGATAAGTAAACCATAATGTAGTTGATACCTTGCCTCGATATAAAGTGCATTGGCTGGGTTGTGGTTATGGCAAAAACTAGGTTAAAGGTTTATCACTAATAACTACCCAAGGTGTACGGGTGATACAAGTAGTAGAATGGAAAAATTTGTAATAGGGCCCCCACAACTAAGAGTGAACCTCTGGTACAGATAGGGTGGAAAAGTATAGGGAACAAGAAAAATGGGAAAAATAACAATGACAATGCCAATAAAATGGATGTCATGGATGGGAATGAAATGAGAAATTTCTTATTTCAAGAAATGTTCAAGGAGAAGAATTTAACAATTGCACCGTAAAGGAATGTCAGTGGATCCTCCCAAAAGTAGGCTCATTCCCTTTATGCCCTGACAAACCCACAAACCAAAGAGTTCGTAGGCTCTAGGAATGGCATATGGAAATAATGGTTAAAGACTGACCCACAAGAATTTACCAAAGAATAACAATGCATCAACCAGGAAATAGACTAGTCATAAAATCGACAATGAGGTGGAAAATGGTAAGAACGATGGAGAGTAGAAAATGGAATGGAATCCCAAGAGCATGGTTTTGTAAAGTCCCTTGTGTATTTTATGGTTAAGGTGACTGAGTAGAACTCATTCCAAATCCGGACTCAACCCAACCATATTTAGTGACCTTGCATCAATACACTTGGTCAATCCATCCCCTTCAAGCAACAAAAATGCTTCCCTAAAGAGTCACCACCATTCCAAGGAGAGCGAGATGGAGAAGTGGGAAGTAAGAAAGGGCCTTAGTTAGAGGGAACCTTCAGGCATGGGTAACATGTCTTTCCAATGCAATAACTAGTGCTTGTAACCTAGATTTTTTTATTATGTCTAAGGGGTGTGCATTGAATTCTCACTAATTTTTTTTCTTTTCTTTTTCTTTTTTTTTTCGTGAGAACCACACCATGCAAAGACTTGTTTGATTTATTTGACTTCTTGATGTTTGGTCATCAGTGGAATGGCAAAGAACCCATGAAAAGAATGCAAGTACCCAAGTGAATAACCAACACATCTGCATCGAATCCCCTTGAAGTCACACCCTTTTCAACCATTGAATCCTTCCTCAATTTGAAGATTACCAAGCCACCAATTCATTAATAATTTTACTCAAGAAAAGGGACAGTACAGCTCCAAAGCCAAGGGAGACCACAGAGTTGAATGGATGAATGGATGAATGGATGGTGTGGGCTCATTGCTTGTTTTATCAAAAGAACCATATCATAGTATCAACATTGAAAATCAAAGGTAAAAATCCCAACATTAATAATCAACACCATGATAGTACAATGCACCATCATGAGCACTTATTGTATGATGAATGAATGTAAATCAAACAAAGAAATAAGAAAAAATGTGAACACTGGTGTAAAATGAAAATAAATAAAATTGAAAACAAATGTGTAAAATAAAAATGTTTAAATCAAAAATAAAAAAAAGAGTTGAGGTCTTAGAATGGTTAGCATTGGTGGCCATCTCCCCCATGACTGAGTTGGAAGGAGGAGATCCGAAATAATGAGCAGGGTTGTCCACCAACAGAGGTAGTATTGGTACTAGCTATTCTAAGCTCATGGAAAGGTTTGACTTGTGGGATGTTAACCAACAATTTCTTATCTAGGCTCTTAGATTTGTAAATCATCATGGCCCTTGAAGAAAAAGTTGCATAAATAATATAAGGTCCTTTCCACAATGTTTGAAATTTAGTGCATTGTGGCATGTGTGTGGGATTCTAATACAAAACCTTATCTCCTAGTTGATATTTAACTTTCCTAATTTTCAGGTCATGACATCATTTATTGAAGGACTTATGCAATTCGTTAGATGACAAGACGGCTAATCGGCTCTCATCTAGCAATTTAAAGGTCATTAACCATTCCTTTTATGCTAGATCAAGGTCAAGGTTGAGATCACATGTCATAGATAGTGTATGGAGTTCTGCTTGAATGGGAAGCACTGGAAGTTTCCCGTACACTAACTCATAGGGAGAGTAGCCTATAAGGAGTTTCCATGAGGAGCAGTATGCCCAAGGAGCATCATTTAGTTTGGTGCTCCAATCTCTCCTATACTTGCTAATAGTTCTTGTCAATATTTTCTTAATCTCCATATTAGTGACCTTAGCTTGACTATTCGCTTAAGGGTGGTATGGAGTAGTGAGTTTGTGTTCAACCTCTAACTATTGCATCAGCTTCTAAAATGTTGCACCTATAAAATGTGTGTCATTGTTAGAAATAAGTGAACGAGGCATGCCAAACTTATTTACAATTTATTGTTGAATAAATCATGTAGCTATAGATGATGTACAATCCTTAATAGTCGCTACTTCTGCCCATTTTGTAAAGTAGTCAATAGCAATAATGATGTAAGCTTTCCCATTGGACATTGGTGTAATGGGCCCCATAAAATCAATTCCCCATATGTCGAAGGGTTCTAAAGGTTGAATCCATTATTGCAGATCCTCCATTCAAGCAATCATTCCCCCATCACATTGAAAATGCTCATAGGATTAGATGAAATGATGGGCATCCCAAAACAATGTAGGCCAATAATATCTTGCAAGTAGGATTTTAATGGCTATTCATCTCTTAGCATAATGACCCCCACAAGGACCCACATAAGAGTCTTGGAGAACTCACAGTTGATTTATAATGGGAACGCACCATCGAACTAAGCCATCGGGACATGCTTTATAAAGTTTCCCATTGATCTCCATAAAATACTTGGCTCAGTGAAGGAACTGTTGTTTCTTTTTAGCATCTAACTCTTGTGGTGTTTGTTGTGTAAGGAGATAGGTGAGAATATTACTATACCAATTTGTTTCCATGGTCAATTGATTACTTACTACACCTGCAAAGAGGAGTTCATTAGGGAAGTGATTAGAAATTGGATACTCCTCTTCTTTGTTGTCCCATCACAATCGTGATAACTAATCAACAACTACATTCTCGGTGTCTTTTCGGTCAATCATTTTAAGATCAAACTCTTGTACGATTATGAGCCATCGTATGATGCAAGGGCTCACTGTTGGTTTATTCATTAAGAACCTTATTGGACTGTGATCCGTGTGCACGAATACCTTATGGCTCAAGACATAGTGCCTAAAGTTTTCTAGTGCAAACACTATAGTCATTAATTCTTTCTCTATTGTGGTGTAGGTAAGTTGTGCACTAGCAATACTCCTACTTGCATAGTGGATTTAATAAGGAAATTTTTGGTCATCTAACTATGTAAGTATGGATCCTAAAGCATAGTTGGATGCATCAGTCATTATGTGGAATGGTTTGGACTAGTTAAGAGCTTATAGAATGGGTGTTTCTGTGAGCTTCTTTTTTAAAGTTTGGAAGGCTAGCTCACATTCCCTAGTCCATTTGAAAGGTATGTCCTTTCTCATTAGTTCAACCAATGGTTTTGCAACCTTTGAAAATTTCTTAGTAAACCTTTTGTAGTAGCCAGTGTGTCAAAGGAATGACCAGATATCTTTTACAGTTTCAAGTTGCTGTGTGACTCCTTGGATGATTTTAATCTTTTTGGGGTCTAACTCTATCCCTATTTGTGAAATCTTATGTCCTAATATGATGTCTTCTTGGACCATTAAATGTCTTTTTTGCTAGTTGAGACTTAAATTGGTTTCTACACATTACTTTAGTACTTGCTATAACCTATCCAAGGCTTGATCAAAGTTTTCTCCATAAGTGGAGAAGTTGTCCATGAAGACTTCCACACCATTTTTGCTTAGAACTAATCGTTGAAATGTTGTAGGGGAATTGCACAAGCCAAACAACATTTTTTTGTATGTAAATGTTCCTTAAGGACTAGTGAACATAGTCTTGGCTTGGTCTTTTGGGGCTATTTGTATTTGGTTGTACCCACTGTACCCATTCAGAAAACTATAGTAGTGATGCCCTGCAATGGTGTCTAAGACTTGGTTGACAAATGGCAATGGAAAGTGGCTCTGAATGTTTCCCTATTCAGTAGCCTAAAATCTATGCACACCCTCAATTTACCTCCCTTTTTAGGCACAATATCTAAGGAACTAACCCATTCAATATCACCAATGGGATGTATGAACCCAGCTTTTAGAAGCTATTCGATTTCTTCATTAACCACTTGCTTAATCTTTGGGTTCAATGACCTCTACGGTTGTCATCAAGGCTTCATGGAGGGGTCAGTGTAAATTCTATGTTGGGATATCCTAGGATCTATTCTAGTGAATTTCAACCATTTTTTATCACCTTCAATAGTTTCTCTTTCTATTGAGGAGTGAGCTTTGTGTTAATAATTATCAATTTTTCATTCTTGAGAAATGTGTACTCCATATTGGTGGGAAATGGTTTTAACTCAAGGGGCTCCTACTTAAACTTATTAGGGATCTTCAACTTCTCCTAGGTGATATTTTCAATGTCAAGACTTGGAAGGTGGTGATGGACTTGCTCTAATATGTCTATGCTACCAATGTAAGTGCAAGTCAAAACCTCAGTTGGTTCCATGCATATAGTTGAACTGCTCTCTTGATTAGCTGTCAACCACTAGGTGCCTTCTTGTCTTGTGGTTGCTACATATAGGCATCTTTGTATATTAGTTACTTGTGCACACTGATTGCATGTAGATAATGTTAAACATTATACAAACCATGCCTTCTACATGCAATTACACCTTGTGCCATTGTATGCGATGCATGGAACTTTCTTCTTCTTAACCTTTCCAAATGTATTTTTCTTTGATATTTCCAGGGAAAGATTGTAGATTCCTAGGTGCCATGCTCTTCCCATTATGATTGGGAAGTCCCCCTTACCATTGTTCACTTGAATCACTAGGAAGTCAACTGGATACGACCACCCACAAATAGTGGTGAAAATGTCCTCCACTAGCCCTAATGGGACAATGATGGACTGGTCGACCAAGTCTAAATGAATGTTACTCTTTTTTAGTGGAGGCAGGTTCTAGGATTTGTACATTTCTTGAGAGATTAAGTTGACACTGGGATCTGAATCCCAAAGAGCCATGCACAATTCATTCCTAGTGATTTGTAAATATATAAGAGAACTTTTAGGATCACAAAATTTCCTAGGAAGATGACCAACCTTAATCCAGTCAGTGATGGCATGAGTTAACATGACCATGTGCATTGGGCACAGTGTTTGGCCTAAAGGAAGTTCCGAAGTTTTGATTCGTAATGAGGTGGTCAAAGGATTAGCTACTTCTGATTACAAGGGCTTAGTTGGACTATTGGTTTTGAAGAAAGGTCTTTTCTTCATGTGATTTTTAGAACCAATAGTAGATTGAGAGTTAACAACCCTTGTAGCGTTATGTTGCTGCTGCTGGGTAGGGAGTTCACCTTGCATAGCTAGAGTAGGTGGTAATGGAGATATGGGTGGAAGAGGTGTACCTAGATGAGAAGGATAGTATTTTTATGAAAAATCACCCCTAGGAGAAGGAGTCCTATAGTACTCATGGGCTTGGTAGTGAGGTTGAGGAGTGATGTGACCAATAGAGTCACATGGAGAGATTGGCTGCTACATGTAATATCCATATGGGTTAGGTTGCTGGTAAGGATACTATTGCCATGGTGGTGGCATTCCCCATACTGTGGGTATTACGACTATTGATACTACTCGATTGGTTGTGGTGGAGTTCAACTTAGTTAATATGTTAAGGATTGGTCGAACTACCTTGTGTTACCTTGAAGATAAGGTAACCTTTGAGTTGTTTTTCTTTTGTTTAATCATGGGTTGACTGCATACACCCCCAGACTCCTGTAGATGTGAGATTACAAGGCAACATTCCTTAGGATGGTCATATTGACATATCTCGCATCCACTATCATTGTCTGTATCTGAATCCGTAACCTCTTCGACGATGGCAACTTTGTCCTTACCCTTTTTACGTGCATATTCTGCTTCTCTCTTTTTTTTCCTTTCCTGTTCACTACCTTGCTCTCTAGACTCCTCTACTATTTTAAGAATGGTTTGAAATTTATCATCTAGGGAGTCCCACATTTGGTCCACCTTTGTCAATACTTCCGATGCAAGTTTTTGAATGGGCAAAGTTTTCCTATTCACCATCTCTTCGAGTGGTGACTCTTCTTCATCCTCACAACATCTTACTCCCTTTTTTTGGAGGGAATGATCTCTGTTATATTTCTTTGCACTTTCTCTTTTCTGTAACTCACCTTCCTCTTTAGCAACTTTCTCCAATAATCTTTGTACTTGATGGGTCCTAATATTGAATAGTCTTCTTTGGGAATAAGTCCCAAGGGTTCTTCATGTTTCATGCCTAAGGCAACATTCCTAAGCCCATCTACGAGATGGTGTAGTTGATCCCTCTACGAATAACCATGGCTGGGACAATGATGTAACAGTGCATAATATCAGCCCATGGCAGCATCCAATGGTTCATGTCCTCCTTGTTTCTAACCATGGATTTCATTTCACAGGTTGGACACTCGGGAGTACATTTGGTACTTATCGTTGAACAATTCTAACATGGTACTCCACCTACAAATGGATTCCGATTCTAACAACTAGTACCAGGTTTCCACTTCTTTGATTACCATCTATGGAAACAACTTTAATTTTTTCCATTTTTTTCTATGTTTTGTGAGGCACATGCATCATGAAATGCTTGTAGATGATTTTGAGGATAAGCATTGTATCCCCCTTCAAATCATGGGATATTTTTCATGTCTAATCTCTTGATCCTACTATCCTTTTGGTGCCTTGTTGGGATCCTAACGGCATCAATTATTTCTAACATACTTCAAGTAGCAAGTAGGGGTTCATCGTGATCATCTTGTCTATGGTGTCTATGATGCCCATGTTGTTCCCTACTCTCTCTTCTTTCATGATGTGTTTCTCTAGAGTGCCCTTGTCCCCTTTCTTGACTATTTTGTCTATGAATCCTTTTTTGCCTGCCCTTATCCTCATGGTATTTTTATTTGTGACTATGTCCATATCTTGAAGGAGAGGGTGAAGGAGATGATGAAGGTGAAGAAGAAGAAGGACTGTCACTATGTCAGTGCCTACTTCCTTCTCTTCAGTGATCATGGCCTCGATCGCAGTTATGATCGGAATGTCCATCTTTGTCATGTGTTTGTGTTCCTTTTCTAGACCCTTTATTTCTATCGATATCGGAATCATGGTTATGGATAGTTGAGTAAATATTTTGATACACAACCCCTTAACTGAATTCAACGGGAGGAACATCATTGTGTGGGTGACTACCTAAGGCAGGTTCACCACCCTTATTTTTTCTTAGGACATGTGGGACATTCTACAACAACTTTCCCTTCATCGATTCATGATGTCTCTCCTGTTGTAAATCCCTTTGATGCTATGCCTCTGTGGGTCGATACTCTCTTGAGTTATGATCATGCACAATGTACTCTACCTATAAGTGTTGCATACTAATTCATGTGAGATCATGAAGAAGAATGCCCAGGCTAAGCGATCAAAAGGTAACACTATGTTACCTTCTAAATCTCACCAATGCAATTTTTCATTCTGGTGGAGGATAAAGGTAAAGTTTTGTATATACTCATTGGGATGAAGATATACCACATAAAACCTAGGTGGATTATTGGATTATCATGTGTACTACGCCTCTGATTGTTCCCTGTATCAAACCTAGGTGGTGAAACACTTTCGTACAAAGAAGGAGACATGATTGTCTATTCAGTGTGCAATGTATTATATATATATTATATATATATATATATTTGTAACCAACCCTAAGGGTTAATTCCAACGATGAGAAAGATTTCCTAAGTTCTAATTAGTGCACAAATAATAAAGTCCCTGGCAATGATGGCAATGATGAGCAACGAGGTATCCCTATGCTCAACCATACGAATATGAGCGTCCACACATGATCTAGTCAAATTCCAAGGACTAAGTGCTTACATGCATTTTTGGAACAAGGATGGGTTGATCAATCATTATCTTCCCAAGCTTACTTGTATAGCACGGTTGTATGGTTAAGTAAACTTGAGGTACATGATTTTTATAATTTTTAAGTTTTTATGTCCTAGTGCTACAAAGGGAGGAGAGAGATAGCTAAGTAACTAATTTTGATTTAACTACTCAACTATGATTTAACTAGTCCTAACACCAACATCCATTCTCACTTGTTATACACATCTTGAACTAGTGCAACACTACTAGGATTACCAGATGTGAATTGTTACTAGGTTACCAATTGTTACATGCATGCTCGAAGTGATCGTACTGAGTGTGCTTACTTAGGAGAGTTTCAAGGTTATAGAGAGAAAATTAATTAACTAAGGAAAGCATTAAGTAATAGTAATTAACATTAATTAGTCTATTCTAAATGTTGTAAGGTTTATCACAAAGTTCGTCTTTATTGTCGTACTCAAGGTGAGCTCAGGTACACAATGCTCAAATAAAGATTCGTTCACTTTATGACTCCTACTGTGGGCACTCAGAAATAATTCTATCTTTGGAAAGGGAAAAAGGAAAGAGTTTGGGTAAGGGACTAAGACTAACTATGCAAACCAAGTGCATGCACCTCTTATTTATAGGCAACAAGGAAGGCCCCAATATCGCATATGTGATATCATGTGGAAGGCTATGATATCGTGTACCCAATATCACGTCCGTGATATTGCGTACCCGATATCATAGATGTGATATCATTACTCATCAATAAAGAACATAGAAGACATAGTCAAGGATAGCTATAACCCTATCTATATGGCATTTAAGATCTAGCATACCCAAAAAATCAAGAAGAGGGTAAGGCAAAACAACACAATTATGTCCACATTGGCCAAAGGTAACAAAATGACTACACAGGGGTCTAAGGACAATCAACCCAAGGCCCTTGCCAACAACAACCAACCTTCAACTTCTAGGACCTCTGCATCAACTATGTCAAGGCCAAACTTTGAATGGAAAGACTAGTCAAAGTATACTAGGTTACTATTAAATTCATCAAAACTCCTTAATCAACTATTGAAGAGTGGAAGAATAAAATACAAACAAATGGTTGAAAATGACCATCAAAGGCATGATAGGCTATGTGAGTTAGCTAAAAATCCCACTCTTACAATCAAGGATGACATGTTGCTATCTAAATACTTCAAGCTACACCACTTATGCCACAACCATCAACTACTAGATCATGATACCGACTCTTTCCTAGCATTAAAGGATGACCTACAGAAGATGATAGATAAGTATGAATTAGTCCTTGATGCTTCAAACCTTGTCAAACCACAAAAACAATCCATTTAGGTCTACAAGGATCCTTTAAATACCAATAACAGTCCATACAATATATTAACATTCAATTTGACAAACAACTCTAGACCTATGTAGGATCCATTCATGATACGGGTACATCCTGACAACAAAAAGGTTCCTTTAGATTGAACTAGCTTAAGGTACCTTTTTATTATAAGGATATCATCACCTATGCCTCATAAGGATCCTTTTTGTAATCATGGTGACCCCTCATATTGAAGCCAAAAGCAAACCTACTCCTACACCTAAAAAATGTCCTCTTGTAGTGGCCAATGCAATGCCTTCTTCACAACCAAAAAACAACAAAAAATCCCTAAGTAAACAATGTAAGAAGCATGCACTGAAGCTAAAGAATAGAAACAACAAACAAACCAATGCATGAAAGGAAGCAAGCCAGCCAAAGGCCACTACCATCTCATCTATTCTAATGAGTTCCAATGCCTAAGTCACATCAACAAGTGAACCATGAGAGGACCCCAAGCTGTAGGAAAAGGAAAACAGAGCTGAAAAAATATTGAAATAGGAATTTCACATTTTGGAATGCATGGATAAAGTCAAGAATTCTAGGAAAAAAAGCCTACAACCAATGACAAAGACTTCCTCAATTTGATGGAAAAAATCAAATAGTCACTAAAACAGAAGAATACTTCACTTAACTTGTATAATCTTGTGATGACTTCCACTGTGCATCATGAGGCATTGATCATGATGTTGAACTCTACTCATGTTAGTAAGGATATCCCTACTAATGAAGAGTCCATCCATGTAGTGATGATACCGTCTTCACCAAAGGAAGAAACGAGGTCAATATTGCTAGTGTTTCATGATAGCAAATTCAAAACCAACCACCAAGATGGCAAGATAACTAAGGCTTCCCTATTCATAACCATCAGAGTAGGATGGTACAAAGTGCACAAAGTTCATTTTGACAATGGAACCACTACAAATGTTATACCTTACATCAACAACCACTCTCAAACCCTTCAACAAATCCTGGGTAGCTATAAAAGGCTCAATTTCTTTAGATTTTCTGGCAGGCGAACAATTCCCCATAATGGCTAGTTTCTTGGTGGTGGAGGAAACATTGAGATTTAACCTTATCTTGGGGAGGCCTTTGTTCACTCAACTACATGTGGTTTCCTTGATTATCCAACAAGAAATTCAGCTGCCTTACAAGGGAGGTGAGATTATCATTCATGATGATAGTGTAGCTCCTGTAGCAGTCAACACCCTAGACATTGAACAAGGATTTGAAGTGGAGTTTTAGGAAGAAACTCCTATTTTCAGCACAAATTCTAGAAACCTAAGAGAGTAGAAGAGGCCAAAACCAAAAATGATGGACCCATGGATGCATCATGGAATGAGCCCCCCTTCAACATTTTCAGCAAACGAAGAGGGGAATACAAAGTTATGCAAAATAGAACATACACATTTCCTAATATATCGAAGATTAGAAAACACTTGCATAACTAATGTATGCCTTTGACTTACCCAACCTTGCACTTGTGACTGTATTTCCTTCTTTGTTTTATAGCCTTCATATCCTAGTTTACACTTTACTTGTATTTACCATTATGTTTTCTTTAGTTTTACTTTGTGTTAACTTTTACTTCACATGTAGCCTAAGGTTTACTTTTTTTTTAAATTTACTTTTTCAAGCCTTTCATTTTAGGTAAAATACAACAAATAGCACAAAAACTTTAAAACCAAAAAACTTATAAAAATTTTAAAACATAAAAAATCAATAAAAAATTTTATTTTAGAATATGGGGGTTCACCATGGCCCTAAACTAGCAAAAACATATGATCTGCAATAGAAAAACATCACACAAGGCTTACCATGGCCTTAAACTAGCAAGTAACTCTATGGCTCACCATGGCCTAAAATTGGAAAGTAACTCCATGGCCCACCATAGTCTAAAACTGGTAAGTAACTCCACAACCCATCATGGCCTAAACATAGCAAATTTCATGGCCCTCCATGGCCTAAAAGTAGCAAAATATTTATCACTATTTACAACCTAGTCCATACCTTAGTAGCCAATGTTGCCTTTTACAACCAATCACTATCGCACAAGTTAACCAATATGTCCCATAACATAAAAAAAATGTAAAACATTAAACATGTATATAACATTAAACATTAAAATTTATGAATAAAAATAAATTTTAAAAAAATAATAAGTATCCAATGTCTACAACATAGTAACCATGAAATTCTAAATGATAAACTGTCTCTCAACACATCAATGGCTAACACTATTCAATACAACATCATCAAGATCATCAGCCATAACAAATGAAAGAACCATAAGCCATGACCAATTGATGGTGCTAAGGGGCTATTGAAGGAGGCTAAGGAGCACTTCCACCTTCTCCACTAGGGCCACCAACGTCACCTGGTACCTATACCACAACAAAACACAAGTTTAACCAACAATCAATGAATTATGAAATCAAATTATAAACTAAAATATACTATACCCAATAAAATAAGAAACATAGGAGGGATTGAGAGCAACATCTTCTAAAGGGATATTTCAAAAACCAACCTCTAAATGATGAAGGATTTTTTTTAGTCATGTGGGCCCAATCCACCTCCCAAAGATTGATACATGTAAGGATGTTGCTATCATCAATTTTTTTCCTAGTAGTCACCTTCCCAGAAGTGGTAGAGACCTAATGAGATGGAGATCCAACTACAATTAGGGTGTCTTCAAATAGTTTGAAGACATTCTCCTCCTAAATCCCTCTCACGAATAGCTCTAACTTGCATGACCTGGTGGACTCTAACTCTAATCACTTAAGGTAATCTTCATACTTAGCCTTATATTTCTTCTTGTGGTCCTTGTATGCCTGGCTCCACTCAAGAACCTAGGCACATTAGTCTCTCCACTCCCTAGGCTTGTGCATTATCAAGTCCATATGCAACTTCTATTCTACAACCTCCTTGGAAAGGAAAACCTTTCGATGGATGTCATTCTACTACCACGTGCATTCAATCTCTTTGATTTGCAAGAAACTCCTATTATTCACTTGGGCCTCCACAAAGTTCTTACGATCCTTGAGATCACTATTAGCCTCAAACTATCTCTTCTTTTCTTTTTCCAATGCTACAATGTGTTTCCATAGAAACTCATTGGAACATTGAATTTCTCACAAAGGTTTAGCACATGGAAATGCACAATTAGTGGCACTTTCATACAACTTTCATGGTACATTCTCTACATCTAATGTTAGGCTGGGTAAGGCATTGATCTCAATGGGGTTATTAGGATCCCATCTAAGGTTAGGTACTGAAAACAACAAAATATAAGAAAAAGGAATAATTAACCAAATAGAAAAAGAATAAAAAATAACAAAAAAAACTAAGACAATAAAATCATAAAGCAAAAAAATATAAAGTGCAGGATAAAATAAGTACTTACCAACATCACAACTTGTTGCAACTGATCAATCATGTCCTCAACTATTTCCCATATGAACTCCCTCTTATCTAGAGTGTCAACCCAAGTCTTCATGCAAAACATGGAGGTTGAGGCAATGGGCTAAGGCTCAATAGCTAAGGCAAGCATAACAACCAATGAAAGATTAAGACCAAGCCTAAATTAAAATAACCAAAGAACTCAAACATATGAAACAAGAGGAATACTTACCTAGACCATCATCTCAGATGATGACAAAGGGTTTGCCTAGCTATGAAGGATCAACTATGACCTTAAAGTAATTCAATAGGACATTGGATAACCCTTCATCCTCATGGCATTGTAGGATCTCCTCCTCCAAGAATTTTTGCTTTACCTTTGTTGCTGCTACTTGGGCCACTAACTCTTGTTGTTTGCCTACAACAACAACAAGAGAAAAACATGATTTAACTTAGTAGATCATACCTTATAATGCCAATATAGCCCTATAAAATAAAATATAACAATTTAAAGAAACTAAAACATACTTGTAAACAAGTTGCATGCTTGGCCAAGTCTCACCATGAACCTCCTCTTGGAGGGTTTCTTGATAACTAGTGCTTCCTCTTCAACCATGGGCCTCTTTAGTTTGGCTCTAGCTAAATATTTAGCTTTAGCCCATAATGTCTTGGCCCAATCAACATATCCATGCTTAACTTGGGGCTCAATCCCCAGGTTATCAAGGAAAACACAACACCTATCACCAAGTCCCTTAGTGGTAACAAATAGTGACTCTCCAACATTATCTAGTTGGTTCTAAGCCTACATAATGGGAAAAACATGTTTAACCATAACTTAGAGAGTTAGAATGGATTTTGGCTTACCCACTTTTCATACTTCCTCACCACCAGGAACTCTATGAACCTCCTCAAATATGTTTCAAAAAATGCATAATGCATGTGGCATTTTTTTGTGAGGTTGTCATAGAGTTTTACGATTTCACTGCATAGCCCTAAACACAAGTAACTAGCCTAGTTGAATTGAGAATCCTCTAAAAGGACCTTCTTCATGATTCATGCCTACTCAACCCATGATTTTTCCTTGTGAAAATAGCTTGGGTAACCCCTAGGAGTGGAACAAGGAATACATTTCTTTATCCTCTTCAATCTTGAATTGTATAAGAGATAACCTCTTGTGACCATTGCAAGTGCCCAATCACTTCTCCACCTTCTCTCGGTATACCCACCTTAGTGACAACCTTTAGGTATTCACAAGGAATGCCAAAGAGGTTACTAAAGGTGGATTCATTGATGGCCAAGGTGATAGAAACACCATGAACATGGGTGATGAACTTCTTTACCTCTTGATCAAAGAAGTCGATGATGCTCATCATCTTGGGGATAGGGACATTGGGCCTAAGGGCCATGAGTAGATTAAGAAAACCTACATTATCCATGTTTGTTTGGATTTTTGGGCACCCTACTACCCAACCACTACTACATAGAATCCACCTCATCATATTTGAGGATCAAAGTCACCTTCAAGCATCCTAAAATAATAAGTTTGACAGTGGAAGAGATGCTAGCATCTATAATATAATAAAAAGCTACTTAGTATATGAATAACATGTCAAAACAAAAATATATAACCAACATTAAGATCAAATTTATAGTCAAACATAGCTAATAAAACCATTTAGATACTTAAATCCTAAGTAGACTATAATCATGAAAACATTGACATGAAAATGAAAATAAAAACAAAAAAATAACTTTCACCTTTCTTGCTAGAAGAGGATTGCAAGGGGCCTTTAATGGGTATGTGGGTAAGAGCTAATTTGGCCCACCAACCTTGTCTTGTGGCATTTTCTACACATCATTGTTAGCCTTTGGAGTAATGTGTGATGTACCTATCCAAGTCACCTCTTAGTTGCTCCACCATCGCAAACCTCACTATGTGGCTTTTGATGAAGACCTCTAATGTTGTTTGGGCTAAGGGTAGGAGCTAGTCACTCTTGATGAATCACTTGTCATCTATCTTGTACCTACAAGTACACCAATTAAAGCAAGAAAAATGTTAAAACCAAATAGCCTATTAAAACCAATAATTAAAGTATCCAAAGATGAAAAATTAAAATCATGCTTACCCTTCAACATGTTAAATAGTACTGAGAGGGTTCTAAAATAGTGTATGGGCTTGATGACCAACTAGAAAAGTGTTGTTGGTATTATAGAAGTTGAACTCTAGCATGTTCCAAATCTTGGATAGCTTACAAGTTCCCCTTGAGTAATTACTATCAAGCACCTCACCCTCCATGCATGTTTTAGGATCATCTTTTAAGGACTTGACAATCAAGCTTAACGACTGGGGGTAGTAAGGTCTCAACAATGATGGGAGCTATATGGGATGATAAGTGTAACCATATCATCACACTAAATTTCTACAGTAAAAAAGCTAAGAAATCTTCTGTCCATGGCCTAAACCATAAGGAGCCATGCTTCAAAGTCATGTGGGTAGATGAGGTGTTAGGCCCCAAGGTCTAGATGCAATAGAGTAATCGCACCAGCTCAAGCACCACCAAGCTAGGATTAAGGAAGGCCCTACATACAACAACAATAGTTAAAACCACAAAAAATTATAAATAAACATGATCAAGTATTAAGAAACCAAAACAACTACAACCTTAATATTAAAATTTTCATTTAAACCAAATGAAACAACCAAAACCATAGTTCCAATACTTAAACTCAAAACCAAAACTGTGTACAATCAAGTGGCCTAATAACAATTGATGGAAATTTTCATGATAAGAGATACAAAAGAAATTATGAAAAATTTTATGTAGAAACATCAAAAACATGTAAACTAGCTTGTACCAACTACAATAGTCATAAACATCAATTTAAATTTGGCAAAATTTTACTAGAAATCCTAACTAATGGTGAAATTAGCCATAGTAAAAACTCTAAGAGAGCTAGTTAGAATTTGCTAAAAATTCAAAATCACTATTTAGAACTAAAAAATAAACATTTAAAAAAATTTATGAACCTTTAAACATAATAATAAAAACATAACAATAACACAAACTCTACTTGTACAAATAGGGAGGCTTGCAGTTTTCATGGGCAAAACTACAACTATACAAAATAGTTTATACTTGATTGAAAATGACAAATTAGAACTAAAAATTTTTTCTAAGACTAGGAATTATGTAGACAAAAAATTCAATGGGATTTGACATCAACACTAAGGTTCCAAGCTTAGAAAAAAATTAGAACACCAAACCAAAACTTCAAACAACATTCAACAAAAATTGCAAAACAACACCAAACTGTAGAAAATGGCTATAGTAGATGACTAATGAAAAATATCAAAAACAATTTTAACTTAGTGAAAAGCACTTTTAAACCCTCCTTAACACTTCAGAGCATCCCCAAGATCCTAGGATATTGGCTAGAAGAGTTTTTTAAAGTGCCAACACTACCAATCTTCACAGGTGTAAACTATAATGACCAAAAAACAACACTTTGACATTAGTTTATCAAAAAAATTTCTAAAAATCAAAAATGCAACCAAATTCAATGATTCCATAGTCATTGGAATCATTAAATAAAATCTAGAAACTCAAAATTAGAATCCATAAAAATTCCCAGCCTTTTATTCATAAAATAATGCTAAAGTGACATGAACTAAACTGTAATAGCAAAACCCCCCTTCGTGTGAATTTAGGAAAAAATTCATCAAAACTTAACTACACATTAGAATTTAGTGATTATTTAGACATTGGAATCACTAAAAAAAACTTCAAAAATCCACAACCTTAAAACCAAAAATTATTAACCTTTTTTTACATAAAAATACCAAAGTACCATGAAAAAAATGGCCAAAATTGAAAACCCACTATATACTATCTTACGAAAAAATTCATAGAGAACTAATTGTAAGTAAAAATTAGGTAATTTAAAATAGCACCACAACCCTATGGCCACAAAAATGAAAAAATTCTAAACCATTTATACATGAAAAAATTACAAAAGTGGTGTTTCCTTTTTACTCCAAAACACATGAAAATGCCCAGAAACAGTAGAAATAATTTTTTTATTCAATAAAAATCAATCCCACAACCCAAGAAACATTGAAAACCCATGACTATAGCCTAGATCTAACATAGGATTTTTGCAAAATTTAAATTCAACCAACACATAAACCCCTACAACCAAACATGCCTAGGATTCTAAGCAAATTTCAGAGAAAAAGCTAGAATTTGTGTGCCTAGGTGTCATGGTGGTGAAGCTCTCAGCAATCACTAGCCATGGAAAATTTAAGAGGCCTTGAGTAGCAATGCCTCTTCTAGTGTTAGATTCTTGGTAGTGGTAGCCTTTCTCTTGGATACGATGACAATTGACACAACAACAACCAAAATTGTGGAGCTTATGAAGCCTTCTACAAAAACTACGTTGGCCTCTTGGTGAAGAAAGCTTGTGACTACATTAGCAACTAGGGAAATAGAGGCTAAAACAAGTGTAGAGCTCTAGTGTAAGGCACTGAAGCTTGAGAGTGATGGAAAAAGAATGATTTGTGCAAAATTGTTTCTTAAAAACCACACCTAAACTTATGCATCCACTTGAAAACCCTAGTTTCCTAAAAACACTCGCTCAAGTCCCACTAAACTCAATGATCACAATTGGTAAGTAGGACTACATTGGATGAGTGGAAAACTAATGCATGAAAAAACTCAAATTTTAGATGGCCCCACTAGGTGCCTAGATAGTGACCCAATGGAAATCCTAACACACTTCGATTTTCAACTTCCTAGGGTGACTACACTAAGGTTCAAGCACCAAAATCCTAGAATGAATTCCAAAAAATCAATTACTACCAAAACCAACCTCCCAACTACCCATCCATGTCATGAAACCTTATGCCCAAATAGGAAACCAAGTGTTGACATTGATGAAAAATGGGCAACAAGGTAAGCCAAAACCCATGCCAAAATTTGTCATTTATGGAAACTACACTGACCAATAGCCTAACTACATTATTCATCATAGTCACTAGTAGGATGGTGCTCCCAACCATCAACTAAAACTTCTAATAAACTTTGAAACTACAACACCATACACCAAACCCTGACCAAAACCTCTAATAGCTCTGGAATTACATGAAACTTATCAAAAATCATCAAAATGCAATTTTATTGTATAGACTACACTTAGAGAGGGCTTAGCTACATTGGCCAGTGTAGTCCTAGCATAGTTGAGTAACAAATAAATATTAAATAGCAAATATAGCCATCGAATTAACATATTTTGACATATAAATCACCCTAGAACCTCTAATAATATTAAAACAATATATAACTCATCCAAAAAAAGTCAAATTCCATCCCACACTTCAAACTACACTAGGGACGATCCTAACTATGCTAGCCAATGTAGTCCCAGTGTATTTGGGTCAACGTTGATTGCCAAAAATAAATAAATCTCCTAAGTTATCATATTTTGACCTCAAAACTCCTTTAGGACCTCTGGTGAACTTATATTAATGAATTGTGAAACAGAAGAAGACCAAAACCCATTTTTCACATGCAACTATACTAATGGTGACCTTGACTATGCTAGCTAGTATAGTCACCAATTTTGGCATCATTTCCAGATTGTAAAGAGTAAAAATGGATTCAAAATCCATCAATATCCAATCCTAGTTGCTAGTGCTTGTCATAAAGTCCATCAGGAACTCAAAATTGGCCATGATGAACCTAGGAAATCATCCATTGAAACCAACTATGCCAGGGCTTAGTGTAACTACACTTGTTAATGTAGTCACCAATGGAGCCCAGTGTAGTCACATCAAAAAGTACCATTTTGACTTTCAAATAGGCTTGAAACAACCCCACCATATGCCTAAACTCATCTAATAGCCCTATAGATCTCCACTATGAACCACTAAGGCATAAAACTAGCAAACTCTCTATCTTTTTGACCCCAAAAAAACCTTGTTTAGTCTTTGATTAGTATCATTTGGTTAGGTTTGAACATCATTTGACACCATGTAATCATAATATAGTCTATTAAGTCCTTACACTCAAAAAATCATGGCCTAAGACTAGAAAAAATCTGACCTTGTTTGATCAATGTTAACCTTCTTTTGCCACATGTTTTATGTCCTAACTAATTTGACCTTGTTTCATGGTGTTTCAACTTGTTTTAATTTTGCAATGCATGGTTAACTTTTAAGAGATCATTAGTTAACCTCATTCAACTTCTACATAACTTCAGTTTTACCATATCTACCTTATTCTCTATCTTGTGACCTCCACTGATCTTTTTTGACCTCTAATTAGTGTTAGGTGATGGGGTTTCACCATCCTTGACCATCATCTAACACCATGTAACCATCATGTAGCCTGCTAAGACCTTTGACTGGTAAATCCATGGCTTGCTAAGGCCTAAAACTGGCAAAGTGTAATCATAGTTGACCATGTTTAATCTTATGTTTCCACCTTGATTGGTTTAGCCTAGTTTCATTGTGTTTCAACTTGTTTAGAGCTTTTTCTCCATCATCGACCTTTATCATCATTGAAAGATCATGTGGCACTATTACACCAAGTGTTATCAATGTTTGGCCTTTATTTGATCTTATGTAACCTTTGTTTCATCTTATTTATCTTCATCTACCTCTTATAGCCTTTTTTTTAATCTTGTTTGCACCTTGTTTAACCATGATATAGCATGTTTTGTTTGATCAATACATAGTTTCTAGAGTATTTTATATCATTTTGGTATTAATTTGTTATTTTACCTAGGTACCACTTTATGTGCTTATGGTTGATATGCAGGATTGAAGTATGAACACCTAGAAACAAATTATTTTACCATTGAACCTAAGTGAACCTCATGGTGATGTTGAATGATGTATCAACCTTAATTGGTTAGATCTTGAGCCTGAGAGTAAAATTGATCACATAGCCTCAATAGAAAAACCTCTAGAATGGTTTGAAAACCTAGTCAAAGCCATTGACCTTGAGGCTGGTGACATTACTGAGGACTCCCTAGCTGAGGTACCTATCATGACACATAGTGGTAAGAAGAAAACACTAAAATTAAGTTCCTCATTAAAACCTCAACAAACTCTAGACATAACCAAGGTCATCCAAGACAACATTAATGTCTTTGCTTGGTCATATGAAGATATGCCAAGCCTTGACCCATGCCTAGTGCAACATAACATAATACTTGATTCTAGTATTAGAACAATTAAGCAAAAATTTCAAAATATTAGACCATATTTAGCTTTGGTAGTTCATGATGAAATCACAAAATTATACCAAGTTGGTTTCATTAGAGTTGTTGATTATGTAGAATGGATGTACAACATATTGATAGTCCCTAAGAAAAATGGGAGTATAAATGTTTGCATATATTTTTAAAACCTAAATAAGGCAACCATGAAGGATCATTTTTCTTTTCTTAGTATTGACCAACTTATCGATACTATGGTTGGACATGCCTTATTATCCTTCATGGATGGGTTCTCAAGATACAACCAAATTAGGATTAACTTATAACATCAACTTAATATAACCTTCATGACCCCTTGAGGTATCTTTTGCTATACCATGATGCCCTTTGGCCTAAAGAATGTAGAAGTAACCTACCAAAGAGCTATGATTTATATCTTTAGCAGCTATATGCTAGGATTTCTCAATGACTACATAGATGATAGGATCATTAAGTTAACAGCTGCCAATGACCATGTGCATGACCTTAACCTTGTGCTTAAAATTTTCCTCAATTATGAACTTAGGCTTAACCCCAATAAGTGTGTCTTTAGTGTCAAAACTGGTAAGATGCTTGGCTTTGTAGTATCCAAAGTAGAAATATGTGTCAATCCTAATAATGTTAAAGTCATATCCAACCTAGCAACACAAACTAACCTTAATGAGCTCTGGGAATTTCAAGATAGATTACAAATTATCCATAGGTTTATTAGTATGCATGTGGATAAGTTACAATCCATGCAACACTTTCTTAAGAAAGTATTTCACTATGAGTGAATAGCTCAATGTCAAGAAGCCTTTGAAAGGCTTAAGCAAGAGTTGGTATAACTACCGATGATCTATTCTTCGTAAAAGGATAAATCTTTTTACATCTAACTTGCTATCTCTAACACATCTATTGCCTCTCTACTTTGTCAAAAATAAGATGATGGAGTAGAGTTACCCATATACTACTTAATCCATGTATTAGTTGCCCCTCAGACCTAATACATTGAAGTGGAGAAGTATTTTCTAGCCTTGGTCTTTTCATTGAAGAAGTGACAACACTAGCTCTTTAGGAGCCAAGTCAACATCATTTGTAAAGACAATGTACTTAGATCCATAACAACCAACATCTACCAAAATAGCTATATCACCCATTGGAAAGCCATAATAATCAAGTTTGACCTTCATTACATTTCTCAAGCATCAACAAAAGGTCAACCCATAGCCACACAACTTACTACTTCACCAATAGAAGATCATGCAACCATAGACCTCAAATTCCTAGCTGAGCATGTTCACATCATTAGCAATGTACCCAAGGGCTATGAGGTAATAATGTACTTTGACAGAGCTTCAAAAGCTCATGGGCTCAGTGCTACTACCATCATAACATTTCCATCTGGTGAAATCTAACCCTTCACTTACCATTTTGAATTCCCATGTACCAACAATATAGTGGAGTATGAATAATTGATCAAGAGAATGATGGTATTCTATGACCTAGGAATCAAATACCTAATGATCAAATCCGATTTACAACTTGTGGTCAACAAAGTAACGAAGGTTTATGCATGTAAAGCCCAAACTTTACAACCTTATTATGACCTAGGAAAGAAACTGATGCAACATTTTATAGACATTAATATCCAACATGTACCTTGAACCAAGAATATGTTAGCTAATTCCATTGCAGCCTTCGCTATTAGTGTGATACCTAATGTGTTTAGAAAATTACCTTTCTTAACCATGGATTATACTATTTCCATCACATAGAATACTGTGAACAACTTTGTAGCCTTTGCCAGTACCACCCCTCCAAGGGAATTATATAACAATATCAAGTTTTACCTTATGCATGGTGAATCTTCATAGGGCCTAACTACTTCTCAAAATTTTTTTGTACATAAATGATCAAAACAATATGTCATCGTAGAAATTAACGCATTATTTCGATAGTCCTATGATGGCATATTGATAGTGTGCTTAGGAAAAACTGAAGCCTACATAGTCCTTGATCAAGTTCATGAGGGTGTATGTTGAGGACATATAGGACCTAGGACCATGGTTGCTAAGATTAGATGGTTAGGCTATTATTGACCTTATATGGAAAATGATTTTTTGTAGAAGGTTAAAACTTATGACACTTGTTAATAGCATAGTAACCTAATACACATCCCACCAACTAAGTTATGCACTACTCAGATAACTTGGTCATTTTAATGATGGGAGTTAGATATTGTTACACCTATAATGTCTAAGTCTTCCATAGGACATAGCTTCATCATCATTACAACCAAATACTTCACAAAGTGATTTGAAGCAATTCCCCTAAGGAAGACAATATCTCAACAAGTCTATAGATTTATACTCAACAACATAGTAACCTATTTTGACATACCTATGATCATAGTCACAGTTAATGGACCATAGTTTAGTAGACAAGAAATGAAAGCCTTTTATCATGACCTAGGCATTAAGCATTCATTTTTGTTACCATACTAGCCTTAAGCCAATGGATAAGCTAGAGCTAGCAACAAGGCCATCGTGAACTTTCTTAAAAATATGTTGAACAAAAATAGATACAAGTGACATGAGAGGCTTGTCCATGCACTTTGGGCTTACTGAACAACCTATTAAACCACAATTAGTGTAACTCCATATAGCTTGGTTTATGGGTCTAAAGCTATTTTCCCTCTTGAACTATAGGTTGTATAGCTCCTAGTTACTCTATCAAACTTCATCAACAATGAATAAAACAAGGAGATGCATACCATGGACCTAGTCTCAATGGAGGAGCAACAAGTACAAACACTTACCCACATCAACCGATACTAGGAGAGGTAGAAACAATCCATCATGACCTAATCAAGTGAAAGGTCAAGAAGGGAGACCTAGTCCTCAAGGTCATCCATGAGCATGCAGACAAGTTCTCAACCAACTAGGAAGGACATTTCTTGATCACCAAGGCATATGGCAATCAAGCCTTCTACATAGTAGACATGAATAGAAATGAATTGGCCAATCTAGTCAATCATTCATATCTAAAACTGTATTATATTTAACACATTTTCTTGGTAGGTACCAACATCAAAATCCATGACCATAGTGACCCAATAACAAGCAAGCTAGTATTCCTTTCTTTACCTCTTTTTTCACAACAAATGGACTAAATTTTTTTTTAATAGATGTAATGCAAGATGCAAATCCCTTTTGGGTGTAACAATTGTAATCTTTGGTGGCTTGGTTTGCTAATTCTTTCATGTAACCCTATGCATTGTACTATGATAACATCTTTTTTTTTAATTCTCTCTTGAAGTTTTGCTTACAAGATAAAGGCTGGAGTCATCACGAAGGTGCAACTCATTGCAACAACAAGTCATCAATGTGACCTCGATGCACAAGATTTGGTAAATTAATCCTACCATACCAATAGTGCTTATTTTACATCATTGTGATTACCTTTTCCTAAGCCCAACCCCATATCCTAAATATGACCCTCCTTGCCTTAAATGATAATGTTAACCTATGTTTGACACTCATGCATTATGGCTATTTAGCATCTCCTTGTTCATGCTCCACCTACAAGTCCATTAAATGTAATGCATCTTATTCAATGGGAATACCATCAAGTCCATTGAGTGTAATTCATCTCATTCAATGGGAAAACCATCAAGTCCATTGAGTGTAACACATCTTACTTAATGGGAAAACCAAATCAAACAAGGCCTTGGCAATGAAAACTAATGAAGGTTTCACCTCAAAAAATAAAACAAATGGAGAAGAAAATCATCAAGAAGCCTAATGGCCAAAAAAAACCTTGGAGTGAGATGTTGGTTCCTCAAAAGCATTACCAAGTGACCAATACTTCAAAGCATGAAGTGCAAAGGCTTAATTGATTATTCAACATGTCAATGTCACATCTTAGCCATGATGTTATCCTAAAAAACTCATTTTTAATCCTCATAACCAAATGTAACCTGCAAATGTTACCACCTCATCATAACCCTATCTGATTATCATAAGCATTCTTTGGCATAGTTTAACACTACAAGATCAAGAATGGAGAGGAAACATTGGTGATGGGCTTGCAATGGTTTTTTGTATTCTTTGTCAATGTCTCTTAGGACAATCCTCAAGACATCAACAAAGAGAGCCAATGAAACCCCACCAAGGAAATACATGTTGTAATCTATAACCTTCACCATTCAACTTGAGTTAATATTTCATTATAAATGTAATGTTTTTATAGAGTTATAGCCTCAACTATGCTAGAACCACCTACCCCTATAGTAGATGATGTTGGATTTTCACTTTCCAACAACAACACCCAGCATAATCACCACAAAACCCAAAATAGCTACAAGACTAGTGTTGTTGTTGTTTAGTTTTGCATTTTTCCACTAATGGCCTATGTAGTCATGACATGTTCCAATGGTGACAACATGGCTAGTGTGGTCATCATAGATTTATAGTAGACATAGTTTCACCAAAATAGTCACCATGATTTCAACAGATTTCAGCAAATGTCAACATAGTTCTCCAAGGACAACATGATTGAGGTGAAGGCCAATGTAGTGAAAATGTTTCATTTACTATTTTTAGTATGTTGATGGGTTTTGATGGCTCTAGTGCATCAAAACTTACAAAAAATGATCAATTGTGCTAGAATCATAGTTGTTACACTTGTAAATAGACATCAATCTATAAGCAATCATGGTAGTAATTTGCAGCATTAAGTCAACAACCTAATATCTATAAAATTCAAATGAAAACATCTTATTAAGGTTCCAACCTTGAGCAATTTTAAGCAATCTCAAATGAGCATTTGTGCAACCAATAGTCTTATTTTGTAACCATGACCACTTATGCACTCCATTTAGCATCTACGCTAAGCACTAGAGACCCTTAGCGTAGTACCACTAAGACAAAAGTGTACACCACTATTAACACCACCTATGATCAAAATTGTAGACTCAAATGAAAACTAGCAAGAAGTTACAATAAATTGTAACTGGGAAGTACTTGGATCATGGATATCGACTACAGAACATAACCTATTGGCTCTAATAGACTTCAAGATTTATTCAAACCAACTTCTTGTAACTTGAGCACACCATTTGTACTCTTTAAACTTTATACTTTTATTCAATAAAGTTTTAAATTAATTTGTAGTGAAAATTTTATTCAAAGTTTAATCCTATGTTAATTTCATTTTCATATGAATCTACAATTTTTATTTTTGTTTATGCTTTATAAGTTTCTAGGTGATTGATAAAATTTTCCAAGTTACCTTGGATCCTATTTTTGGAGACCCTTGGAATTCAAGGTTAGGCTATCACAACCTGGGATTTTTGGTTTTCTAGTAACCAAATTTTCTAGGGTTGGCATAAGGCTACAAAAAAGAAAATGAAATAAAGAAAGAGTATAACTAGATTTATAAATCCTTATATTTAAAACTTAATACATCAAAATAAGCAAATGATATTACAATGAAGAGCAATGACAAATTCACTTATAGTAGCTAATGATGAATCTTTCTATGAATAGTGCTTGAATAATTCCCAAGATTTTGACTTTGTCTTATAGCCTCAGAGTTTCTAAAGATGCCTTAAAATTCATGCAATGGCTATCAAATGGCTAGTATATATATCTACTTTGAAGTTTAGATGTCTATTTGAGATAACCCCTAATGCAAGAGAGACATCTACCTAGAAGAGTAGACGTTTGCCTATAGATGTCTGCTTATATCTTCAAAGATAAATGTTTGTTGTTCTTCATAGATTTCTACATCAATTTTATGGTTTAGATTATAAGGCATTCCCTTGTCAATTTGACATCTTGGTAGTCTTCAAAACATTTTTGTTTTACTTCTAGACTCTATTTTCATCCATGCTCTCATCTTATCCATGTACTCTTTAATTTGAAATCTCAATGTAGATCTTGTTTCTTAAAGTCTTAGATCTCCATGTAAAGTTCTTGTTCATGGCCCTACAAGATTATCATTACATACATACAATCTATATTTTCCATTTTCTTTAAGGTTTTGAAATACTAAAAGGTCAATAATCTCTCCATTTTTTATGATGTCCAAAACTTGAGAAAATGATTAGTGCCATGCATATTATATAAATTAAATGGTAAACAATAAAAGCATTTAAGACTTATAAATTTTATTGGTAGTAGAGAGCAATGTTGGAAGAAGGATAAAAGGCTCAAGCAATGGGTTAAAGAAAAACTGATAACACCCAGAAGTTTCCATAAACTATTCAAATGTCAAACATATCTCATAATACAGCATGCTACCAAAAACATAGCTATCCATATACAAAAACATGATCAAAAATAATAAAACTATCATACATTATCCACCATCACATACAAAGGCCAAAATATCATAACATACTATCACTATCCATACAAATCCATAACCATGTACAATAGTCCATAGAGCTGCATACAATCCACAAAATTCTCCCCATTTTTGGACATCATCCAAAAGAAGGGACTATCAAGGAACCTAATCATTTAGCTTAGTAGCATTATTGGACTCATCATCAAAGGTAGTTTCTACACAAGAAGGCTTGTATGTCTTCTCCTCATTATTGTCACTACTAGTACTAGTGCTAGTGCTAGAGATGTATTGCTCATCATCATCATCTAATGATCGAACATGTATAGGAGCTCCCTAGGGACACAGCTTCACTTGAAAATATGATGAAGTGAGTGGAGCCTAGCAAGAATATGAGGAAGTGCCCTTCCTCTAATAGAATCCACTAGATTCCACTAAGAAGAAGTCCCAAAGATGCTTTCCATAGCTAGCTACTCAAATATCTATGGAGCATTACCATGAGGGTAAAAACTAAATCCAAGCTACATAGGATTAGGTTTCTCCCCCTAGACACATATGGATGACACATCAAGCTCCTCAAAATCATATGCATTTTTTGATTCATATGCCTGGAATGGCCTAGCAGCTACTAAGTGCCTAGTTGGAGTTGGACAGTCCTTCTTATTGTCTAATATGAGAGAAGTGGTAATCTTCTCAAACTACTACCCATCCAAAAGAAGAGGTACTACAACTGCATCCATTCTCTTATGAATGTAAGAGAGGTTCCTGCCAATCATCCCAGTAGTACGAGCAAAAGTCTTAAAAAATTTCTTGAGAGTGGAGCTCATCTAGCTACTAACTAATTTGGACCTTCTCAATTGAGGAGAGACTTTAGAAGGTTATGTAGATCCCTTCTTCCTTGACTTCTAAGGCCTAGTGCTAGGTTCTATAGCTTCAACATGGATGGAGCTCCTTTTCTCCTAATACTCACCGAGGCTCCTCTTACCTTTAAGCAAAGGCATATCAGGAATGGGAACACCTCTCTAATAGATCAACAAACTAATGAGATGAAGATGTCCAAAGACTCTCTCCCTAGTGAAGAGACCTAACATGTCTCTACATAGGATATGATCTAAGTCTAGTGGCTAACCATTGAGTAGATAATAAAGAATGAAGATTTGAGCTAGCAAAAAATAGCTATAACTTCCTCCATTTATAATAATAGTATACAAAATAATGAGAGCAAGTGAAACCATTCGAAGCCATTTGACTCCTAAGAACTTTTCCACTATTCAGAGACATAGACTTCCTAAACAAAGCATCACAAAATTCATCCTAGGAAATAGGAATTACACCATTCATGAAAATGTCAAACATGGAATGAATTTTAACCCTATGTACATTAGAATTGGAAATGCTAAGGATGGCATTGACAACTTACGAGGTAACTTCAATTAGCATTCCCCCAATAGTAAAAGTAAAAGAATTAACAGTAGCTTTTGAAGTTACAATGTTACTATAAAATTCCTTGATGAGGATCTCTAGGACACAAACATTCATAGAAATAAAGGACACCCAATTCAAAAATTACAAAATTATCATAAGTTCCTTTTGATGATGTTGTTGAAAGCAAAGGGATCTCTAAAAAATAATAGTAATAGACTAAGTTATCTCAAATTTGTGCTAAGCATCGGTGGAGCAAAACTAAGGAGTATAAGAGTTTGCAGTGCTAGAATATGCTCCCTTCAAGTTCTTGCTCTTTCTTGGAGGATCATTGGATGTTGTAATATTTTTGTGAGTCATCAATCTACAAGAAGATGTACATATCATCATTTTTGAGGAAGCCTTGATCATTTTCTCTTAGTCATGTATTCTTGGATGTGAAAAAATGAGGGGAAAATAAGCTGTTGGCTTTATGTAATTGTGATTCAATTTTGTGATGGAAAATCTTGGTCATTGAAAAGAACCAAGAATTCTTAGCCATAGGTAGCCTTAAGCCAAAATCCCCTAGGGCCTTCACAAAGAAAAATGGAATTTAGGATGCCTTGGATGGTCTAGTAGATCACCCAGGGACTTAGGGGGTGCAAAACGGGGGTCTAAAAAGAGTATAGAAATATGAAAATATATAAACAATGTACCAAAATATAACAATTATATATAAAATAATACATAATATGGAATCATAAACTTTATTAAATAAACAAATAATAAAGTCAAAGATGTGTACAAAATTGGTATCCAAGAGGGAGGCAGATGAGGGTTCACTTGGGTAGGGGTTCAGAGTTTGTCTCCTGCTTAGATCTATAATGTTGGTTGATGCTAGGGGTTATGGAAATGTAAAGGATCAGGGTAACCAAAGTGCATCACATTGGTATTTGGTGATCCCAAAGAGGGATAAAGTTAACACCCATAGCTCATAGATCCAAAGGGGGGGAGTAATAGGATGTAACAAGTTGCAAGGGGTCATGCTAGTAGGTGCCAAAGAGCTATGTTTCTACCAAGGAAGCAAGAGCTATTGGGTGTCAAATGCCAAGGATGTTCAATTGCAAAAGTTTGGAACCTTTTCATGGTGGAAAGATGTGATTTTTATAGGATTACATCCATGATTTGTGTTGCAAATTGGCTGCCAAATTTTTGATTGTGTTGCATTACCTTAGGTTTCATGGGATGGGATCAAAAAGGTTTCAACATAAAACTTTTGTGGTGCTTCATTGGCCCCTCTTTGTTGGTGTCTAGAGGATTGACCCAAGAGGTACTAACAAAGAATAAAAAACACCACTACAGGTCTACCACTGATGTTCCATCTCCACACTTGATCTAGTCTTGTCCAAGCATGTTAAAGTGTGCTTATGATGATGGGATTGGATTATGATGGAGGAATGATTATGTTAGGTAGGGAGATGGTCATGGAGGCTAACAATGTATTACCCCCTTGTTTCCATGCTAAGCTCCCCCCTTCAAGGGGGTGTGTCAACATGGAAGACTTGAAGGGATTGATTTTTAATGAATTTTTACTAGTCTTGGGCATACATGTGCATTTCTAGAGTTTCTAATGCTATTGGGCATTGTCCAAGGTTAAAATTTGTCAATTTTAAGGTTGTTTAATAGGTTTCTTAGGTTAACCCCTGTTACCATGCTAAGCACCCCCCTCCAAGAGGTGTGTCAACATGGAAAATCCCAAGGGGCTAATTTTTGATGAATTTTAACCAATTATGTGCATACATGTGCATTCCCAAGGTTGCTAGAGTTATTAGGCATTTCCCAAGTTCAAAAGTTGTTGATTTTAAGGTTTCTTGGTCATTTTTTAGAGTTACCCCTTTGCTTCCATGTTGAGGCATCCCCCACCCCCCCCCCCCCCCCCCCCCCCCCCCCCCCCTCTAGAGGGTGTATTAGCATCGAGAATCACAAGGGACTAATTATTTAATAAATTTATATTAGTTTTGGACATGCATGTACATTCATAAGATTGTCGGAGCTACTAGACATTACCCAAGATCAAAAGTTGCTAGTTTTAAGGTTATTTTGTTGATTTTTTATGTTACCCCCTTATTTCCATGCTAAGCCTCCCCACTACCCCACCATCATCCCCCCCCTCTCCCCTTGACCTTCTAAGGGGATGTGTCAACATGGAAGATCCTAAGGGAATGATTGTTTTGACAAATTTTCATCAATCTTGGGCATGCATGTGCATTCTTGGGATTACTAAAGCTACTAGGCATTTCCCAAGGTCAAACGTTGTCAATTTTAAGGTCATTTAATGCATTTTTTGGATTATCCCCTTATTTCCATGTTGAGCATCACCCCCCTCCCCCCCAAGGGGGTTCATTAGCATGAAAGACACCAAGGAGCTGATTTTTAATGAATTTAAACTAATCTTGAACATGCATGTACATTCCCAAGTTTGTCAAAGCTACTGGGCATTGCCCATGGTCAAAATTTGTCAATTTCAAGGTTGTTTAATAGGGTTTTTAGGTTACCCCCTTGTTTCCACATTGAGCCTCTCTCTAAGGGGTTTGTCAGCATGGAAGACTCCAAGGGATAAATTTTTGATAAATTTGGACTAATTAGGAGAATGCATGTGCATTCCTAGGGTTGTCAGAGATACTGAGAATTATCCAAGATCAAAATTTGTTGATTTTAAGGCTTTTTGATCATTTCTTGGAGTTACCCACTTACTTCCATGTTGAGCCCTCCTNCCCCCCCCCCCCCCCCCCCCCTCCCAACTTTCTAGGGGGGTGTATCAGCATGAAGGAACATAAGGGGTTTATTTTTAACAAATTTTAATTAATTTTTAACATCCATGTGCATTCCTAGGGTTGTCGGAGCTACTAAACATTACCCAAGATCAAAAGCTGTCAATTTTAAGGTTATTTTGTTGATTTTTTATGTCACCCAAGGGGTTTATTTTTGATAAATTTTGACCAATCTTAGGCATGTATGTGCATTCTTGGGGTCGCCAAAGCTACTGGGCATTGCCTAAGGTCAAAAAGTTGTTAATTTTAAGGTAATTTAATGCATTTTTAGGGTTATCACCTTGTTTCCATGCTAAGCACCCATCCCCCCCTTCCCTCCTTTTCCAAGGAGCTATGTTAGCATAAAAGACTCCAAGGGGTTGATTTTGGATGAATTTTGACCATTTTTAGGCATGCATGTGCATTCTCGAGGTTGCTAAAGTTGTTGGGCATTGCCCAAGGTCAAAGGTTGTCAATTTCAAGGTTTTTTAGGTTACCCCCTTATTTCCATGGTGAGCCCCCCCTCTAGATGGTGTGTCAACATGGAAGTCTCCAAGGGATTATTTTTTGATAAATGTTGATCAGTTCTAGGCATGCATGTTCACTCTTGGGGTTACCAAGGCTGCTAGACATTACCCAAGATTAAAATTTACCAATTTTAAGATTTTTAAGTTAAATTTTGAGGTTATCCCCTTGTTTTCATGCTGAGCTTGGCACCCCCTACCCACCACACCACCCCCACCCCTCCAGGGGGTGTATTAGCATGGAAGATCCCAAGGGGCTAATTTTTGATAACTTTTGACCAATTTTGAACATGCATGTCAATTCCTAAGGTTTTCAAGGCTACTAGACATTGCCCAACATCAAAATTTGTTAATATTAATGCCATCAAGTTAATTTTGTTGATTACCTTCTTATTTTCACACTGAGCCCCTACCTCTCTAGTGGGGTGTGTCAATGTGAAAGACTCCAAGGGATTAATTTTTAATGAATTTTGATCATTCTTGGGCATGCATGTACATTCCCAAAGTTTCTGGAGCTACTAGACATCAGCCAAGGTCAAAATTTATCAGTTTTAAAGTTATTTTAGTGGTTTTTCATGTTATCCTTTGTTTCCATGCTGAGCTCCCAAGGGGATAATTTTTGGAAAATTTTGATAAGTTTTGGGCATGCATGTACATTCCCCAGGTTGCTAGAGCTATTGGACACTATCCAAGATCAAAAGTAGTTAGTTTAAAGTTTTGTGAATTGGTTTTAAAGTTCAACCCCTTATTTCCATGCTGAGCCCACCTCCAGGGGGTTTGTTAGTATGGAGGATCCAAAGGGGATGAGAACCAAAGGGGTTATCAACTACTAGAGGTCATAGAGGGGTAGTAAGGCACTTAATGCAAGAACTATGGTTACTAGAGGTTGGGGAAGAGGATTTTTTATGTTATACCCCATGATGGCCTCACACTATACAACATTGATGGTGGATTTGCCAACATGAATTATGATAAAATGTTGCAAGCTAGCCTATTTGAATGCAAGAGATTAGGCTATTGAAGGTTGTACAAAAGTATAAAGATCCAACATGGTAACTAGGTGGTTAATTTATATATCTATGTTGTCAATTTATGGAATTTTGTACCATTTCCCATCCATCCATGCTAGGGTCAAAGTGCTTAGCATATATAAGGCCTTCCCCCAGTGGAAAACCACTAAATCAAAAGGTTTTGACCACTTTCAACTAGGCTTTACAAGGTTCATGTGTGATTGGAAGTGATTGGATAGGCTCTTGGTTGTGTGGAATCCTTTTGAATGTCAAATCTAGGTGTGATGTGTAGTGGGGGGCATGAATGGGGGTTACCCTCTTTTGTTTCATATTGAACCCCCTCCCTGTTCCACCCCACTCCCCCCACCAAGAGGGGATGAGCCAAGGGGCACACCCAAGATGACTATTTTAGAAACGTTTGACCCCCTTTCAAAGACTGGATTTGAATGGTACAAGTAGAAACTACTAAAAATGGTAAGAAATTTGGCCTTTTATGTTTTTTAAGAGGTGGAAGACATGCTTCCAAGTTGAGTATGGTACCCTGAAATGTGGATGCATGGGGGTTGAGGCTTGGGTGTGGTTCTATGTGTTCAAGGTATCAAACCNCTAGAATTTAGTGCATGTGAATTTTCCATACATAGAATTAGCAAGTAGGGGTTTGGGTGGAAATGTTAGGTTTTATGTATTTTTGATGCCAAAACTTGTGAAAACTCATCACAAACTATCATTCTATTAATCAACATAATGGAGGAAAGCCTTTGCATCCAATTTTTGTAGAAGATCTTATCAATCTTTAGCATGAAGCTTCTCTTCTCTCTTTTGGCTAGTAGTGAGGCTCTACCCCCTTCATATTTCAAGCTTTTTCCCAACATTAATCATCAGTATGAAGAAAAATAGCAAAAATCCACACATACAAGCATCAAATTAGGCTTCCAAAATGGTTTTCACCTTTCCCAAGGTTGTTTCCATCCAAGGGGCCTCTTCATCAGTTCTAAGGTAGGCCATTCTTTGCCTTTTCATGGTATTTTTGCCATTTTTGTGCTTTTCTTAGTAGAAATAGGCCATTTTTCATAGATCTAGTCAAAAGGAGTCAATAAAATGGAATTATAATGAAATCCTAGATCATTTTTTTGCTGTTTTTATGTGGATCTAGGGTTATTTTGCTCTTTTTGCCTAGGTAGATAAGATTTTTGAAATTAGGCAAGCCTTTTCAAGTGTTTTTTCAAAAAAAAAAATCTCATGTTGGGGCCATTTTTCATAGATCTGGGGCTAAGGATTCATTAAAATTAAATTCTAATGACATCTTGCCCCCTTATTTTGATGTAATTGTAATGGTTTTATGTTGCTTTGGCTATTTTGGCTATAATCTACAGCTATATCATGTTAGATTTGTGTTTTTTGATACTTTTTGGTTCAAAAAAGCAAGTTATGTTGTGTATTTTTTATTAGAAAAATGGCTTAATTTTTGCAACCTTTAGTGTTTTTTACTTTTATTATTATATTTAAGCTTTTAAATTTTTGTGGTCTTTTTTAATTTGGAGTTGTATTGGTCCTGGCTATTTTGGTTTGGTTGTGTAATTAGGGTTTTGTGCCATTTTTCAAATTTTCATCAACATTAATAATTTTTTTCTAAAACGTTGTCTAGGGTTTTGAATTTTTATTAAGTATTGGTGCATAGGGATTGATTAAAACTTTCAAATAGTGGTTGAATCACTCCATTTGGAGCTTAAATGAATTTTAAGTGAATTTTCCCCTAACCCTACGTGAATGGGGGTTGATGGTGATTGCTACAATTTTTTTATCTTTGGCTATGTTTTGTACATGAATGATTACATGTTTTTAGTTGAAATGGTCATGGATAGAAAGTTCATAATTTTAGGGTTCCTTCAATGGTGGAATCATTAAAATTGAAGCTAAGATGAATTTTTTATGAATTTTATGGTGAGGCTATGTTAATTGGTCTAAATTTGGCTATAGCACTTTCTGCTTTAAGTATGGGTGTGGTTGTCATAGTTGGAATTTTTAACCTCCATGCTCCTAGGGATTTTATTTTTTAAATTATGTTGTAAATTTCTTTTTTTTCATTTTTTTGAAGAAAAAAGGTTTTTACTATTTTTAGTAAGTTTCTTACTTATTGTTATTATGGCCACTTTTTCTATGTTTTGATGCTTTTTTTTTAAATGCATGTTTTGAGATAAGGCATAACTTTGGTTGTGATTTTTATTATCATAATTTTTTCTATAAATTCTAGGATAGATTGCAATAATATGCTTATATTATTTTTTTCTAAATTTTCTTAAGAAAATTTGAACACCCTAAAGCTTTTTATGGGGGTTAATTTCACCCCCGACTAGAATGTGTAAAATTTATTAAGAAATTATAAGTGTTGAAATGTTGTGCTAATATTGTTGTTTTTTATACTTTTCCCCTATAGGATTTTTCTTAAGTTGGTGCTCATTGTTGTTAAGTTGGTTGGTATTCTCTACTTCCTCTATCAACCTATGGACCATACCACGCTTCTTGACTTGGCCTTGGAGAAGATGTTAACATGGTTCCACCTAGGGAAAAAATATTTCCTTGCCTACCTTCTCTGGCACTTTAGTGTGATGATGTGGTCACACTCTTCCGAGGAGGTGGCTGCAATTATCATGGAGACTTTACTACCTAGGTCTGCACGCCTAATTGCTCAGTTCATAACCAATCGACTAGAGACCCGAGTTGCAGAGGAGTTAGTGGATTTCATCAGTCCATGTTACCTTTCAAATATCTAGAGCATGCCAAAGTATTCATGATACAACATGAACAATACTCTAATGGTATCACAAAGAGTCCACTCTTTGTTCTAGAATCCTCTAGGAACTATGTACTGATTACAAAGGTAAGCATGGTTGTTATAGGTTTTAATATTTTGGTTTTATCTAGTTTAATCTTCTCTCTTCAAACTTGTTGGTTCTACATGTATCTTGTAGGTATAGGGTTAATGTTCAAGGTGGGATCAAGAATGATCAAACCTTGATGGTAGCCCATACCACATTGAATGAATTCACCAAAGGCCCCAAGATTAGACATGTTGTCTTTGAACAGCTAAGAGGGGAGTTTGACAAATATCCAACCAAATTGTACCTTGTTTACAAGAAGTTTGTGGCTACCAAAACAACACATAGCTAGTGGGTGGCTTGTAAGGATATCATAGATATGGGTATTACTAGTAGGATCTTCACACAAGCTTCTCCAAGTAAGAAGAAGAAGAGTGAAAAATCAAGTATGTTGTTATCTTAAAGATATTATGGTTAATTAGGCTTTAATTAATTAATTAATTTTTTATGGCTAAAACATAATTTTATTGATGCCAAACACTTGTCATTTGCTTACAGGGCTTTCCACTTCTGCAAATGTTATCATACCCCTCACTGGACGTTCTATGGAGAACCTCATGCTAAATTTTGGTAAGGTGGGACTAGCATAAGAATGGTTAAGGGAGAATGTACTTGAAGAAATTTAAGAAAAAATTTCTCATGTAGGTTTTCTTGAGATCTTCATGGTACCCAACCCTATCATCCCTTCTATAGATATGTTGAACATCATCAACTCTTTTGATGAAAGAGTCAAAGTGCTTCGAACCACAACACAAGGCCAATCTATTACTATTTCCATTAGCATGTCTACCTTTCATGACTTATTTGGTGTTTCCACTGACAATATGACAGTTGCCACCAAACTAATGAAAGAGGTAGTCCATCATGTAGAGGTTGAGGAATGGCTTGGTGCTACAAAGGGCCACTCCAGTCTTGCTTGCAGTAGCTTTCTAAACCCTATTGCAACAGGGTCTTATCCTTTGTTTAGATCTAGGGTATTCCTTAAATTTTTATCACAAAAGTAGATGATTGGCATTGTGTAGGGATGGACCTTCAAGAAAGTTATGATAGAGTGAACTTGTTTTAACTAGCTTGCTTCCTTGGCTACGAGCCTCAAAGAGGAAATCATCAAAATTCATGTAGGCTCTTGCACAATAGTCCACATGCATCATGCATTTTTTGTAAGCTATTTGAAGAGGCTTGAAAAATTTTTGGTGGTGAGGAGAGGTGGATCATGAGTGTCAAGACCCACAACAACTCTCCAAGCCTTTGATAAAGAATCTTTACCAACCATTAGGTCCCAAAATCCACTAGAGGATATGGAAGAATTACTATCCATGACCACCAAGGATCTTGATGTTAGTCGATGTGAATCCCTTGATAGCATAGGGGAGGTACCTCTTACATTTCCAGCAAGCATCAAGAGGGTCTAATGGTTGTGTGTTGAAGCCACTAGATTAACTAGGATTAATCTAAAGAGGCCTATAGAGGAAGCACCACTAGCAGTAAAGCCATCCTCCAAGAAAAAGATTATCTTCAGGATTCCATACTTAGACCAGGAAATCATAGGTATAGTTCTACTATGTTTCCTTTCTTTTTTTGGTTATGTTTTTGTTCTATGGTTATTTCTATTAATTTATGTAACAATGTTTTGGCTACAGATCAATAGTGAAACCTAGTAGCCCAAGTTTCTACTATGAAAGAAGAACAAACACAAGAAAAAGAGGCACACAGCCATGCCAAAGAGGAAGAGTGAAGGCATAAGACTATAGTAGAGGAAGAATAAATACATGCAAAAGAGGTGCTCTTGCAACAAGATACAGGTGATCTGGATGCCTTGTTCAATGGATCATTTCCTAGGGAGTCTCTAATCGAAATCCTCGATGATGATGAAGATGATCATGAGAAGGAAGTGGAGAGTAAAGATGTACTTATGGTCTACTTGTTATTTCCTATAATTTTATTTCTAGTTTTAGAGTTCTTACTTATCCAACAATTGTTATGCTTATCGTAGTTCCTGAGCTAGCAACAAAGGCCCTTATACTTGAGTTTCACATGAAACCATGGGTAGAGGTCCTGAACAAGATAAAATTCATGCATGGGATGGCAAAGGACATTGTTGATTAGTTGTAAAAAGTTTCACCTAAAATCAGTAAGAACTATTTTTTTCTATGCCTTAGTCATTTTGCTATGATATATACTTTATGTTATGGCTATATTGTATATTAAGTTTAAGATTATTATTTTTATTGTTTTAGTGTCATCAGTCACATCGAATCCAACCTAAGACATGGAGTTTGACTCCTTGCCTAAACTTCCTTATGACACCACACACCTCCCCTTGAAGCTTTATGAAACTACCACTGATCTAGCGATTTCATGTGCTAAGGCTTCATGGGAGATTCAAAGGTATAACAATTCCCTATGGGAGTAAGTTATGGCCTTGAAGAAGGAAAATAAAAGGCAAGTTGAGAGAATCAAGGATCTCAAGGAGTGTAAGGCCTTTGTGGAGGCCCAAGTGGAAAAATCAAGGGCCTTATAGACCAAGGAGATCACATGAACCCACTACTAGTGCACTTTCCATGATAAGATTGCTCTTTCCCAAGAGTTACATGAGCAAAAAATGTAGATGACCTTGATTTCTCAAAAGGCACAATATTGGAAGGATTATTGTGTTTGGGTCATAGAGAGGGATAAGACCCAAAGGGACCACAAGCATAAGTACAAGGTCAATTGAGATGCCAATTTGAAATGGCTAAATAAGAAGACCACTAAATGGAAAAAGAGAGAGATGTTTATTTAAGGCATTCAAGCTAAGAGTGTTTTCAACCTCTTTGAAAGCACTTTGATAGCGGTTGAGTCTCCTACCCCATAGATCACCACATTTTTAGATGAGGTTACTATAGTCAATATCTCATAGAAGCCACCATCATGGACGAGTGTGGCTAGAACCAACATCCTCATGAGCATCAATTTAGAGGACATTGACTGGGCTAATATGACAAAAGACTAGATTCTTTAACATTTAGAGACTAGCCTTCATCATCTTTTGGAAGAGCTAGATTCTCCATAGGTATGATGACCTTTATGTTTTACATCTAAGTTTTTCTTTTTATTTTTATATGTTTTGTTTTTCCAAGTTCATGTTGTGATTTTTGTTATTATGATCACTAACTAGTTGTGTATTGCTATCTTATAGGCATTTTATGATGTTGGTGACCCTAGTGGTGCAAGAGATGATGATGATGATGCACCACCACCTCCTCCTTCGAATGCCCCCTTGGCACCATTAGATGCATGATGGGATACCCTTTAGTGTTTATTTTATTTTATGCCTAAGATTCTATGGCTTATATTAGCTAGTACTTGGGTTATAGACATTTCATTATATATTATTGATGGTTTTAACATTTTTGTCACACAATGTGACCATGGCTATGTTATTTTATTTTAAGATGTTTTAAATTTTAAGTTTTTTGTTTTGGTTTTGGCTATATATGTTATTGACTACTTTATCATTTTAAGCTTTTAAGGTTATAAGTGTTGAAATTATATATGTGAAATATGGCTACGTTGGCTATGATGAGAGTTATAGGATTATAAATAGACAAGGGTTACTTGCCAATTGTTTTTTGGTTTCATTTCTGTTTTGTTTAATAAAAGAAAAGGCATAATAGGCTATACATTTATCACCAATTTAAGACCATGGTGGGCCATAATGCTAGTTAAAGCCCTTAGTAGGTCGTAATGTCAGTTTAACACCTCAATAGGCCATAATTCTACCAGTTTTAGGCCATGGAAGGCCCTCAAAGTTATATATATATATATTTTGTAAAAAGAAATTTCAAGTTTTTATGGTTTTTTCCAACTTAATGAATTTTTTTGTAAGGATTTTTGTCTTTATCATGTATAAGAGTAATAGAAAATAAAGGCTATAATACATAAGTACAATACAAATGAAAGTATAAATCTAGGATACTTACATGAAGAGTAAAATAAAATGCACAAACAAGCATAACAAACTAGCAAAGAAAGGTTAAGCTACATGGCTATTGGCTATATGGTTATAAAGTCATGGCTATAGGGATATGGTATAGAAGGATTAGAGGGTATGTCACTTGTGTAAATTCTTCCTACTTTTTGAAAGATTAGGAAATGAGTAAGGTCTACTCTACACAAGTTTGTATTCATCATTTCCTTCACTAATGATGTTAAATGGGAGTTCATCCCATGATGCATCTTTCTATCTATCATTGCTGTCATTGGTTTTTTGATCTCTCTCAAGTTGTTGGGTTTCATGACTAGGAGTTTATTCTTGAAACTCCATTTTAGATCCCTACTATATGTCAACATTGTTAATAGCTAGGGGCACTATGTTATCACCATGAATGATGATCTCACCTCCCTCATAAGGAAGGTGAAACTCTTGGTAGATGGGAGAAGAGAAAACTCATAACTAAGCTAACCAATGTCTTCTTAGTATAATGTTAAACCCAAGTGTATCCTCCACCACTAAGAAATTCACAGTCATGATGGATTGCTCTCTTGCCACAAAATATAAGAAGATGGACCCCTTAACAATAACCCTTGATCCATTGAAAGACTTGAGAGCAGCTATTGATGTTGGTTGTTTTTGCTCTGTCAAGCCCAATCATTCAACTATGGTCCATGGGATAATGTTAGTAGCTACATCATCATATACATGCATCCAATGCACCTTAAATTTCCCTACCCATATGGTTATGAGTAAAGGATCCCTCATAATATCTCCATTCTAGGGATTAACCTGAATTTCACTATCACGAAATGTTAGGGGTGTCAACTTCACTTCCTTAGGTGTCGGAGGAATCATTACCGTATGGATAGATTTCTCCTTAGCAAGTATATCCTCACTAACAGGGATAGAAGTTAACATTTTGACTAATTCCTCATGATATTGGTGGAAGTGATGATCCAATCATACAAGCTCAGAGTAGTGTTCTTTTGCTTAAAAGATTATTTAACTTGATCTATCCATTAAGGAAGGTTTTTAATTGGCTATGAGCTTGTCACCTCGATTGTGCTTTACTTCTTTCATGCATCCCAAAATGTGTACTTCAATTTTAGGTTGTGATTGATGGAGCTTGTTCTCATTCTTTTGGCCATGAGCTTTGGGTTTCTCCTGTGGTTTGTTATTCGAAGTAGGTTGAGTAGAGCAGGTAATGGGTATAGCTAATATGGGAGTGGGCTTTGGTGGACCCACTTCATTTTGTGTCTTTTTCTATTTGTCACTCTTGTTGTTGGGCTTCTTCTTTTGATTCTTCTTTTGCTTTTTTGGAGCCTTTTGGTTGTTAGTTATTGGTTGTGAAAAAGAAGCAATAGCATTGGCCACCATAGGAGGTTGTTGGGTGGTTTTACTAGTTGTTGAGGCCTTGGATAGTTAGGCTATAGTGGGCTAGGGAAACCTTATGATGATAAAAGGTTATCTAGGAGGCACTTGTGATGGCACCCTTATGATAAAATGGGATCTTGATCTAGTGGGAGCTAAAGAATTCCTTTCACCATAAGGGGGTACATGAATCACAAATGATTCTCTTAAGAATATCTAATTACCATCTACATTGAATGCCAATATGATATATGCAACATTTTTAGTGTTCAATGGATCTTTGTATACTTGCATTCATTGGTTTTGACGTTGGACAAGGTTGGATGCATCTAGAACCAGCTCTTCCATGTCTATCATCTTTTGCAAGTCATCCTTTAGTGTAAAGAAGAAGTCTATGTCATAAACAAGTAGTTGACAATAATAGCAAGAGTCTATCTTGAAGTATTTAGATAGTGGTAGGTCATCGTTTGTTGCTCTAGTGGTCCTTGGCTATCTCATAAAGTCTATCATGCTTCTTCTGGGAAGCCTTAGGCATATATTTGTATTAGATACATCCACTTTTCAAAAATTGGTCTAATAGATCTGATGGTTTTTGTGGCAATGCAATGTAGTTAGACCTATCCTTCCTTTTAAAATTGGATCCAGTCATTGTCAATGTAGTTGCCCCAAAGGCCGAAGGCTAGTTATCATAGTTATTATTGGTGGGAACCCTAGGTGGATTGATCCTTGGTCCCTAGCTAGTGGCTTTGGCCTCTACAGTTGCTATAGTCATATTGTTATGTTTACTTTTCTCCTTGTCTTTTTTGCATATGTCGATTTTTGTATGCTATGTAGGCTGGGTCATGACTAGCCTCCATGGCATCTTCTATATTCTTGGTTTGGAAGAATGATTCACTAAGTAATCAAGGTAGTAAATCTTGGACTTAATAAAGTCGTTAACCACTTTCTTAAATATAGCCAAAATCTGAGTTTTGGCTATGGGCTCTAATATTTTTTCCAAGAGTCCATTCCATCGCTGGATGAAATTTTATATGGGCTCAAGGGGTCCCTACTTGACCTTCATGAGTTGGTCAAGTGTAGTTTGGGATTCAAGTTATACATGAAGTGCTCAATATCCTTTAGGAAATGCTCAATATCAATCAAGTTCTTTCCCAATCAAGGAAATAGGAAAAATCCTCATGATGGTATGAGGCCATAGCTATAATAGTAAGCACTTAGATTTTGAAGGTTATAAAGTGAGCATTAGGGTCACCTTCTCCATTATATTTGGCAAACTAGGATACAAGGACACCAAGAGGAAGTGTCAAAGGTGGGATCACAAAATTGATAGGATCATCCTAGTAGAAGTCCATAATCTTTACACTTTGAGACATAGAGGCTTTAAGCCTCTTTAACTTCTCTATTAGGCCCTGATCATCTAGAAAGCTTGGCCCAGGCCCTATGGTGGCCCTGTTGGCTATAAGACTTACACATATGGCTGTGGTATCTATTGTGAGGCCTATGGCCTTGCTATGAATTGCATGCTAGATGGAAGAGGTTGCGCTATGGTTGTGAATTCTAGGCCAAACAAAGAAAAAGATGTTTATGATGGTACTTCATGCACAAAGGTGATAAAGGACATATGTGATCCTTGTGCTACTTGGAAACTCATAGTGGGTCCCATGTGTGTAGTTAGTGGATTTCTAATAATAAAAGCAACTGTCAATGGTCTTATATATTGAGGCTATGTTGTAAATGACATCAATGTGTTATCATTTGTTGTTTGTGACATTTCTTGAGTTTGATGTGTGGCTATGAAAGGTGTGGGATCTACTATACTAGTCTAGGAAAGAGTGGAAGATGGTGGCACCATGCCCATAGAGAAAACAAAAGCATTGGAGGAAGACTCTATGACCTTGGGGGATGTTTGTTAGAATAATCCTCCTAGAATGCCTTTAGCTTTAGATTCTACCTTAAGTTCATCCTCCTCTCCCTATTGTTCCTCAAAGGTATGTTTGTCATCTTCTTCTTCCACAACAATCAATTAGGCTAGGATGCTAGCATAGATGTCAGTAAGAGAAATTTGATCATATGGGGAAGGGATGTATTCTTTCCCATCCCTATGTATGAGTTCGAACTCCGTCTTGGCCTCAACTTCAATTCATAAAACTAACATGCCTACCTATATTTTATCACAAATGAAGCTATAGCTATCTTCATTTATAGGTGCAAAATTAGGATTTTCCCTCTGACTCTCAAAGATCACCTACACTTTATGATGGTAGAGTCTTAGAGGTCATACACTCTCACAGCCTGTTGATCTTAGCCACCATCATTGTAGTTGTAAGGCAACTTAGTTGATCATGGGAGAGACATGATTATTTTAATGGGAATTTCTTGAGATAGGCTATAAAAATAAAAAATGATAATAGATTTCAACAAGTGGAAATGAAGAGATATCAAAGGAAGCAAAAATGATGGAAAACAAGATATTTACTAAAATTAGCAAGTAGGGGGTAAGTGGGGGTAGACTCCCTTACCCAAAATGGAAAGTTGCAAGGGTAATATCAAACCTTACCCATACCAACCTTCTAGTTGTCACACTCCTTGATGCCAATGCTCGCTTCCTAGCTATCACACCCTTGGATATGGTAGGGGGGAAAGAGGGGGTGTGATGGAAGGATCTCACACCTTACAAAGCCAACATTGGTAAAAAAGGGGAGATGAAAACTATTAAAGGTGTAGTGAGAAAGATGTAAATTTTGATAGTTGTAATGGTTATGAAGTTTAAATTTTATGTAAATGGGTAAGAATGGTCACAAACAAATCACTTGTTGTATGTAGCAAGTGGGGGGGGCAGGTTGTAAGGGACGTTTACCCCTTTACCAAAAATGGCAAGTTGAAAATGTTGGGGTTAGGCTTCACCCATGTTGGTCTCCTAGCTATCACACTCCCAAGTGTGGTAAGGGGGAAAAGAGGGGGTGAGATGGAGGGCTCTCACACCTTCTAAAAACAATGTTGGTGAAAGGGGAGAAAGTAGAACAACCAAAATAGAAACCTACAACTTTCTGAAAATGGTTTTAGAAACTACCCAAATTCAACCACAAAAGAAAGGGAAAGTATTTTTGGTTGGTGAGAATGCCAATGTTGGTTTTATTGAAGGAATTATTGCTAATGTGGAATTTTGATATGTAGGTGTTCAAGGTTGGTTTTGGCAACTAAAATTCACATCACATGTTGGGAAAATTAACATCCAACCACCTAGAACTTCAACACTAAGGTTTCTATTGTAGGGGGTTGAGTGGTAGTGTTGGGTTTTTAGAGGGGGCTTCAAGGTTTTTTGCTATAGAAATCAAAAATTTCTAGCACATAGGCAACATTGGCTATGGGGGCACTCATATTTAGCTTTAAAAATTAGGCAAATGCTCCCCTTCTAGCATTAGGAAACTATTGCAACGAAAAATCTTGGTTGCTAGTGAGAACTAAGAATTCTCAACCAGAAGCAGCCTCAACCCTAAATCCCCTAGGGCCTCCACAAAGAAAAATGGGATTTAGGATTCCCTAGATGATCTAGTAGATCACCTAGGGACTTAAGGGATGCAAAACAAGGGTGTACCAAGAGTATAGAAATATGCAAATCTATGAACCAATGTATTGAAATATAACAATTATATATGAAATTGTACACAATATACAATCATAAAATTTATTAAATAAATAAAGAATGATATCAAATATGTGTACAAAATTGGTGCCAAGAGGGGCATATAAGGGGGTTCACTTGGAATCAACTCCATGATCCAATATCTCTACCACTCCTAATGCTATCAAACCTACTTTGTGTCCTCCTTAGATCTATAATGTTGGTTGATTTTTAGGGTTATGAAAATGTGAAGGATTGGGGTAGCCAAAGTGCACCACATTGGGATTTGGTGATCCCAAAGCTCACAAACATAAAAGGAGGTGGTAACAAGTTGAAATGGGTCCATGCTACTATGTACCAAGAAGCTACATTTCTACCAAGGAAGCAAGAGCTCTTGGATGCCAAAATGCCAAGGATGTTGAATTGAAAAATTCTAGAACCTTGTCATGGTTCCAAGATGTGATTTTTATAGGGTTACATAAATGATTTTTTCTGCAAATGGCTAACTAATTGATTGAAAATTGGCTACTAAATTGCTAATTGATTAGCTTCAAATTTCCTAACATGATTGTAGAAAATTAGCTGCCATGTTTAAGGGGGGTAGGTGAAGTTCACCCCCCATGCATCCATGTTTTCTAGCCCCTTCCCACTAGGTGAGGGTGTGGGGAAGAGTGCCGACATTGAGGGGAGCAGATGTTCAATGTTGGGGATCAGGGTTAACCCCTTTCAAGCTAGGTCACCCCACTTTCCACACTAGGGGATAGGTGAGTTCTAGTCCCCTTGCACTTTTCCATGTTGGCTTTGAAGCTTTGTAGCTAGATTACCCACCTACAAGGGGTGTGTTAGTGTAGAGAAAAGTATACCCTCCATAAAACCCATTAAATTGCCATTTTTTACATTCTAAAAGGTATTTTTGACTCTCCCAAGCCCAAACATAGATGCTAGATGACTTTTTTCACTTGGTGAATGAGGCTTTCGTCACTTACGAGGCATTTTTCAGTCCAAAAGTATGAAACATATGAGATTGCCCCTTTATGGGTTACAACCTTTACATTTATAATAAAGCATTGCCTTGGGTTTCATGGGATGGGATTACAAAGGTTTCAACATGAAACTTTGGTGGTGTTTCACTAGCAAGGGTTTTTTACAAAAAGATTGACATCTATCTTAACTAGAATATGACTGTGTCACATATACTCAAAACTTAGATAGGCATCTAACTCATGATGTAAATGTCTATGGGTTGACATCTATCTTCTTGTGTATAGGTAAATGTCTTAGAAAGAAAGGTTTAGAGGATAGCTACCATGGATTAGAGTCTAAAGAAATTCTAAATGAGATGAAGAATTACCTATACTTACCTTGCTTGTTGATGGAGATGAAGGTGTCCAATGAGCTTGAGAATGAGGTTCTTCTTTTGAAGTTCCTCCTTTCATATAAATTTCTTCAATTTCTAACATTTGGCTCCCTTTCATAAAATTTTTTATGAAGGTTCTTTCACTTTCTTCCTTTTGTTTAATTCTCCACACCTTTTTTTCTTTCTCCTTGTCCTTTTAATTTATCCTTCATTTCTCCTTATCTTACAATAATTCCTTTCTATGTGCATTTGGGTAAGACCAAGGAGTCTTATGATATGACCAAGTATTCATGTTATAATATTTTAAATTATAATCTTATTACTTATGCCAAAATCTATTACAATAGTAACATCTAATCCTTTTAGTTTTGTTAAAGTGATCAAATCCTAGAGTTTCTCTTTGTTTGGACATAGTGCTAGTTGACACTTCAATCTCTAGAGTAGTCTCTTATTTGGATGAATTTTGTGTAGATGCTTCTTCTTGTTCACAGCATCCTAGCCTAGTTTTATCATGTGGAATTCTTCCTTTTCCTATCATAATGTAAATGGATTCTTTCCCTCTGATTAGTCTTTCATTCACTAGTTTGGTATCTACAAGTTCTTTTTCCATCTACTCAAAAGTAAAAGATTAGTTTTTTGTTCTCAAACCTTAATTTTGAGTTTTCTTGTACAAGGTCTAAATATTTTGCATTAAATAGAGTTAAATATTAATCCTTTTCTTTCATAGCCTTCTTTAGCTTTGTACAAAGATTTTAGAAGGATAATAGTTCATTGCAAAAAAGATCATACCTTTTCTTAACAATTTCAATTACTTGATCCTCATATTTAGTTATGTAGTTGTCATCATTTGTGAGAGCCATGCATATGAGATGTGAGTCCTTTGTAGTGTTTTCTACCTCTTCCTCACTTTGTTCTCCATCATCCTAACTGGTATAAAAGTTTATCTTTTTCAAATCAACTTTATTTTTATCTCTTCATTCCAACCTATCATAGCTAGGACATTTGAAGGCCACATGGCCTCTTCCACCACATATCCAAAATTCTATGGAAAATGTAACAAAATTTGAAATAGAAAATTTTTACCTTTCTCTTTACCTTTGGATTTATTGTGGTCTAGTTGGTTGAAGTTTCTTCCTTTTCTTGCAAGTTGTCTTTAAACTCTTCTTGATAGAAGAGCTATTTTTCTTCACTATTTGCTTCTTATTTAGCTATCTCCATTGATACTAATTTTAGGGCAATAAACTTTTCCTTTATCACTCCCTCACTTATGAGATTCATCTCATAAGAAATCATAGCACTTTGAAACTCCTCAAATTTTAGCATCGAAAAGCCGCTAATTTCTTTCATAGTAATGACCTTAGATCTAAACTTGAATAGTAAAGTTCTAATCATTTTTATAATTACATCTCTTTCTAGCAAGTTCTTGCTTGTTCCTCTAATAGCTATGACAAGATTTTTTGTCCTATAGAAGTAATCCTTAATCTTTTTTCCCTTCCTTCATTCTAAGCTTATCATATTTGCTTTGCAATATTAGGAGTTTTGATTATTTAACTATAGACGTGTCCTTATAAGTAGCCTCTAAAGGTTTCCCATTTTCTTAGTGGTCTTACACCTAGCTACTCTATTAAACTCTAATTTATTCAATGAATAATATAAATAATTTTTGGATTTAGAGTCATACATGAACTTGTCTTTTTCTTCAGCAATCCATTTGTTCCATGGCTTAAGTGCTTTTGAGGTGCCATCGATAGGTGGTGTATAGCCTTCAAGATTTGACTCCCATACTTAGAATTCCATGGATTTGAAGAATCCTTATATCCTTGTCTTCTAGTATGCAAACTCAAATCCATTGAACATCAATGGCTTCATGTAAGATGTTCCCTCCATAATTCACTCTTGAAATTTGTAGCAGAAACTTGAGAGTACTAGGCTCCAATATCACTTGTGGATTGAGAACTTAGA
>MNCI01033885.1:283191-304429 GCA_015680685.1 Gnetum montanum | reverse complement strand
GGGGGGGGGGGTCGAATAAGTTCCCCAATTCAAAATTGTTGTAACCATAAAAACACACTAATTTTACATGGTTTCCTAACTTGGATATGTTTACACATGGAGGGTAGAATCTATGCACACCTCTAGACTTTGTTTCTTCAAAATGTGGTTTGAAGGGAACCACACCCTATACAAGCTTTGAGCTCCCCTCTAGAGTGTTTCATCGCCATGAAACCATTCAACCATACAAGGTCTCAACAAACTGAAAATATGATTTAGAGGAAGCCATAACCTTTACAAAATTGAGCTCCACACTAGAGTCTTTTGATATCACAAAACCACTCAATCCCACAAGATCTAGACAAGCTCAACAAAGATTTCTTCTTGTAAGAAGCACATCAACCCTGCAAGACTACAAGAAAGAAAAAGAAACAAGGAAAGAGTGTAACTAAATTTACAAATCCTTGTACTTGAAGCTCAGTACAATCAAAACAAGAAAATGATGTTACAATGAAGAACAAAGACAAATTCAGTTAGAGTAGCCAATGATGAATCTTTCTATGAATAGTATTTGCATAATTCCCAAGATTTTTACTTTATCTTATATCCTTGAAGTGTTTGAAGAATCCTTAGAATTTATGCAATGGCTATCAAATGGTTAGTATAAACATATACTTCAAAGTTTAGACATCTCTCTAAGATAGTCTCTAATGCAAGAGAGATGTCTACCTAGAAGAGTAAATGTCTGCTTGTAGACATCTACCTATAAATGTCTATCTTCAAAGATAGACATCTACTATTTTTCATTTTGCACTTTGGAGTTTGAGGTATTCCCTTGTCAATTTGACATCTTGGTGGTCTTTGGAACATCTTTGTTTAGCTTGTAGACTCTGTTTTCATAAATGCTCTCCTCTTATCCATGCAGTCTTAAATTTGAATCTCAACATAGATCTTGTTTTTTGGAGTCTCAAACTTCCATGTAAAGTTATTGTTCATGGCCCTACAAGATTATCATTGCATACATACAATCTATATTCTCTGTTTTCTTTAAAGTTTTGACATACCAAAAGATCAACAAAAACTAGTGATGTCAATCCCTCTAGTCTAAGATCTTAATCTTGAAGCCTTTCCTCTCCTCTTTTTCTTCTAATTTTTTTCTTTTTAATATATATAATGATGTAGAACATTGGTCATTATTTTTGAGATATAAACAAGGGTTTTTTTTTGTTACATGTTTTTTAATGAATATTAATTTATAAACATACTCTTTATTATCTGTAATAAGAGGATAAAGAGCTAGATGAGGGATATGTTAGGTTAAGAATTAATACTCATTTTATTTTGACTCCTCTTATGTTTATTTATATGCTTGGAAGGAAATTGCAATTGAATTACGAGTCATAGTAACTTGCAATCTGCAAACTATGATCTAATACAGGTTGTAATAAACTATAGTAGATCTCTTGAGTCATATGAAGATTTAAAATAAATTCCAAAAATTTTATTTTCCTTGAAGAGAACCTTGAAGTAGCCCTATGGGCCCTAAGAATGACCAAATTTTCCATATGATACTTTTACATGTTGAAGTTTTAACTCAAACAAAAATCAAATAGCCAAAAATGGAACTTCAGCTTGAAAGAGAATATTCAATAGACTGTGATTAGTTATGATTCATAGTAGCTTATAGTTTTTATGTAAGAAACTACATTCATAGTATATCATAAGAAATATTAAAAATAGAGAACACTTTTTACCTATGCGAGCCATAGCATCATGTAGTCTCCATTTAACTATTGAAAATTTATATAATTGATTGTTATTCTAAACTACAATCCATTGTGAATCATAGTGACTCACAGTAATCAAGTTGATCATGTTTAAATTAGTTAGAAAGCATAATACAATGGATTACATGCTACAAAATAACTCAATCGTTGAATTATGAGTTACTATGAGTTATAAGAACTTGTAGTATTAGTTTAGTAGTTAGAAAATACTAAATTGGATTCAATTTTCAATGGATTTAAAGTGCATAAAAAGAAAATAATGAAGAATTAAAAAGAGACATGAAGAATAGAATGAACTAGAAAATGAATGAGATAATTAGATGAGAAATAGAATATATAATTTTGTTATTGAAGAATATTTTCTATTAAATTCTTGAATAAGTTTTACATTCATAAAATTTCTTTTATGATTTTTGTTGAATTTGTATTCAATGTTGGTGATTTTAGTTCATTCTTCTTACTATAATCCATGATTTTAGTTACACCATGAGCTCAAGGTGCTTATGTAATGGTACCACCCTTTTATGCATCACAAAATCACCTAACAAGGACATTTGACTTATCATAATAATTTGGAAGGGCAAAATAGTTTCTTCCAATAAGTCAATCTATAAATTTGTAGGAAATTTGGAATCAGTGTGAATTATTAATTTTAAATTTTTGCACAAAAAATGAATGTCTTAAGGCATAGATAAGGAAACTACATAATGGTGAGGTAACCATGGCCTTTCTAAAATGATGTTTATTCCTAAGTAATTCCTAATAGTTACAAAGATAACTTTTAAAATAATATTATTTTCTACCAAAAAGGAAATCTTAATTGTGCCTATGATTTTTACTTTAGCTTCTCTGAATAAAATTAAAGTAGATTTTTAATCTAAGTACATGATTTATTTTTCAAAATTTAGACATTCAATGATAGCCCATGAGATAATGTTGGATCCATCTCCATCATTCATGTGTACTAGACCTATATGATGATGTAAATGGAAAATGGACACATAGCATCCATTGGAGGATGAGACTTGATATTTTCCCCCTTAAACACCAAGCATTCTACTCCATAATGAGATGTGTTTAGTACCAATGATATGGCCTAAACATGAAATTGGATAATTATGGAAACTATGATGGACTTCAAGGGCTCTTCCAATGGAAAATAATTCTTTCAAAGTATATATGAGATCAAAAAGAAAAAATTTTATTCCTTTAGACTTCATAGTCACACTCATCTAAGGAAAAGATTGATTTTCTAGTATTGATTCTTTAGGAGAGGAAGGCATTAAAGGAATAGCATTTGAGAACAAAGCTATTTGGGTAATCACTAAAGAAATTATAGATGCATTTTGAGATTCTTAAAATAACACCATTTATTTTTATGAAGAAGGTTATTTATTTCCTTGATTTGTATATTTTGCTTTGTAAGAAAAGGTTGCATCCTTTTATGTCTAGGTAAAGATATGAAAAAGAGATATAGTAGAGAGAGGTAATGAGTGTTATTATAACATGATTAAAGATATAGGACAAGACCATGGAGAAATAGTGTAAGCAAAGATAGGAGGAAAATCAACTAGATGAGATGATGTGGATGAAAGTAATCTATTCCTTGATGGTAATAGAGGATTGGTGATGGGATGCGATATCGCATGGGCTGCAATATCATGTACATGATATCATGTCTGCCATGATATCAAATCCCCTGCAATATCGGGTACGTGATATTACGTCTTCCCCTGCAATATTGCATACGCGATATCACAGCGCGCCACCAAATCTATAAATAAGAGGCGGCTCTCCCTTGTTTCTCCATCTAGATCTAGACCCTTAGCAAAACTCTGGTAGTTTTACCTCTCCAAAGATAGAATAATTTCCATGTGCCCACAGTAGGAGTTCCAAAGTGAACGGATCTTTATTCAAGCAAATATTGTACTTGAGCACAAGTTTGTGTATGGAAATAAAGATGAACTTTTCAGATAAACCTTGCAACGCATGGACTAAGCTAAATAGAACTTTAATTAATATTATTTACTACTTTCCTAATTAATCTCTCAACCCTCAACACTCCTAAGTGCATTCAGTACGACCACTTCGAGCACGTGCATTACACTTGGTAATTCGAGCAATGAATAGTGTTTGGTAATCCCAAAAGGTTGCATCGGCTCAAGGTGTGAATGGCAAGTGGGAATAGATACTGATTCTAGATTAATTAAGGCTTAGTTAGTTAGTTAAGGTTAGGTAATTAGTCTCTTCACCTTTTCCCTCCTAGCATAGGTGATAAAACATAAAAGACATAAAAATCACATACCTCAGACTTTCTTAACCATACAACCATGAAAAATACAAGTCTGGGAAGATAATGAACGATTAACCTTAAGTGTTCCATAAGGCATGTAGGCACTTAGTCTATAGAGTTCAACCATATCATGTGTGTAATGCTCGTATTCGTATGGTTGAGTGTAGGGATACCTCGCCACTCATCATTGGCACCATTACCAAGGACTAAGTTGTTTGTGCACTAAGTAGAACATAGGAAATCATCCACATCATTGGGAAGCTTAAATGAACCCTTAGGGTTAATCAGAAGAAAATTTAAACAACAGTCAATAGCACATCGACAAGATAACAATGTCTTCTTCTTCTCATAAAAGCACTTCACCACCTAGGGATCACACAAGAGACCGTCGATGGTCTAACACACATAACCAAGAATCGCTAGTTCCTCAACAGTAGTGTTACCCACAGATTGGGCAGTCCCTAACATGCTCCTTCATGCTCTTTCATAGATAGGCATGACAGAATTATACGCTGAATACATTGCAGAAGACTATGAAACAAGGGATTACCATACCACAGAGGTGCAACATCTAAGGGACTTGCGGTAGGAGAGTTATCACACATCGTTGAAGGGCAAAGGACCCCACAACTCTTCACCTGTCATAAGAGAAATTAGGGGTGGTGAACCTATCTCAATAGGTTCTCCACAAAATGATGTTCCTCCTCCTAACGAGAGTGAGGAGATGGTGTATCAGAACCTTCGCTCCACAATACACAACCCTGGTTTTGATGCCCACAAAACCAAGTGTTCAATGAGGAAACACAAACAAATGATAAGGGCAAGCATTTTGATCGTCATCATGATCGAGGTCAGGANTCATAAGAGAAATTAGGGGTGGTGAACCTATCTCAATAGGTTCTCCACAAAATGATGTTCCTCCTCCTAACGAGAGTGAGGAGATGGTGTATCAGAACCTTCGCTCCACAATATACAACCCTGGTTTTGATGCCCACAAAACCAAGTGTTCAATGAGGAAACACAAACAAATGATAAGGGCAAGCATTTTGATCGTCATCATGATCGAGGTTAGGATCACCAAAGAGAAGGCAAGAAACATCATCATGGTGATGGTTCTCCTTCTTCTTCCCCTTCATCACATCATTCACCCTCTCCTTCCACATCAAGACATAGTCACAAAGAGCACAATGGTGAGGATAAGGGTAAGCGAGATGAGAGACCTCGACAAGAGAGTTGAGAGCGAGGACGAGGGCATTCTAGAGAATCAAGGAAAAGAAGGGAAAGTAGGGAACCATGTAGGCATCATAGACGTCATGAGAGAGATGATTATGAAGAGCCCCTACTATCAACCTAGAGTATGTTAGACATTATGGAGGTAGTTAGAATACCTACAAGGCATCAAAAAGATAGTCGGATCAAGAGACTAGACATTAATAATATCCGCAAAACTAGTTACAAGCATTCCACAATGCCTATGCCTTGTAGAATATTGAAAATGAGTGGTAGAAGTTAAAGTTGTTTCCTAGGGCACTCATAAAAGAAGTGGAAAGTTGGTACTGGTCTTTAGAGCTGGAAACCATTAGGAGGTGGAGTACAATGTAGAATTGTTTAACGATAAATACCAAACGTACTCCAGAGTGTCCAACTTGCATAAGTAGATCCAAGGATGGAAGCGGGGTACTCACGAACCCTTGGATGCTACCATGGGCCGATATTATGCAATGCTACATCGTTTCCTGGGCCATGGTTATGCACAACTAAATCAACTCCGCCACCTAGTAGATGGGCTAAGACATGAAACCAGGAGAACCCTTGGAACATATGCCCAAGGGAGATTATCTAAACTTAGGTCCCATGAAGTTCATAGATTTTTGGAGCAAGTAGCTAAAGAATAAGGGGAGCTATGGAAAAGAGAAAGCGTGGAAGAGTCTAACCGTGATCCTTCCCTTCGAAAGAAGGGAGTAAGATTCTGTGAGGAAGAGGATGAGTCACCACTTGAAGAGTTGGTGAATAGAAAAACCTTGCCACTTAAAAAGCTAATAATCGAGGTGTCGGCTAAGGTAGATCAAATGTGGGACTCCATAGATAGTAGGTTTGAAACTATTTTAAAAGTCATAGAGGAGTCTAAGGAGCGAAGTAGTGACCACGATAAGAAAAAGCAAAGAGCTTCAGGCCATGCACATGACAAGGGTAAGGGAAAAATGAATATCTTCGATGAGGTTGTGGATTTAGATACAGATAATGACGGTGGATGTGAGATCTGCCAATATGACCATCCTAAGGGATGTTTCCTAATAATATCACATCTACAAGAGTCTGGGGTGTATGCACTCAACCCAAGACTTAACAAATGACAAGCACCCCGAAGGTTACCTTATCCCCAAGGTAACCCAAGGCAGGTCCACCAACCGTTAATATATTATCCAAGTGGAACTCCGCCGCAACCTATCAGGCAACATCAGCAGTGGCAATACCCACAGTCATGGGGGGTGCCACCACCTAGACAACAATACCCTTACCGGCAACCAGACCCATATGGCTATTACGTGCAGCAGCCGGTTTCTCTCAGTGACTCTATGGGTCACGTAACTCCATGATGTCACTACCAAGTTTAGGAGTATTTTAGGACTCCTTCTCCTCTGGGAGATGCACCACATGAATACCATCCTCCAAATCCAGCTGCATCTGTTACGCCGTTAGTTCCAATACCACCTGCTCCAATGATGCAAGGGGAACTCCCCACTCAACCATAGCAATGTAATGCTACGAGAGCTGTAAACCTTCAACCCACTACTGGTTCTAAAAATTGTACAAAGAGAAGACCTTTCTTTAGAACCAAGAGTCCAAAAAAGCTCTCACAACCACAAGCGGTTGAGTCTATGACCACTCCTCCAACAAATAAGGCTTTGGAGTTCCCTTCAAACCAACAACAGAGCTCAATGCACATGGTTATGTTAACACATACCATTACTAATTGGAACAAGGTGGGCCACCTTCCCAAGAAATTCTCTGATCCTAGAATCCCCCTAATTTATCTTCAAGTCACTAGGAATGAACCTCATAAGACTCTTCTTGACTTAGGTTCCAGAGTCAACTTAATCTCACAAGAAATGTATAAAGCCTAGAACCTACCTCCACTCAAAAATAGCAATATTCAACTTGATCTGGCTAACCAATCCATCAACATTCCCTTGTGATTGGTGGAGGACATCATTACCACTAGGTGTGGTTGGTCATACCCAGCTGATTTCCTAGTGATAGAAGTTAATAGTAACAAAGGGGACTTCCCAATTATAATGGGGAGGGCATGGCTCGGCACCATCAATGCATGCCTAGGAATCCCTGATCTTTCCTTGGAAATATCTAAGGAAAACATTTATGGAAAGATTGAGAAGAAGAAAGTTCCATGCATCACATATAGTAACTCAAAGGGTGATGACATGAAGGAATTCTCAACATTTCCTCCATGCAACCGGTGTGCCCAAGAATTCAATGTACGAAAGTACCTATATGTAGCAACCACACAACAAGAGAACACCTAGTGGTTGATAGCTAATCAAGAGAGTAGTCCACCAACATGCATAGAACAAACTGATGGAACAACTTGCACCCACAATGAAAGCATAGATACATTGGAATATGAGCGTCGCCAACTTCCAACCCTTAACCTGAAAACATCAATTGAGAGAAGTTGGACACTTTTAAGAAATTCAAACAAATGCTCACTATTTCGAATCTTTCCCTTTCAATTCAGTCATGGGGGAGATGACCACCTATGCTAATCATTTGGAGCCCTCAGTTTCTTTTTAAGTTTTTGTTTTACACATTTTTGTTTTACAAATTTCTTTAACTCTTCTTTTTTTTGTTTTACAACATCATTCATACTTTTCCATTTATTTGTGTGTTTGTCTATTTTGTTCTATTTTGTTAAGTTTGTCACTTAATAAGTGCTCTTAATGATGGTATGAACTATTTTCTATCAGTTGCTAATGTTTAGGTTTTACCTTTAAAATTATGATGTTCATACTAAGGTATGGTTGTTTTGATATGATAGGCAATGAGTTCACTTCATCCATACATCCATAAATTTCTATGGTCTCTCTTGGCTTGGAAATGTACAGTCCCTTTCTCAATAATAAGAACTATAATGAATCGGTGATTGGGCATTTCTCAAACTAAGGAAAGACTCAAGGATTGAAAAGGGTATGACTTTAAGGGAACTTGATGCATTTGTGTTAGCCATTCTCTTGGGTGCTTGGATGTTTTCTTCTTGAGTTTTCCTTCCTATTACGACATTGCTCCATTATTGGGAAGATGAGTTAATAAAAATAACAAAGTCTTTTCATGGTGTGGTTCTCACGTATAAACACAAAAAAAAAACAGTGAGAATTCAAAGCACACCCCTTAGAAGAAATAAAAATGTTCCCTCTAACTAAGGCCCTTCCTCACTTCCTATCTCATCTTTCACTTCATCGGAATGTTGGTGACTCTTTGGTGGAGACATTCTTGTTACTTCAAGAGGATGGATTGGCCGAATGTATTAATGCGAAGTCACTAGATGTGGTTTGTTGAGGCCAGACTTAGAATGGGATCTGCTAAGTCACATTAACCATGAAATACACAAGGGGCTGTACACCACCTTGTTCTTGGGATTCCATTCCATTCTCTTCTCTCCATCCTTCTCTCCATTGTTCACCTCATTGTCGGTTGTATCAGTAGTGCATATTTTGGCTGATGCATCATTTTCTTGTTTGTAAATTCTTGTGGTTAAGACTTTAACTCTTGTTCAAATGACATTCCTAGAGCCTACGAAGTCTTTGAATGTGGGTTTTTTAGGGCATTAAGGGCATGCGCCTCCTTTCGAGAGGACCCATTGGCATTCCTATTTGGTACACTAGCTAAATTATTTCCCTTAACATTTTTGCAATTCACTCTATTTTGTTCATTTCCATCTTGACATCCCTTTCATCGACGTTATAGTTGTCTTGTTTTTCTTCATCTTTCTTATTCCTTTTTTTTTCTCCATTCTATCGCTACTGGAGGTTCGCTCTTAGTCATGGGGGTCCAGACCCTTATTTTTTTATTTTCTCCTAACCCCTACACCTTCGGCAATCATCATTATTATATCTCCAGAATCCAGATCAACCATACCAAAACTTAGCCAATGGACCTTTCACCGAAGCAAGGTATCAACTGCATTGTGATTCATTTACCCTTGCTAATATAAAGATTGTGTTGTGTGTGCAGATGAAAATCATATAACAATGGATTGGATCTAGAGGGAACACATGGAATGGATCGGTGCTGAAGCAGCTATGCAAGGAACGAGATGGATGGCGCACTTACGGATAGACAACAAAAGGTGCAATCTTGGCATTGGTAGCAACAAACTTCTTCTCTCTTCTCTCTCAACTACCAAATAAGGCCTGATGTTAAATGTATAAAGTGTTCACTCTTGTTGTCATGAACACCAGTTTTGTCATGTTCTGTAATGATGATCCGTTCACATATCATCCCATTCACCATTAGTTCCATTCAAGTCAATAATCCCATACCTTCCCAATATTTTGTAAGGAACTCAAGGATGAGTTTTTATTTAGTCATGGGGGTATGATGCGATGCGATATTGCATGCCACGATATCGCATCCCTTGCGATATCGCTTCTTCCCCTACAATATCGCGTACACGATATCACATCGCACCGCCAAATCTATAGATAAGAGGTGGCTCTCCCTTGTTTCTCCATCTAGTTCTAGACCCTTAGCAAAACTCTGGCAGTTTTACCTCTCCAGAGATAGAATAATTTCCATGTGCCCACAGTAGGAGTTCCAAAGTGAACGGATCTTTATTCAAGCAAATATTGTACTTGAGCACAATTTTGTGTACAGAAATAAAGATGAACTTTTCAAATAAACCTTGCAATGCATGGACTAAGCTAAATAGGGCTTTAATTAATGTTTTTTATTGCTTTCCTAATTAATCTCTCAACCCTCAACACTCCTAAGTGCATTCAGTACGACTGCTTCGAGCACGTGCATTACGCTTGGTAATCCGAGCAACGAATAGCGTTTGGTAATCCCAGAAGGTTGCATCGGTTCAGGGTGTGAACGGAAAGTGGGAATGGATACTAATGCTAGGTTAATTAAGGCTTAGTTAGTTAGTTAATGTTAGTTAATTAGTCTCTTCACCTTTTCCCTCCTAGCATAGGCGATAAAACATAAAAGACATAAAAATCACATACCTCAGACTTGCTTAACCATACAACCATGACAAATACAAGTAAGTCTAGGAAGACAATGAATGATTAACCTTAAGTATTCCATAAGGCATGTAGGCACTTAGTCTGCAAAGTTCGACCAGATTGTGCGTGTAACGCTCGTATTAGTATGGTTGAGTGTAGGGGTACCTCACCACTCATCAATTGGTATACATTCATATTTAAGGGGTAGAATTAGTGTCATAATATGATGATAAATCAATGACAAATGAAGCTCTTCATACTTTCTAGGTAGTTGAAATGGAGGAATCATTTTTAAGGAGATTGATGAAAAAAGGGTTTTTTTATTATAGGTGAATTCAATTAAGAGTATGCCTAAGGATTACTTTGAAAAAAATTGATTTGGATGATAAAAGAGATCATAGGATGATTATCTTTGAGATCAAGGTGAAATGCAAATATTCTTATTGAAATGACATTGAACAGATCCTAGATCTACATATATTGATTGGTGGGCTGAACTAGAGTGTTAAAGATTATTTTCTCTTTCTTCACAAGGGTCTAAATGTCATCTTTTAGTGCATTATAATTTTCTATATCATGTTCTAAATCCTCATGGTAGTAACTAAATTTGTTAGAATTGTACCATTTTAATATTAGTGGACTCATTCTACACATTATGAAGGATTTATGGCCAAGGTCTAAACTTGTTTGAACCTGGACCATGTCTACTCTAATACTTTTTTTGAGGTTATGTGCCTCTCCTTTGATAGCATATTAGACAATTGAGTGTAAGTCATGAGGAATATATGATATTTTAACTTATCTTTTAGATGTCTTCATTATCAATTTCTACTTAATGAAGCTTATACAATATTGCTTTCTAACTCCTAGTATATGATCCTATTATTTTCAAATGTGAATGAGGATCACTATAAACTTTGGAAAACCAATGATACTATTTGTCCAACATTTTAGGAAGTCTTTCTCTTCCCTACTATTTTTCTTATCATATTATAAAAGCTAGTCCATTCAGAGTCATTTTGATGAATTATCACCTCCTCAATATGCTTTACAGACATAATGGCATCATGAAGACTAAGGAATCTAGGATAGATAAGTTTAACCTTTAACTACTTCAAATATATTTGATAGCTAACCATTAGAAAATGGATGTGTCAACTTCATTGTGGATGAAGTCCATCTAGATATGAACTTGATATGGTTTTGTTTAATGCATGTTTAATTTTCAATACTTCTAAAGAGTGTCACCTTTACTTATGTTGTATTTGAATCTTTCCACAAAGGTTATGAAAAGTTACTCTAATGAATTGGATCTATGAGGAAAAGACCTATATCATTTAAGTGATTTTCCTATATTTGAATTTAAAATTCTACTAAATATGTTATAGTAATAATTGTCAAACAACATATATTTATTATAAAACATAATGAAATGATTCGTCAAATCAATCTCTCCACTATACTTGGTAAAGTTGAGTATTGAGAATTCTATAGAAACTTGAGAAACTAGGATTAAGAAACTGTGAAGTTTACAAGAAGATAGAAAATAGAAATTCTTACATTTCCATCATGTAAGATCATAGGCCTCCTAGTTTGATCATCATTGTCTTGGAGTTGATATGATAGGTTTTGAAAGAAAAAACATAAGTTCAAAAGGTACATAAGAAATGATGGTAATGAAATAATTGTCCAAAGAAGCATTTGAAATAGGAAGAATAGACTAAGGTAATGCAACAAGTAGAAGTGAAACTAGAAGAATGTTAAACCAAGACAATGGTTGAGAAGGTAGAAGGAATGAAAGTAAAACTTAAGGTTGTTGAACTTATGGTGCATTTGACATGGGATAGAATGAGTTCAATAAGGAATTAAGGTTCTATGTTTCTAGAGGTAGATTTGCATTCGCTATAGTAGGGAATAAGATATACGATCATGGAAGGGTGACAATGAAAGAAACAACAAATTGTGTAGATAAATCATGGTTGTAGGTAAGAGGGGTAAATATGTTGACTAATTAATAGGATTGATGGAATTTAATAAAATGAACCTAAAGTGGGTTTGGACAAGATTCATGAGTAACATGCTAATGGAGCATTTGAGTAGTGATTGTAAGATGTTATTATTCCTCTTCTTCTTCTTCATTGATGTTGATATCATCTCCACCATTACTCTATTGATTATTACGCAAAAACATCTATTAAAGTTATTTTTTTAAAAGAACTAACTACTTCTACAAAAGTGTGAGCACCTAGATCTCATTCTTGATGAGCAAGTATTCTACAATAGCTATTTTCTCATAATTTTATAATTCAACTAGATGATTAACATTTATTAGATAGGTTCTAGATTCTAAATGTTCTCATACCTGGCCATCCTCCACAACTTTTCTTCCAACAAACTAATGTTTAGTTTTCATTTAGCACATGATATCTTATAGTCATGAGTTGACATGAATGTTTTGAATGTCTGTGCTTTCTGTATCTTCATCAACCTACGAACCTAGAAGCCTTGTGAGGAGTTGGATCCTTAACTAGACATGGTGTCAAAAGAATTGCTTCTACACATATTCAAAGATAAAGATCAAATTTTAAAGGAAAAGATAAGTTAAAATCAAAATAAAACAAATGAAATATGAAATATAAAGCTAGAAAGGACCTAAGGGCTTATAGATAAAGGAATTATAATACTAGAATAATCTAAGCTCTTTTTCTAGTGCTATAAAATTTCCAAAATAATTATAATTACATAATCCTATGAACAACACCTCCATGAAATAAATTCTTAAAGTTCAACTTGTGATCATAAATGTTCTTAAGAACAATATAACCTTTTATAGATAAATAATAATAAACCAAATGTATATACTATGCCAATTAAATATGAACTTAATCTACCACTCATGATCTAGAACGATAGGAAATAATAACTAATAACAAATTTAGTACACTTATATGTGATGCTAGAAATTGAAAACATAAAGAAATGATACCAATGAAGCATGTGAAAGATCAATGTATGAGAAGGAATTTAGGATTCCCCTTCCTAAAAGATCAAAAATATTTTATTTATCTCAATAATAGATGATACCTCACATGGTGGGCCAAATAATAGTATGAATATAATAGAAAGATGAACTAAATGATGGATAAGCCATACACAACAAATTTTAATTTCACATAAATGATAGAATGGATAAGCCACTTGTTTAAGATGTTGGATGCCAAATCAAAATTCAAAAGGTATCATTTCTAAAGGTCATTTGATTAGTAACACTAGGTACTAATGTTGACATTAATGCTAGTGTCAATGATGAAATTAATATTAATGACATTGGGAAATTATGCTAGCATCAATGGTGATATTAGTGTAAGTGATGAAAATGATTAACTCCACAAAGACCATCGTGAACACCAAGGATGACTTGATAAAATGCTAAAAATGCTATGGATGACCAAGAAGTTCTTAGTGATGCTAATTTTGATGCTTTTGTTTACTTTGAAACTTAAAAGATAACTCTAAATGTTAGAAAAGAAATCTAAATTAAGATAGATCTAAATATTTATAGGTCTAAATTTTACCAAAATCTATAGAATCTGAAAATAGCAACTCAAATTTTATATTTAATTAACTTAGGATTTCTAAAATGGTGTTTAAGTAGGTAGTGATCTTAATGTAAACATTAGCATCATTGAAGTATTATTAAGACTTCTAACCTTGATTTCAAACTCATAGAGCTACTATTAACATTAGGATTAATGTTGGCCATCAATAAGAACATCAGGAATGAATGTCAAAAGCTTGCTGCAACTTGAGATGACATTGAGATGCAAAATTTTGATGATTTTCATGTTAATGAAATTGAGAACTAATGCTAATGTTAGTGAGCTATTACTAGAACTTTAAACTCTTATTCTAAGCCTTTGAAGTTGAAAATGATGGAAATAATGCTAGCCATCATCAAGAACATCAAAGGTATTCATTAGGAGCATTACTAAAAATTGAGATGATGCTAAACATGAACATTTTGTTAAGATTCCTATTAATGATGCTAGACAATAATGATGACGTTAACATTAGTATTAGTAATTGATCAATCAAACTCAATATGCTAATTTTAACCTTTTGAAGTTGTTGAATACTCAAGGACTAATGCTAGTTATCATTTGGATTAATAAAGCTAGGTGTCAAAAGCTCATTGGATCCTAAAGTAATGTTGGAGATGATTATTTTAATGATTTTTCTTCTAGTTCTACTAACGCTAATGCCAGTATCAATGTCCACATCACCTACAAGATGAAAGTTAAAATTTCACTATTTAAAGTGATAACTAATTGAATTTTATGTGAGTGTCAATTTTCTCAATGCTAAGGTAGGGATGAAGGCTTTATGAATAGGGTACATTATGCTTTCTTGTCTTGGGAAGTGGAAAAACCTAGCACTAGAGCAAGCTTAACAATATCACACTTGCACTTACTCCAATTAATGAAGTACTAAAAAGTGAGCATAAAACCTTACTAGTTACTACATGATCAATAAGTAATTATAGTTTTTTTTTCTATTCATTAGAGATCACTACTTGGATGAAAAGTATTAAAGGAGTATAAGAAAAAATTTATTTTTTTATTAGTGAAATTTTTAATCATAATTTAGTCATAATAGTTACAATGTAGTCTCAAAAAATATAAAAAAATTCAAATCGTAAATTTCTTACTTGAATCTTCTAGATTTTAAGAATAGGAAAAAATGCACCATGGATATAATTAAAGAACATGAAATAAAGTTCAAAAAAGAAATCAAATGGTTTCGTAACCTTGAAAATAAATCTAAAACATCCTTAAAATCAAATAATGAAAGCACAATTAATCCTCCAAATGAAAATTAGATAAATAAAACAATCTTCCTTCATCATTTTAATAAGTCACAATAGCATGAACATTCAAAAATAAGGTGTAAAATAAGATTGAAATGGGGCTCAAAGAAGATCCACAAGATTCCCCTCAAAATTATGTGCAAATAGATATAAATTAATTTGTAAATAAAAAATAGATTTGAAACTAGCTCATCTTATAGTAAGACCTAGTATACATGAGGCTAGAGGAGTGATCATGTCTTCGTTTTTAGTGATCCCATGTTGTTCTTTCATCTAGCCATCTTCTCCTATTTGAGCCTTGTCACAACTAGCCAAGAAATATCCAAAGAAAGATTTACAACACTTGAAATATAATTAGTTACATTAGATAACTTGTTCACCCTTAAGTAGACACACTACTTTTCTAATATAACATTTATTTTCTTAATCTAAAACTAGGTTAGTACGTTACAAATTACCTCCTAAGATTCATGTTCATCCTCATACAGGTCTTTAGATGTAATGGGAGTTTCTTCTTACTCCACTAGTTCATGTGGATTCTCTTTGATCTTCTCCTCTTCATTACCTATAAATTCACAAATGCAACATTAGAGTTCATAATGGTATACTATTTGAGGATAACTTTGTAACATATACTATTTATTATTATAAGATTCCTATTGAAATTGAGACCATTATACTAGCACTTGAGTAATAACTTTATTCCTCAACCCAATAATTCTATCATCCTTAATCTTAAGCAACTTAATACTAAAGAAGTATTAGATTTAAGATGTAGTTTATGTCATTCTATGATATAAGGAGCATCATTAGCATGACATGCTTTAAGCAAACTCATGTAAAACATAGGATTATTTTTCATGTGAACATGTAAAGATAATTTATAAGCTACTTCTCCTATTCACTCAATAAGGTAAAAGTTTGGAATACATTCCTTCATTTAATGTATACCTATTAGGTTTAACTCTTTGTAAGACCTAGTTTCCAACTTAATATTTCTTCTTAATATGGATCTTATATGTATACCATTTGTTCCATTAATCTTTAGTTACTACTAGCTCCATAATTCTAAGTTCATCTACCTTGTGGTCCTTTCCTTCCACTATATTAGACCAAGGTATGGAAGACTTGCAATTCCTACCATAAACCACTTCAAAATGATTCTTTTTGGTTGAACTATGAAAACTAGTAGTATAATAAAATGACACTAAGTACAAATAACTTTATCAAATTTTTTATATACTTCCAATGTAACTTCTCCATAAATATCTAACTGCTAAAATAAATTTTAGATCTTGATCAAATGTTATAGTTTTGGAACTCTTGTGTAGCCAAAATATTTTCCTTGTAAACACTTTTACTACATTCAAGGTTGTAACAATGCTCTTAATTAGAATGAAATGGATCATTTTTAATAGCTAATCCACAACTACTATGAGAGCATCATTTTCCTTCTTGGTCTTATGGAAACCAATGATAAAATCCATAGTCAAGTCTCTCAACTTGTAGATTGGGACTTCTAAGGGCTAAACCAATTCCTTAAGTTACTATTACTATATATTTATAGTTTGAAATGTTAAGAAATTCTTGAGATACTTTACCATATCTTCTTTTAAACCTAGCTAATATTAAAACTTTCTCTCTATTAAATATGTTTTAATGAATTAATGATAACCTACATAAGGAACTTTATATGCTTCACAAAGTAATTTCCTTCTTTATTATTCTTTAGGAACAAACATGCGTTGGTCCTTATGTAAACTTCTTTCTTCAAGTTCATACACCATATACTTTATTAAATCTTGTAGAGTCTTTCCAAAGTATTGATCCTATAGAAGGTCCTTTTGGAGGTCATCCTTCATCACATTAGTAACAATGCCTATCATCATTGTGCACATTCTACTTAAAGCACTAGCACCAACATCTTGTTTACCTGGTATATATTTTAATTCAAAATTATAATGTACTAATGATTCTACCCACCTTCTTTACCTTCAATTAAAAGTAGGTTATTTCTACATGTGTCACGATAGAAAAATTCAACATTGGAAAACCAAATAAGTCTGTACGAAATAGTTTGTTTAACCGGTAGATTCACGGGCCTTGGAACGGATGTGCGACCACCTCAGATAGTCCAACAGATCACTTGAGGACTTAGGAGGATCTGTTAACAATGCGAATAAAACATGCAAAAGAATGCATGAATAACAAAGCCTAGTTGCAGAGAATAACAAGAAAATGCATAACAAGCTGCAAAATTTGTATTAACTTTCAATAAGTAAAACGTTCAAATAATACAACATGTGGAATTGAAATTGTTCCATTGTCTTTTTGCGAAATGATACGATAAATCTAGCTTATGGGTGAGCAGTGTGTGTCCTGCAGTTCTTCCATTGCCATACACTGCAATAGGGTCTCAGTGCCTCAAAATCTACTCTGCAAATGGCTCTAAATCTACTCTACAAATGGCTCTAGATTCTTAGATCTGCTTCTCTTTCAAAAGTCTCAAGTTGAAAAAATTGCCAAAATTTCTAAAACTTCTTCAAACGCTGAGGATTTTGGCTTAAATAAGCCATGCACATTGGTTTTCTGCTGATTTAATTTTGGCTAATTTCTGCTAGATTGTTGTCAAACTTTTGTTAAATTCTGAATGCCCTTCTGCAGTCGTGTGAGCAATTCTAGCTGGTTTTTTATACCCCTACATGCTAGCACAACATGTGAAGGTTTTGCTGCCTCAGCATGTGAGGATTTCGCCACCCCAAATTTGTAACATATGGACCACCAACGTGTGAGACTTTTGCCATCCCAAATCTGCAAGGTAGCGGCAAATTCTAACTCCACAAGTTATTGCAATGTGTGGAATAAAAACCCAGTTATGGAGTGTTTGGAACAAAAATCCAATTTTTTGCAGCATGTGGAGGGAAAACCCAGTTTTTGCAGTGTATAAAGAAAAAATCCAGTTTCTACTGTGTGAAGCAGAAACCTAGTTTTGAAGCATGTGTAATAAAAACCCAATTTTTGTAGCATGCGAAGCAAAAACCAGTTTTTACAGTGTGAAGCATAAACCCAGTTTTCTGCAGTGTTTTCAACCATTTTGGCTTTCACACGCTAGCATAAACAATATTTACAGTGTGTGGACTGTAAACTTCATTTTTACATATCAAAATTGTTCAAAATTTTGCTGAAATAAGATCATGGGATAGGATTTTTGATATAAAAACAAAGTAACTATTTTTGGATTTGAATTTCTACCAAATTACAATGATAAATCTAGATTTTAAGGCTTTTTATGTTGCTCACATAAATTTTTGAGGTGTTTCATTGACCCCTCTTTATTGATGTTTTAAAATTAACCCAAGGACATCAACAAAGAAAGCAAAACACGTTCTCTCTCCACACTCTATTCTGCGGTTGTCGAATCCTATCAATAAGTGCTTATGGTGATGAAATGAGGTAACAAGGGAATGTGAAAAAGTTTGAAATGAGATGGTGGCCACCAACGTCATGGTTTTGATGTTGTCAGCCAAGCCGGCGTCCGCCAACACCATGTGCCTTACCCTTGGGGTTAGTGGCTAAGCCCAAATTTTTTTATTTTTTATTTTCTATTATTTTATTTTTTATTATTGTTTTTTTTATATATATTTTTCCAGCAACAGCGACAAAGGCTGCAGAGCCGCAGGGATGGTGAGCAGCGGCATTGGAGAATGGCAAAAATTGCAGATGTTTCGGTGAGACACAACCTTAAGGAACGACCTAGCATTAGCGGGGTGGAGTCTTGGCTGGAGTAGTATTTGGGATCATGCAGTTGATAGTTGCTACTGCAATTGTAGTAATGGGTTTGATGCAGTTGATATCTGCCACTGCAATTGTGGTAAAGGCCATTTCATTTTACCACTGTCTTAATCATTGCACTAATAACAAAGGATACCAAGTAACTGAACATCCCTTCCATCACATCCATTGTGTTCATCGTTCATCAATGAATTTAACTGCTTGGTATCTGTTTTAAATGCCAAGCATGCACCTTGTTCTGTTATTGAAATACTTGAGAAGGCCCATAAAGTAAGCTTCAACAACCATATTAAATTCTCAATAGCATCAAAGGTTGCAAGAGAACTAGATAGTGTTAAATCCAGTCTAAGGTCAATCATGTCACCAGAATTCATATTACAATCCTCTAAATCTATGAACTCTATAACATTGTATAGGCATCCAAAAGTTAAACAGTAACGAGTTTCATGGAACTTCTTTGTATTGGAACACTACCTTATTGTTACCATAATGTGGATGGCTCTTTTTTCTTAAAAAAATGAGCATGTTTGTCCTTCAAATATGCATGAATCGTTTGCAACAAACCACTGCAATCATGAAGTTATTTGCAAAGGCTACTCAAAACCATTCTTGTGCAATCAATGAACAATATTTTCCCTTGCCAACAAATCACAAGTTATCTATCACAGATGTCAACAATGCCAAATAAAAAATATATATAAACATACAGAAAAATAGTCAAACGTTATGAACGTGATATTGAAACTTCAGATGAAATAATTTTAAGTAGCAATATGGTTTTTCATTGGTTTTTAACAAGTTATCTCCCATGATCATTGAATCAAGATAATTCTCTTGAGATATTTCAAGGTTCTATATCAAAAATCAGAAAATCTGCACATAGAATTCTAGATGATTTTCATTGCTATGATCCAAGAATCCATTAATGTGACATACCTTACTTGTTTGAAGCATGTAGATTGTGGTTTAAGAATTACAAGTATGATCCCAATGATGTAGGATGCTTGGGAGCATGGTAAAACCGTACACTCAAGTTGTCATCAGGTCATACTAAATCATAGTTAAATTCTTCACCTATCTTAATAAGCTAGCCTATATTAATAAAATAAAGGCACCATGATGATGGTGATAATCCAAGTACCTACATTACCAAGAGACATATGTTCATCATATCAAGCAGGGCCTTTGAAGGGTCAATAAATGAGCAAAAGCTTAACCCCTCCTTGGATGGTTTCACCCAACTAATACATGCACTAAAGTATAGATTTATCACAAAGACACATTATATGTTAACCAATGATAGCACTAAAAGAAGACCCAGCTTTTATTAAAACCATACTCAAAAAGGGTATTTCCCCCTCCAAAATTAAAGCCTAATAGTTTGACACTAGTCTCTTATGTTGTCTTTTTATTCTATCATGGTTGGAGGTAAGATAATTTGGAATAAAATGAAAGCTATAAAACCTAGCATAAACATGCAACTAAAGGTTGTAAACAATGTTATTAAGTAAATAGGCCACATGTAAACACAAGGAAAGGAAGTAGAGGCTACCTTATATTACTTGTTTTAGGCCTTGGCATGCCATGTAATCACCATTTTTAGGCTCTAGCAAGTCACTAGTTATAGGCCCTAGTAAGCCATGATCTTGCTAGTTTTAGGCCTTAGCAAGCCATTTTTTTGCAAGTTTTTGGCCTTGATGAGCCATGGTCTTGTTAGTTTTAGGCCTTAGTAGGCCATTGTTTTGCCAATTGTAAACCTTGACAAGCCATGTTCTTGCCATTTTTAGGCCTTAGCAGGCCATTACCATACTTGTCTAGCAAGCATGGGATAGCCTCAAAAGAGCATGGGATGGCCCTATCAAATGCCTACAAATACAGAGACATATCATGTTGTATTTAATTCTGACATCAAAAGAATGATTTGATTATGAAATTTCTCTTAATCTTCATCAAATTCATCAATTCATTATTCAACACTTCAACAATTTTCATCATCCATCATTAATTCATCATTCAACATTCATCATATTTACCAACATTTATCAATTCATCAATTTAATTGTTTATAGATCATCGATCCATTTAAAATTCATTTTTCATTGATCATTATTATTATATTTCACCTTTAATTAGTTTCATCTCTGATGAGACGCAGTTCGCACAGGCCGCGATATCGCTTACGCGATATCGCAGTCCACCGCCAAGTCTATAAATAAGAGGCGGCTCTCCCTTGTTTCTCATCTAGATCTAGACCCTTAGCGAAACTCTGGAAATTTTA